>JAVDOI010000008.1:14728673-15078673 GCA_032191485.1 Leptoclinus maculatus
GGATACTCGGATGAAGTGATGACATTCTGAACGAACATGTATGTAAACTGTAACATGACTGGTTGACGGAGGCAATACAACCGCCAGGTTTTCACAAATAAATCATCGGAGCATAAACATTACAAAGATTGTAACAGGCACAATTATTGTTAGAGAAAACAATTTGGACTGTACGGGAATGACACATAGCAGCACTTCTACATTTGAAGAGGCATAAGATATCTTTATTTTTTTGAATGCGTCAGACTCCTTTTCTGCTTTTCTTGTAATGGTGGTTTATGCATTTTTAAATAATCTAAATTTCCTTCAGTCACTACAGCTCAACAAGACCTTAGATTGATCTACAGCTGACATCAGTCAAGATCAAATAGCAATATATCACTTTCAAAACCAAACCGTGATTGATTCTGAGATACTTTACCGTGTTGTACTCTCAGTAATGTGTAATCTCAGCCTACACTGTCTCTAACATAGGCTCCCTTCCTTCAGTAACATTGCCTGTGTTGTTATGCAAGCCAAACCACTCAGAATTTTAAACACTTTAATCAACGAAACAAATGAAAAATGAGAAATGACACGGGCAAGCGCGTTCATGTTCAACCTCCCTTGCATTAGTCTCGTGTCCAAAGTTGCTCCGTTTCACATCAAAAGGACGTCACAGTGGAGATAACAAATTGACAACAGCTGCAACTTAGACAAGAATTCAGAAACTCTTGCTTTTATTAGAAACAAGTGAAGTGAATGATGCGAAGTGAATAATGATCTCCTTTCTCTGGTTCCCGCTTCAATATTTCATAGTAAGTGATGATCTCCCAAACATAAAGGGTGTCGTTGCATCCATATTTCATTGGAGAACAATGCAGTGTAACTGACATACACAGTGAGGAAATGTGCTTACAAAGCATCAAAAGAACTGTCGCACAGTATGGATGGCTGCAGAATAATATAGGGCACTGCTGGATGGATGTAACAAGCTTCATAGCTACACGCATCATTTGATCACATAATACAAAGCTAGTGTGTGTGTGTGTGTGTGAGTGTGTGTGTCTATGTGTGAGACACGCTTCATTTGATCAGGTAATATAAAGCTTTGCTGCCTGTGTCTGTGTGCAAGTTCGCTTGACGTGCATCATTTGCCCATATAGTACAACATTGCAATGTGCTGTGTGTGTGTGTGTGTGCGTGTGTGTGAGAGAGAAAGAATATGCACCAGCGAGGAAAGAAAAAGCCAGGGTGCATGTATGTGTCTATGTGTCAACAGAATGTGACATGCATCATATCCTTAGATAATACAAAGCTAGTGTGTGTAGACTACAAACAGTGGTATGTCTTATAACATGGCTTTCTGAATGAGAGTGATGACTCCTGTCACTTCTGAACCCCACACACACACACACACACACACACACACACACACACACACACACACACACCAACACACCCACACACACACACACCCTCACACTCCTTTAACATTCTTTGACATTCTTACACAACACGCTCAGGCTGTAATATTATTTGGGTTGATGCAACCATGCATGTACTCTCTCAGATTGAGACACACACACACACACACACACACACACACACACACACACACACACACACACACACACACACACACACACACACGCTGGCTTTCTGCTAAATTAAGCATTGGAGGAAACTACAGACACTACATCAGAGCACAAACATGTACAGACACACACACACACCTTCTGACATAGAAACAAGCTCACAAACGAGCCGAAAGAGACACTTGTGACTAGAAATATATGCAGGGCAAGCGTACAAACACAAAGACAAAATTGCAGACATACTGACGGAGACACGTGCCAGTGCAATGCGACACATAAATTGGGGCATGAATTATTAACTGTCGGGAAATATCAGAGCACATGTTGGGACTGTTGTACCGCCAAACAGAAAGCCATTAGAGAGGAACCCAAATGGACTGTATGCATGACAACAACTGAACGATACAGAGTGCTGTAAAGAGACATGGCACTCTCCCATATAGAATTGTAAAGGACTTATTTAAAGAGGAACTGCACTACGTGTTTTTTCATATCGTGAAAACTCATAAAGTAAACTTAATAATTAAATTAGTCGATCAATCAACACAATTTCACACATGACAAATTGCGTTTTGCCCTTTATTCAACAGTTCAAACAAAAAAAGACTTCTGTCTCAATAATGACTCAGACTATGTATACACCACAAGTAGCTGACATACCAAAGGACTTGCATTGCAGGGTCAGTTCACCTGAAATACAAGAAAGAGAAAAAAGGTCCACCTTCACCTCTGGTGATGTCTAGCAATGCAAACAGTTTTGGATACATTTGCCTTCATCAGCAGAAATGTCTGGCGTGGGTATCAGCTACACACCACCACAGGTACCGTGAGGGAGAACGTATGAAACAACCCTGACAGGTGGCACGAGTGCAGATCATCACATGCAGATGAAATAAATCACACTGAGCGTGTGGTGATGATGGATCTATAATGACCATCAATCCCAGCGCTCAGCATTGTCCACCTGGCCAACTGTTACACTGTAACTAATCAGAGAAGTTAAGACGTCAACTAATTCCATTGGACTTTGATGTATGAGGCGAAAAACATAAAATGAAACAAAACCACTTTAACAAGAGAATAGCGCGTTAAAACAAGTTCAAAAACAGGATGAAAGAAGTTTGTGATGAAGATCTGGAAATATACTGTCCGTGACTCTTTCATTTAAAATGAAGGATACCAAATTATGATAAAGCTCTTTACACAGAATAAAATGAGACATACGATAAAGTAAGCACAATTCAATCTATCAAAACAAGGATGGACAACTTTATAACACACAACATTCTCAGTACCTGTAAAACAACAAATAAAGATGCTGGAGAATCACACTGCAAATGCATCATCCTCTCACTTTGTCCTGGACCAGAAGACCAGAATATGTTTTTCACGAGTATCAACTAGCTGAATTGTGCTTAACCTGTTTCTGTGGAACAGTTACACAGAAGAAAAAACAAGATCCAAAACCATTTACCAGTTTACTGACAATGTCAGGCTGCAGCCATCAATCAGTGAACAATAGACAAAGCATATAGAATGTTCCTGAAACAGTTACACACAATGTAACAGAAATATGAGACAGAATATGTACTAAATAGATTCCAATTAAAATTGAGTGTAACGAGGGTGTTATTTGAAACCAATAGACTTGTATAAAAAGTGTCTGCTAGGTCTGTCATTGCCCATGGGGTTATTCCTCCTTCAATGACAGAAAACACCAATATCACCAATATTTGTCCCCTCAACTACCTGTGTAGGTGTTACCGACGTCACCGACGCGTTATCATGAATCTCGCTTTTTCTTCTTCTTTGGGTTCATTCGACATTGAAGAAGAGCATGTGCAGTATGTCGTAAGGGATCTAACGAGATGTCGCATACGTCCTCTCCCTTCTGCACAGTCTTCCTCTAGTTTGCCGTTACTCCATCAGTACAGTTTCTCTATGATGAAGGCCAGGATGGCTGCTGCCAGAGTGAGCCCGATTCCCAGGTTCTTCAGCACTTCCCTGTCCAGACTGAGAGAGCCGATCAACAAAACGGATGGAGAAGGCATAGATGAAGCAGGATCTTGGATGCCATTGGCAATCGGTTGCTGTGGAGGCAAACAACAATTGAATTAGACTGAGCTCGAGACAGGCAGGTATTTTGATGTGTCCTTTATTTATTTCCCCCTAAAGGCCTTTTCACACCTGGGCTGTTACAAATAAACAACACAAAAATGTAAAACACTCGCCTATTCCACATTGAAACTATTCATACCAGCAGCGATGCAAATTTGCAACAGTTGCAACACTAAATAAAATCAAAGGTTTGAGTATTTTACATATCACATTGACTCACAGCCACCTCTGAGGTCAATTGTTGTACAGCCTAAGCTACTGTAAGCTATGTTATTGAGTGTAGTCTTGGGCTTTTATTGTGAAAGGTAAGAAGAGAAGGAGTGGATGTGATACGCGCTGCCTTTGTCCGTGTTGAAAGGAGTAATACAGTTTGCAGTCTCTGTGTTGTTGTACACAATAGTGTACATTCCACACAAGGTGATTGGTCGGCACCTTTATTTGGTGAGAAAGCTCAGAAAAATTGCGTCTTCTGCAGAGAAATAAAAGACCCTGGATCAGCTACAGGGATTCAGCTCTCAGTTATTTAATCAAACTGCACATGTTTACTTATACGAGGGTCTCAGTCCAGTCTCCCTGCTCCTTAAGAAAATGAATCAGTTACATTTCAGATGATGTCCACTTACAGAGATCATGAACACATATCTTTTGGTGGTTAAAAATGAGCTATTTCAATTAAAATAGCACAAATTCTCTTGTCAAGAAGGCCACCATGTTCAGCGCGTACTACTTCCTGTTGTGGAGGACTGAACCTGCTGGTGAGTTGAGTTGAATGTGAATATTCCTCCGACGCGCGCAAACGCACAGCATTGCACACAAAGGCCCCGGCATTCTCCCACACACTTTTGGACACAGAGTTTGTTGCAGCTCGTAGCACAAGCTATGTCCATAATTCATAATTAAGGGATCGTGTTTAGATTAAATCAGCTGGCCACAGTCACAAATCAAACAGCGAGACCCGACAGCAGAGTGGCCAGTGATCCAGCGAATGAAATGTCTGTAATCAGTGAGTTCTGTTTAGTCCTAATGTGTTGGACCATTAAAAAGACATCCATAACTGAAGGGATGTGACAGTGACAGGACAGGAAAGAGCGATGCTGACAAGAATTGAGCTGGAGAAAAAGATAAATGTCAGTGCAGGAAGAGGAAGAAAATGAGGACCAAATTCAGTTGTTTAAAAAAAAAAACTAATATCTGAAGTTTGTCAACCAAATCACAATCTACTCAGGTTTCTTCAAAAAATAGCCATTTATGTGAGGTGGTGCATGACTATCCGTCATGGATCATTGCTGCTGATCATTATTAGAAATACATCTATTGATGCCACCTGATATTAGGAGGTAGCGCCATCATTTAGGCGAGCAAAGGGGATTTACAGGGCCTTATCATTTCCTGTCCTCTCAGCTTCCGTCTCTCTCCATCTGCTTTCTCTCTACAACTCCGTTTCATTTGGAAATTACAGAAACAATAATTAACACAATTTTAAATTCACTGCTTATTTCGATATTTTGTGGTTGGAAGCATTCATAAAGCCAGCCATTTGCGTATGCAAATGAGCGCATTTCAATTATGCTGCCATTATCTCTGTGTAAAGCAGTTAAGGCAGTTTTCTAGTGATCCAATTATTACAGAGTGCTGTCTATTGAATCAAGCTGATGTTGAGGAAGGTGCACTGTGATGGAGTATGTGAGCTCGGGAGAAGTGAAAAAATACGAGTGAGCTTACAATGTAAGTCGAGCGAAGTAAGGCTGAGACTGTGGTGTTGCTCCAGTTAATCTCGCAGCATTTTCACGTTGCTTTGCAGCAATGTTTCTATAACAAATATAACGGCACATTCAACTGCTTCTTATAGAGACATAAACTATTCCGTCAGAGTTGAAGTGTGCAACCTAAAGCAAGGACTGCTTTGGGCTGAATTTGAGGAGTTTGTGTGTTTGGCATGTCGCCAACGGTCAAACATAAAAAACCTAAACAATGTACATGAGCACATGATGCTGCTTGTGGAAACAACACGAAAAGCAGCTGTGATAAGAGCAACATAAAAGTAAGCACTGATTTGACGTGAATACTTTCTCCCTGACCTCCCTCATTGATCATCCTTCAGCTTTATTACACATTAATATACTTTTACCTTAATGTCTGAGAGTGCAGACCTGATGTGCAGTTTCAAGGAAAGCCAATTGATTACTGTATAAATAAATAACCCTACACAAGATGTGTCTCTTTTAATTTGAACGTTAAACAAATTGGATCGGAGAAGCAGCACTTGTCAACATCTCTAAGCGGAGTGAAAATCAATGCGGACGACCTTGTGGTGGTTCCGATACGTCTCCTCCTGCGTGACAGTTGGTCAAATTCCGTATCGCCACGAAGGTAGATTATGTGGGGCGATATTGAGCGATTGATCAGTGGCTTTCCAGAATAACCTTTAATCAAGTTCACTAGGGATAGCTGAATGAGGTTTGGCTTTGATATTTACCATAGGCAGATTGACTCTCTCTCTCCCCCTCAAGTATCTCCATTAAGTCTTGTTTACCGACCTTCTGTCTCGTCTGTTTTTTATTTTTTCCTCTCTATGGATCGCCAATGACAGGTCTGGCCATTTTCTTTTTCATCCTCCATCCTTTTTTCCTCATGTAGGAAGCTTAGCCAACTTGAGGAATTCTGTTGACCATTGCCAATATCTGGCTGTGCATGTTGTGTATCAGTTTGCCATCTTATTGTTAAGAAGTTGTTATGAGAAGACAGAAAAGGAAAAACAAAAAACAAAACACAGGACGATATGTTGCTTTGACAATGGAATAAAATATATTAAATACAAATATTTTGTGTCTGATTCCATATGAATGCAGCATAAAAGCATGACAGAGTCAGTCAAAGTACAAACACATGCTTGTGTACAGGCCTACACTTTGTATTTGCATGTAACAGAGGGTTGGTGCTCGCCTACACGTGTTGCGTGCACATGGCCGTGTGTATGAGCAGCTGCACAGCATCTGTACTCTGCCTTACTATCCTACACATTACTCCTGCCCCCCCCTTGTCCTCTCGGATTGTTGTGAATGCTACCTTGCCACCCACTCTTCTCCTGGCCGCTGTGGCTGAATGCTTTCCTCTGTTACCACACACAATGGAGGATGGATACTGTGACCAGCAACGCCTACGTGACACATCTAAAAGTCACTTACAGTAACTTTAGACAATAGGTGGAGGGAGCATCACTAACAGAGGTCTGGCTGACGTATCCGCTACTGTCCGGACTCTCGGTGGACTCTCTAATGGCGAAACTGATACGCTCTTTTGATGCTTGAAAAACAATAAGGGTGCGTGTGCTACTCGTCACTGAGCCTCTTAACTGTAAAAATGTGATCAGAATGAACACAGGAGTTCAAATGACTCATCCAATCTCATCGGCAATACTATATTTGAAAAGTACTCTGGAGGTTACACTGTATGCCTTTTAACAGGGTTTAAACGTTGGCTTATTCATTAAAGGATTAATGAACTGACAGTGTAAGAAAAAAAAAAAGAGAAAAGTTGGTTCATTCATAAGAGGAATAAGTGAATGAGAAATAATTCCTGTAAAGACTTCAATGAAATTCAGTTAGTAGGGCAAATGCCATGTCCTGCTTACTTGAGTAAGAACAGGAGCTAGTTAAATTATTATTTTATGGAAACTGAGACAAAAAGAGAAATAGATTAAGAGCAAAGGGCCGGGTGAAATAGAAGAAAGAAGTTGAGTGTCAGAACCATTATACTTCTCTACATTGACAGGCCAAGTGTGCTGCCTTCCTCTCTATCCATCTATTTATTAGTCTCTCTGCAGGTGCCCTCTCACAACGGGGCGCCAGGCGAGAGACTGAATAGCGCAGTCTAAAATCTATTACAAGTAGGGAGGATAAGTGAAAATCCAAGTGGCAGTAGGTGCGTGTCAGCACAGTGGGGGAGAGGGGAGGAGAGAAGAGAAAAAAACAGAGACGAAATGAGGGAAGGGGGCAGGAAAAAGATGAGCGATGTGGCTTTCAATGATAGTTCACCACCTGCTAGCTGGCATGCTGAGCTCGTGCATATGTCTGTGAGAAAGAGAGAGTAAGAGGGCTGGCATTTGTGAGTAAGTGTGTTTGTACGTGTAGGCCTGTGGTGGAGAATTTCTGTCTCTGCTCACAGCAGTAGAGCAAAAGTAATCCTCCTGAAAACCATCCAACACTGCACTAGGGGGACAGACTGGCTAGCACAGCGAGATCCTTTTCCCTCGAGGTCTGGGACTCTCAAACGTCTCTCTGTGTCTTAAAAACTCTTGCTCCAATTCCACGCATGCACCTTTTTTTCTTTATAGAAAGATCTGTCTGGTGCAGCCTCCGCCAACACACTGGCATATTCACACAAAGACACACACAGTGACACACACACACTGACGCATCACGAGAGCCAGAAAGCACAATACACAGTGGTCACATTTCTCACATGATCCTCACCAGCTGTCAGCGTCGCTCTAGACACAGAGACCATGGAAGTGGTGTGTGTGTGTGTGTGTGTGTGTGTGTGTGTGTGTGTGTGTGTGTGTGTGCCTAAACAGATACTGTAACAGGCTCCTTAGTCACGGGTGATTTGACAAAGCCATAGTGACAATCACAATGAGCTGCAGCTGCATTTTCAACATAGACGGATGGGAGAGAAATTAAGAGTGATTACAAGTAATATTTCTGAAACAATGGGAAACTTGTGTCATGTTCTGTCTTCCTCTTTTTCATCTTTGATCATAGATTTCCTCCATCGGCGCTACTGTGAAACTCTCTGACACTACGGTGTACGTGGGTAAAACTACACAACATGTGTATGCAAGTTGACTCACGGACACGCAGACACACACAACACATGTTTACATAGGCACACATCACTATATATATATCACAGCAAATCATCTAGGGAAGGCTTAATCATCATTTTAATCTAGATTTGTTTTTTTTTCTGCTAAAGAATGACCTGAATATTAATTAAATGTACTAGTAGAGGTGCGGCTTGTGCTGGCTCTATTTTCTCCCGATACGCAACAGAAAGTGCAAAATTACAGCCAAGTCAACAGATGCAATAAACACAACAGTGCATCCGCTAGTGTCTGTAGACCATGGGAATGGAAATCAATATCACCAGTTCTATCTACCATAAAGCAACTGGAGAGGGAGAAATATGTTCTGGGCTGAAGGTAACTGTTTGCTAACAGTTATTTAATGTGCTGCTACTGTGGTATTTCACTGCTTTGTGGTTTTAACTGTTGACTCCAGTCAGTAGTCAGTGGGGCAGCTGTCCAAGCCAAGCAGTTATGTGTCACAATAAAGGACATAATCATTGATCACAGTGACAGCCAGACAAATATATATATATACATTTTAGTATGGCTGTGATGAAGTTTCCAGGGCTATAGCAAAGTGTTGAAAGAGTCAGCAGTGCTTGTGCCCCATATACCTGTATTTAATGACATTGACACACATTAGACGTGCATATCACAGCATATACAGTAGTACCTTTAATGTGATTCATAGCCATTATTAGCCCTCAAAAGATGTTTCCTGCTCCATCTAAAAAGATTTGGACACTAAATCCCCGACCTACACGAATCGCTGTACTGTCGAGAACACCCAAAACCACAAGGACAGAACCACCTTCACTTAACAATACCCATTGACTTTTACTTGCTGCATATGAAAAACCCCAAACATCATTTAAGACACCAGTGTCCCTGCTCCACTCACCGCTTCCTCTGCTGCCATCTGGGAAATGCACCAGAGCATCACCAAACCAGCAGACAGTTTAGTTTCTATAGGCATCAAACTGACTAAAAGTAACTCCCTCTCTCTCTTATACACACACACACACACACACACACACACACACACACACACACACACACACACACACACACACACACACACACACACACACACACACACACACACACACACACACACACACACACACACACACACACACACACACACACACACACACACACACACACACACACACACGTATCAAGCCTTGTCCTCGCAAATAGGTTTACAGCCACAGTTAACTACATCCAGAAGAACACTACATGTGTGTACAGTGAGGCGTTAGGTGTGAATGTATGTTTCAAACACATGACAGGTACTATTACAGACAGCAGATGCTTTCAGACACGCAATGGAAAGAGCTGAACAGACCTAACATGGACATAACGTGTGCAGACACACACACACACGGACACTCGGTGGACAAGAAAAAGGTCAGTGTAATATACCAATTACTCTCCCCACTTACTCAGTCGTATCTTTGCCTGAGGGCAAAGAGGGGAAGAGGCCTGAGGTGGTTGTAAGACAAGCAAAGTCATATTTCAGATTTAATTTGACGTCATACAATACACCATTACGTTAAGTAACTTGCTGTTTAAAGCAGTTTGCCAACAATCTGTGTCCTGGGAGTGATTCCAGGTAATGTGTCTCAGGTGATTAAGTAGCAAGGTGTTTTCCTGAGCCTGGAGATTAAAGAGGGAAGATTATATTTCTCAGGTGCATCCCAACACTGAAAGAAATGTAAGTGAGCAAAGACAATCATCCCTGTGAACTATTGTTGTCAATTCCATTAGCACGATTAAAGATTGAACACTGTTGCAAAGTAAAAGCTCACATTAAACGGCTGACTGGATGTGGAGATAATGGGAGAGCAGAACTTCTACCCAACCTGTAGAGGTGGGCCTTATGCACTCACACGTTAGCACAGGGAAAAACACATCTTCTCTCATCACAGTTGCTTACCCAAATATCTGAAGGGCTAGGATGCTTAAGCCCTCAGCCTAAAGCAACTACACCTTAGGGTACATGTGTGAGGGGTTAGCAGAACCCTCAGGTAACTGAGGCCAGCACAGGTTACTTGGAAAAGGCCACTTCAAGCTGAGTGATACACTTTTGATATTATTATTAGTATTAGTAGAACTCTGTTTCCCAGGGCATGGGTAGTAAATAAATGATATAAATACTATTGCAATAACAAGAATAAAGTGCTGAGACATTCTTCAGGAAAGGTCCATCTGTAATTCTGTTGAGACAGCATGTTTAGCTCAAGGGAATGGTATCATTTGAAATACAATACAAAGCCATGGGTGACTCCACAGCTGAAGGACTTTGCTCAGGAGAATGGTCACGAGGAGAAAGTCTATTTTTACAATAACACGGAAGAAAAGGCCAAAAAAAAACATGATTGCTAAATAACTAAACATCGTTTATTTTTTTCTCCAAACAGCTTTTGGTTAAGTGCTTTGTTATTTACATCTTCTATCTGTTGTTTAAAAGCAAACTCAGAGCAAGGGGTATTTAAAACCCTCTGACATTTGAAATAAACAAAACAGACGGGGGGGCTGTGTAATGCCATTTGACGTGTTCGGTAAGAATTCTGGAAATAGACTAATATTTGATGGCTTAACATTCATTCCTTTGTTCGTGTGACTTTGGGTCTTCAAGTATACACGAAACGCAGGCCATGCAGTACAATTTGACATGCTAAATGAAATGCTTAAAATAGCTACGCTGCTGCTTTGAAGGCAAAACTAATTCTTTGCTATTAGAGTAAACAAAGTCATGCAAAGGCCAAGCAAAACCTTTTGACATTTTACATCAGAAAAAAGAAAGAAATGGATTTGAGAGGATTTACTGTATCTGGTTTAGAAAAGACGGCATGATCTCTGATTTATTTGTTATTTTCCTGACAAGATGACAACATGATTTGTGCATAACGCAACATCAAAGCAACAACCCACAACAGTTGCATGTCAAGACGGAGCCGTTCAATTGTTTGGTGTGAAATGCAGATTTTCGTTTGAGTTTCATGCCTGTGTGTGTGTATATGTTTGTGTTAGACGTGCGTGTGTGTGTGTGTGTGTGTTCTGTCTACATGACGATTATGTGAATACAGCCAGTGTCTCATATAGCCTGCGGCTAGTAGGAGTCTGCCACGCACACCGGGGGAACTGTGCGTTGTTGTGTGTGTGTGTGTACAAGGATCTGTGTGTGTGTGTGTGTGTGCGTAAAATCTTTGTTTTTACCAATGAACCTGGAGTGTATGTTACTGTGTGTCTGTGTAAATGCTCTGTAAGCACTATGATGCAAAATACCAGCAATCCCACCCACTCAGCCTGTACTAGAATATACAAAGATACAATTATAAATTGACCACTTCCACGCAGTGTTTTTATATTTTTCTACCCATTCATGCCAAACAAGTCAAATACTGTATACACACACACACACACACACACACACACACACACACACACACACACACACACACACACACACACACACACACACACACACACACACACACACACACACACACACACACACACACACACACACACACGAGATGGATGAACTGATTAAAAACAGAATTGTGAGGACAGAGGAGCAAGAGGTGAAAGGAAGAAAGATGATAAATAATGAAATAATGACACAGGACACAAATACAAAGAAAAAAGCAATGAAAGAAAAGAAAAACAGAGATATGATGAAAAAGAAAGAAAGCCACAAGGAAGGCTGGAGAGACCATGAATACAAGCCCCAGAGAAAGGGAAAATGAAATTGTATACGCCAGCTGAGATTCGTTCATTCACCTCCATCTTTTTTTTTTGTTTTTCTGTCAATTTGTGGTCATGGAGGGACATTGTTCACTACTCGTATTCCCTGCCCAGCTCACTCCTTTTTCTATCCCGTCTTTCATACCAACTGTCAATTTGCTGTCTTGTGAAAGGAGCAGAGCTGTTTTCTTCTCTTTCTCCCGTTCCCTCGGTCTCCTTGAGAAAGTATGCCGTGAAAAGAACTGATTATTGGGTGGCACTCAAGCTGCTTTTCTGTCTCCTGATCTCTCCCGTCTACCTTGCTCTCTCTCTTTCACTCGTTTCATTTTTTGGCCTCTCTCACATACCCCCTCGTCTTCTATCATTTAATTTCATCTGAGGATGAGGGCTGGTGAAGATACTTTCTATTTTTCTTTCCTCCACCGTGCTGTTGAGTGCTTTCTTTGCTATTGTGTCCCACTAAAAGACTCATTACCATCCTTCCCCTTCTGCTGAAAGTGCTGTTTCTGTGAATGATGGGCTGACAGCCGGAGAGATAGAGAGCGGGTAAGAAAGAGAAACAGAAGAAGAGATGTCATTCATGTCAATAAAAGCAAATTTCGCTCTCTCTCTAAAACCATGGTCTTGTTTCATGGAAGGGCAAAAACACCAAGGCCCTTTAATGAACATGTCGCACCGGACAAAGGCATGATCTTGAGCTGCACACAGACAAAGAGCAGTGTGCCATGAGATCACTATGAATCCATCCTCACTACTCATCCATCCATCCATAATGTCTGTACCTCAATACATTCACACATCCATGCATCCATTCATCTCCTCATCCATCAGCTGTGTGCATCCAAGCCATCACGTCTCACAGCCACACATTGAAATATATCTGTCCTCTTTCAAGTCCATCCTTCCACAGCCGTCCACACAAGCTTTCACATGTCACTCCTCTATCAATCCATCCATCTATCTATCTATCTATCTATCCATCCATCCATCCGGCAGTATTGCTTCATTCCCACACACACATCAGCATGGATGCTGGGTGGTGTGCAATCATCTCTCTCTCTCCAACTCAGAAATGATAGATCTCTCACTTTTCCTTTCCGACAAATGGATATTACAGACCTTAGTGGGTTCCTCTGCCTATCCAATCACCCACTTATCTACCACTCTCTCGTTCTCACTTTCTCTTACGACGCTCCTCTGCATCTTCGATGAAACGACAAAGCTCGGACCCTGTCCTTCTATCAGCTACTCCGCTATCATGCACCTCATCACGCAATCTCTCTCTCTCTCTCTCTCCTGGTCCTTTATTCCTATGTTTTTCTCTCGCTCTCCGCCAAAAGCCTGTAATTATAGACTCTGCTGCAAGACATGGGGGTGAGCATCTCTCTGCCTTTCCCCTAATCATTCATTCATCTCACATACACATTCAGCTCAGTGTGTGGTGGATTCACGCAGAGACTCATAGAAAATAGATGGTCTTCAATCTGTACAGGCCAGCCACCAGTGTGTGTGTGTGTGTGTGTGTGTGTACATAGCCTTAGATATGTGTGTGTACATTGGTATGCTAGTGTCAGATATAACTAAATGCATGTGTGTGCATGCATACTGTCAATCAGACCTGTTCACTTATAATAATAAATGCTGGACACACGGCTTTCAAGGACATCACATATACCAGAGGGCTGTACAATAAGTGTGTCTGTGTTGCAAATACTGCTTTGTTTCCAAGCCATTAGGTCACTTATCTATGAGCACTGTGCTCCAGTGCCACTCTGGTGTCATTAAGAGCTGACAATGCTGGTCAAGGACTATGGATTACAGATCATCAGCAGCATCACTGGAGATCACTTAATATAAGAATATGTTAATTGACAATATGCTGTGGAAAGCAGAGGCGAGCATTCATTATTTTGTTTTGCAAATCCTGATACACCACAGCATTTCAACACACACTGCTCTGCCACTCCATCTCATCTACACAGGGTGTTAAACAGACACAGAGTGATTATGTGTCCTATCCGGCTATTGTCATTATAAAAATATTGAACAAAGAAACTCCAGATATCGACTTAAATTCTCTTCTGGAGCACATTAAGGGTGGAGATGATGACCCTATCTCCATGTTCCTCTTGATATCAGGACATTGATCAGACAAAGGAATTTACAGTACAGACAGTGTGTTTTGTCAGTTTGTGAAAAACATTGTGCATAACAGTACGAAGAGTGTGTGTGTGTGTGTGTGTGTGTGTGTGTGTGTGTGTGTGTGTGTGTGTGTGTGTCTCAATCAGAGAGTGCATGCGTGGTTGCATCAACCCAAATAATATTACAGCTTGAGCGTGTTGTGTAAGAATGTCAAAGAATGTTAAAGGAGTGTGAGTGTGGGGAAACAAATGCAAGTGTGTGTATTGGATGGGCTGCAGACTTTATGAGGCAACTCGTTTTACAAGGTCTCGTCCCCACAGCTCAACTTTTCAGTGCTGAGTGACGTACCGCTTGGCTTCTTGTAAAACCTTCTTTTTTTATCTCATTTTCTGCCTCCAAAAAAATTCTCTCTCTCTGCTTGCTTTCCTCTTCATCAGTTTCCTCTCTCTCTTTCTCTCTCTCATGTCTCTCTCTCTCTCATGTCTCTCTCTCTCTCTCTCTCTCTCATGTCTCTCTCTCTCTCTCATGTCTCTCTCTCTCTCTCTCTCTCTCTCTCTCTCTCATGTCTCTGTCTGTTCCTTTCTTCCCCTCCCTCTCTGTCTGGCAGTAAAGGCTGATGGAGTGTGAAATTAGAAAGTGTATCATATTCTGCTCTGTGGCTCCATGTCCTGAGCTATAAGCTACAGCTAGTCGGAGTGAAAAATAACATGCAGTGAAACAGATACATTAGCGTACGTGTGTGTGTGTGTGTGTGGGTGCGCATGTGTGTGGTGGAAAAGAAGGCAGAGGACAGTTTAGCCAGTTACAGCTTATCTTAAATTACTTATCTCACGCCTGATACACTGGGGCTTTTCCACAAACTGCAGCGAGAATGGATTAAAAATGTGGTCACACACACACACACACACACACACACACACACACACACACACACACACACACACACACACACACACACACACACACACACACACACACACACACACACACACACACACACACACACCTAATTAATTTGCTGACTGAACAAAATTTGAATAGCCTGTTGTAAATACAACTTTTATAGTTTGGATAAGGAAAGAACACAGTGTGAGGGCTTGACAGAAAGGTCCTCTGATTACCTGAAAAAGACCAGTACACATGTGGCAGACACATGTACACTCATACAACACACTACATGGGTAACTGATTTAAAGTTGCTAAATATAGTCTGCACTGAACTCTTCACCAATTCCTTTAAGACAAAATGACTTAATATTAGTAAACCAATACGGCTACATCGATAGAGCACCACAGATGCTCACAACATTTGGTGTACAATTGAATTGAAACGAGTCGGTGAGCTTGGGATTTGGGCACTGACTGTAAAGTTATGGAGAGTAACAACCAACCAAAGGTGAATAACGCTAACAGCTAAAACTCCAAAGCAGCCTGGCCCCTAAATCCATCTGACTGAAGATCTGAAATCATACTCTGTTTTAATTACAATATGCGCTCATGAACTAAATTAAGATTGATGTCTAACTTGGGAACCAAGGTTAACAAAACCCAACAAAAAATCCATCCCAGTTACTTAAAAGTTACTTTCTTTTGTGTCGCGGCTGGTGTGATCCCAACGCAAGTTGGCCTCTAGTTGAAAAAGGGTTTTAACCTGTGTACCAGCATTATTTTTTTTCCTTTCTAATTCCCATATACTCTCTTTTATGTCATGTTTTACCGGTAGTTTTATTTATTCCTGACATTTAAAGTTCTAAATTCTATAATCAGAGCATTAATATAGCAGCAAACAACTCTTTGCTATATAAAGATACAGCAGAGTAATGTCTACCTGAGCAGAGATTGAAGTCACTCTCCCTGTGTGTGTGTGTGCGTGTGTGTGTGTGTGTTGTAATCTGAGCTTCTCCTGGCTTTGTTGACACAGCCAGGCCCAGTGCATGTGAGCGTGCTCCATTGGCTGGCTCATGGCTGCTGCTCTGCACTACTCATACGGCAGTTACAGCTGATAAATCTGTCCAGACGGACGGCGTCGTTACAGAAGCGTAGCGCTCGCCCTCCGGTTCCCCCTCAGGGAAACACTGTTAGCTCTGTCATTACCGACGCCGTTGTTTGCAATGTTACCGCTGTTAGCACTGTTAGCTGCGAGCTGCCTGCTCAGCCGCTGCCATGTTGAGAGCCGTTGGGAGGCAATAGAAATGCTTCCAATCTTGTATTTAGCCATGCATTTAACTATATCTGTATGCAGGTGTGCATGTATTTGTGTGTGTTTACCTGCATCAGGCCAGACACCTCTCCCTTCTGAAGTGGTTTGGCAATGGAGGCAGTGAAGGGCTTACTCTCTTCTACTGGTCGGCCTTTCAGGAAGTGTTTTCCTGCCTCGTAGATGTCCACCTCAATCATCTTCCCTTTGAACTCAGCCCTCTTCGGCACCAGCACCTGCAAACAAAGAGCCACACATCATAACTGATACCACTGCAAATTTGCATAACCCTCAAAAAGAACCACAATGAATCATAATTCAAAATGTGGGATTTCACTCACTGTAGCAGTGACTGTTACCTTAGTGACCAGAGGTGACATATATACAGCAACTTGCTCATTCAGTTGTGAAAGACCCACCTATATTACCTTCCATTCCAACAAATAATCAACCCTCTGCATATTTCACCACATCTGTCGATTACATTTTCAATTAACCGCTGCTCTGAGACTGTTCCCCAATGCTCTCCCACATTGTTATTTAGCCAGTCCCTGCCCGCTTACAGAGAAACCCAGGGCTGAGTGTTTTCAGTTCCATTTATAGAAGCCCTCGAGGTCAAAAACTACGGCAACAGCTGTGAGATAAACCATTGGGATTTGCTGGTTTGTCTTATTATTTCACCATGGCAACTATAAATCTCAGCAGCAGTTATAATTACGGCCTAGTGTGAAATGGAATTTGTTCTTAATGGCTTACCCCTGTAAATAAAGATCAAATGGTTTTCCTTCCAAAGACAATTTTCAAACTAACCACAAAGTTGACAGATTTACAATGATATATGCCGTTCACAGCTGTTAGAGTGCTGATTTACTTCCTTCCGCAAACTCTTCCTTCAGATTCAATCCCTCCCGATTGGTGTTGTGATTATTGGGGGGATTTAAAACAGTAGTCGGCACTAAAGTAAAGGTTTTCTTTGATGACATCACATAACTTATTCTATTTCCCAAGTGAAAGAAAAAGGCTGAATTTGCGTATACGAGTGATCACCTTAAGGCTTGAAAAGTGATGTTATGGTCTGTCACTGCTGTGGAAACTGTTATACAAGTAAAGACACATATAAACACAGTGTGTGATAATGTAATAATGAAGATAATAATGGGATCATTCATTAAACCTAAGAGCTGCTGAGGATTCATTGTCTTGCCCAAGTTCACTTCAGCAGGGCGGTTTGCGTGCTGACTCAGATCACCTGGTGGCCTGTCTACGACTCTGCACGGCTGAGATACTGACTGGGCAGAGACTAGCTTGTGAACCGGTGGAGGGAGTGCTACTGCTGCGATGGCAGGCGTAAGCCTGGCTCAGTGTTAATCTGTCAGTCTTCATCCAGATGGTGGAATATGATCGGATATCGGCCCAGGCAGACACACAGCCAGCGCCACACCTGCCTAATCAACACACCTGCTGCTCGACACTGGCCACTGTGAGGGTGCGTGTGTATATGTGTGTTTGTAGGTAGCCAGCAAGCAGGCTGAGAGCAGAGAGGTAAAACAGCAGGGCTGTGGGGGAGGAAGGTAAGTGAGTGTGTGTGTGTGTGCGTGAAGGTGAGGGTCATTTGAGGCCCATTACAGGGTGATTAAATGATGAAAGAGCTTGTCCGATTACATTGGAAACCCCCCCCCCCCTCCGACTTCCTCACTGAACCACGAACACACACACACACACACACACACAGGTGGGTCGGGTGCCTATTATACCCGTCAGGACAGATATCCATCTGATGGTGTAAAAGTGAAACTAGGCCATTTGTTCACACTCACACCTCTCTACCGTGTTCCCCACTTCACTCCACCCACACACCCACTCCCTCCCCCCCTCCCTCCCCCTCTCCACCTCCTTTGGTCCCTTGTCTCTGCTCCCACTACTGTTTTCATTTCCTGATCCTTGACTTCCCCATATTTCTCCCTTAACCACCCAATCCTCCTAACTGAACTCTTCAATGTTTTGCTGTTCTCTTTCTCTTATTATACTATATTATATGTAAAACTATATTATATTATAATTATTACTAATATTACACTGCATCTTACACTATGTCTAAAAACCATACTGTACTACTATACTATGTAAATATGTTATACTGTATTACCACATCATATACTATATTATATTTTCATTTTGTTATATCAATACAAACAAAACTAACGATTATAACTTAACTTTAGTATATATTATTTTGGTGTACACTGTTTACATATATATTAGACCGGCAGCTATTATCTATTCTTACACTAGTTGTATATATCTCTATGTTATTTATTCTTTATTTTTTACTTCTCTATTTATTTGCTGTAACACCTAGATATCCCCTCTGGGGATCAACGAAGGCTTTTCTATCTTATCCGACTTTCCCTTTATTCTTCCTTTTCTCTTAAATCTTTGGGATGTTGTTATCCAGAGTGATATACAGTGTTGATTAAACTTTAATGTTCAAGTGTGATCGCATTATAGCGCAAAAAACAACAACGATATGGAGAATAATATTAATATATATACACAAAATACAACTTGCGATGCGAGTCAGACCTCTGCAATGTGTATATACACCCTCGTGTGTGTGTCCTGTGAATGTAGACATACAGTACACATGATACGGGGGTGTATCCCTTGAGGGGACAGATTCAAGAACATATTGGTGCGTCGTGTTTTCATGTTCTTTTTTCAAGTCAGAGTGTGATTTAGGAGTACATGCCAAATACTTTATGTCCCAAAAAAATGGGAGAGGGAAAACATCAAACATAACGTGCTTTCCTCTCGAGTAAAGTCGACCGACACACATGACACACACGCCTGCATATATACGCACACATGCATGGGGGAGTCGGCACGTCACAACACACACATGAACCGAGTGACACTTGTAACTTAAGTTTATAGCCTGCAGAAGGAGGTGCAAAGGAGGAGAGGAAAGTGGAGGGGAGGAAAAATTATTACCATCCCCTGCCCTCCCTGCTAATAAAAAGCATAACTTCAAACATGTTTCTGATGATGGTTAAAGCAGGAGGAAATTGATTTATTTGAAGATGTCTTAAAGTGAATTTTTCACAGGTTGAGGGTCTTTGAAGCCATGCGGATGTGTGTGTGTATGAACAGCTGTATGTGTGTGTAGGATGGAATGTACATGTCTTTAGGGCTGACCTTAATGTTAAAACTGTAAAAAAAGAAGCAAAAAGTACTGCCGCTATCAGCAGCCAAATGCGCTCACGACCACCGCGGGGTGTGTATGTGTGTATTTGTGATGTTAAAGCTAACCTACTTTAGTCAATACATGCTTAAGCTTCTGACACCTGCTGTGAGTACTCTGTCACATGCAAAGCAAAGCTTATGACCTGATTTACTAAGTGTGAAAATGAGGGAGGGTTGGATTAGCTTCACATACGGGAACATTTTCATCAAATACAGATTAATTTACTGCTTTTCACTATATGTGTTCGATGGTGGATAGAGTCTGTAGGCCAACTAAACTATTTTAGGATTCATCTTTAGGATGCCAAAGTGTCAACAAACATCCAGCTTGCTGAATCTTTTCTTCAGCAGATTTTGACATCATACCAGCCAGTGCAACTTAGCTTGATTATAAGTTTGATGAACAAAGTTGGAGAACAATTTATAAAAATATTAGCGATCATTATCTCTGAAGCTAAATACAATACAAGAGTAACTGAAACTGAAACACTACCTGGGTAGTTTAAACATATTAAATACATATTTAGTGTATTTCAAATGACTGATCAAACATTTTGTTCTTGAATGTGCTACATAACAAGTAAACATGTGCTGGTGAAAGACACACATGCCCTCTGGAGTATGCGTCCAAGTCATTTATTACAGTTTTGTTTTTGCACAAGTATCTTACCTGTTCGTAGAACTTGTTGTGAGACACGTAGTATTGAGCATCAAATGACTCCTCCGTCACCAGCACATGTTGCCTCTCCCCTACCTACACAGAGAGACAGAGAGAAAACACTTCTATGAACTCAAACACATACAGGATGATTGACTCATGAAACATCAGCCTTTCATGCAGCATTTGTGCAAATGTGTTTTCATCTATAGACGTAGCCATCTGTGTGTGTGTGTGTGTGTGTGTCCTCAGCCATATGCTGACCGTAACCTATGAAAAACAACAGGATTAATATCCCCGGCAATCATTTAGGAGCCTGCTTCTCGGTCTCTTTTCTACTTTCTTCTCAATCTCTGCATCTCTTTTTGTCTGTTTCTTGCTAATGAGTTATGAAGGATGCATATTCACTTAAAAACATGTTTGTTTTTTCTGATTTACTTCAAGGACTTCACATTTTTTGCTTAATATTCTTCTTCTATAACTCTGCTTGCATATTGAAACAGATTTCATTCCATCTGCTGACACACATTGTTGATGTAATGCGACCGTATAAAAACCACAAAATGCTTAACTTAGTTTATGTACAATATGAGTATCTACAGCACCTTTACAAGCAAAGGCTATACTGCTTTTGTTATCCAGGCTGGAATATCTTGTTCGGTTTTAATTCAAAACAGAAGCAAGCTGCCTCAGTCATACAATATGCTTCCATTCATCAAGATCTCAATTCAATCAAAGTTTTGCACTTTCATGTTTTCTGTTAGTGCAGTTCAGCATTTAATTACAATCTCAAGGTTCTGGAGACACTTCAGTTTGAGCGCTTTTGCTGAGAGGATAGTGATTACTATTAAATTCAGTTCCTTACAAAAAAGAAAGGCTACACAGGATACAATTAAAAGAGAACAGACTATTCAGGAAATCAGAAAATCAAATACGACAACATGGCCTCCCAATCAAGGTATGTTGTATGGGAAACTATGAAGAATGGTGTTGACTCAAAGACGGAGAAAGAAGAGAAGACATGTTTTGTTCAAAGTACTGCAGGCATGAATCAAGCCACCTTCGGATTGACTTAGAAAGGAAATATCTTTTCTTTTTCATTTGTCCCCCATGGACAAGTATCTTGACAATTCATTTTTGACAAATATTTGACTGTGATCAAGGAGGGTCCACATTCAATTCATTTTATATTTCTGTGGATGGACAAAGTCAATACTTTGTTGTTAACATCTAATGCATCCCCTGAAGTGTCTGGATTGATGAACAATTCATTTTGGGTGTATTTAGCACAGTAAAAACACTGCATCCTGACTTATAAAAACATGCCAATAATCTTGTCGTGTGAGAAACCACCGCAGAAAGTTTATCCCAGCCAGCAATCCAGAGCATAAACCACCTGGGTTATGAATAGCAGCAACATGTAGTTGTTCTGTAGGCTCAATAGGCAGTATTTGCATTTTAACTGAGCCCTGTACTGTAAAAAATGTGCTGACTGATCATGTCCGAAGCAATATGTCAGAGCCTTAGAAGTCACGGCTCCGACACATTGCTCAGGGTGTTTCCATTTTTGCAGACACCCATCTTCTGTGCTCTTTTCTTCCCTCCTTCCCGTCCTTATCATTTTGCTTCCATCCCTCTCTCCTATCTCGGGGCATTTTCTTTGTTGTTCATACCTCTCTTCCTTCCACTATAATTCCCTCTCTCCTTTTTTTTCCGTCTTTTTTTCTTTCTTTTTTACTGATTTTACTGTGTGTGTGTGTGTGTGTGTGTGTGTGTGTGTATGTGTTTGTTCCAACAGGCAGCACCTGCACAGGCATGCTGACAGACTTAAAAAGAGACCAAATAAATCACTGTTTCCTGCAAACAGAGCAATTTTCAGAAAAAGAGGGTGGAAAAAAATATCCTTTGAACATTATTATTGGATGGCGATCATTCGATTTGGGCCCTTTTGTTTGCTCCTTAGGATTGAAGACAGATGTCTCTGCCGTGAGGCTAAAATCCTAAAGCACATGAGACAAAGACAATTTTCACAGCATTGTACATATAATAAAGGAAAAAAGGATGTTTGTCTCATAAAAACACTGACATTGGTAAGGATTCGCCTGTCAACATTTTATCATTCTGTTTCTTTTTTTTTTGAAGTTTAAAGATTCTCTCTCTCTGCAAACAGAGCCGTGCTCCTTTAAAATGTGGGTACAGTACAGGGGGGGGGGGTCATCTCACCAAAGCCTCTTCAAGTTTTTATTTAGTTTTCAGTCTTTGCACCAGAAGAGAGATCTGGATGAACTGAAAGCTAGATGTGTATGATGTGAATCTGTATGGATCTGCCTGACTTAATTATACCTAATCCACCCCTAAACAACCAGCGAGGAGCAATGATCTGGGATTAAGGTTTATCCTAATATGTTGATTGAACTGTGAAATAAGAGTATGATCATGCATGAACACACCCAAGCATAAACCACTCGTATGACAACGTGGTGCATGCAGTAAATGAAAAGTTCATGAGCTGCACACACTTCTGTGCACCACACCATGAGCTATGTGCGTATGTATTTGTATGCAGTGTGTGTGTGTGTGTTGGTCTTTGCTTGTGTGACGGCTGGTCTTTGCTTGCATATCTGGGTATGAGAGTCTGCATTTAGATTTGTATTTACTCCAGTTATTGAAAAAAACATCACAGAATACCAAACAAGCCGTGTATATGTGTATGTCTTTGCACAGCGAGACGTTTATTTACTTCGCCATCCAGAGAATAACGTCCCGTGGTACACAGCAGATCCACGACAGATTTGTGGGATCATGAGTTTAATTGATCATTAATCCACATCACAACAGGGATAATGAGAGAACTGTGGATTTGAATTGTAGTCAACATTCTCATCTGCGTCACAAATAAAAGGAGCAATTCACTCAAACGGCATACAGAATTGCTTGCTGCATATCCCTGCCTTTTCTTCTTTTTTAACCATGGAACTGGATTATGTTTCTAACCAGACTACTAAACAGCCAGACTGTTGCATGGGATTAATTATAAGGAGCTAATAGTCAGTGTCAAAGGAAACAAACAACAAATGAAGACGACAAATAAGCCGATTACACACCTGCCAATCAATATGACAATACTGAACAAAGAAAGACAGTAAAGGTAGCATACCAACGAATTTACACTAAATTCACATTCAATTCAGAATGACCTTTAGCACGACTGTGATCTTAATACAAGGGCAGACAAATGTTAACCCCCAGTACCAAACACGTGTGCCTACAATGAGGACGCAATACACTATCTGAACCTCTTCTGAAGAAATGTGGTGTATTACATGCTCACTCCCTTTATAGCTCACACTAAATCTCCACCTAAGGATGAGATATTCTGTGTAGATAGTAATATTATAGAACATGATATAGAGGGCTTTTTTCTTTCTTTTTTTTAAACATACAGTATATCTATTTGACTCCAGATGAGACAATGTATCAACGTGTCGGCGGCTGTACAGTGTGATACCAATCAAAGCAACAATGATGGCGCCTACTCTGAATTGAACTTGGTTCTCATTGGTTAGAGGTGTTCTCAGATCTTGCATAGATGTAATCACCACACACTTAATTATTCTGTGACATAACTACATAACTTAAAGCAACAATCAGTGGGACACTTTAAGTACCCCTGTTTAACATTCATTCAAGTAGTATATAAACATTAATAAATGATTTATAAAATGTTATCCAACGAGTCGATCATTATAGTTAGGATAGAGACCTCACATAACTCCACTTGTTACAGTATTAAACCTCTCAGTCATTGTACATTCATGCCTTCCTCTCTTACTCACTCTGACTGAATCA
This sequence comes from Leptoclinus maculatus, assembly GCA_032191485.1. NCBI lineage: Eukaryota > Metazoa > Chordata > Actinopteri > Perciformes > Stichaeidae > Leptoclinus > Leptoclinus maculatus. The sequence goes on from JAVDOI010000008.1 coordinate 14,753,060, forward strand.
TTTTTGTGTCTTCATCTATTTATTAAACTCATTATTCACGCTCATCACTCCTGTCATTCCATACGTACACTTTCACTCGACTGTATCACACACACACACACACACACACACACACACACACACACACACACACACACACACACACACACACACACACACACACACACACACACACACACACACACACACACACACACACACACACACACACCCTTCTGTAGCCCCTAGTAGAGAGAGGTTTTGTTTTGTTGCCTGCTAAACAATCGTTGCAGGGAGTGATTTTACGGGGCCAAAGAGAGATGCTCTGATCTTTTGCAGGTTCTCTTTGAATAAGCTTCTTGAAAGAGGAAGAAAAAAGCACCCCTGTTGGTTTGGGTATTTTGTTTTACCCTCAAAGTCAAAACCAAAGTAAAAGAGGCTCAAACTTTTGGTTGTTTGCCACAAAGACTGAGGGGATTAAGGGTGGCTTTGGTTAAATGTTTGTGGGGACGAATGTAAAATCAACACAGATCAAAGTTATACAAATTAATTGTTTGGAACAAGCCCTGAACATAAATACTTTACACAGAGCATTACACTAACAACATGAGACGTATAGAAAGGATGAAAGGATGGATTTGAAGAAGGTTAAAAGAAAAAGAAGATGTTGAAGCAAATAGGAAAGATGACTTACTCCATTAACTCTTTAAATACTAGAGTTGTCGGAGTAGTTTTCAAATCTTTGGCCTCTGCAAAGCGGCGTAGACCAATCATCTCATATCTTTGTTTCCAATACTTATCAGGTAGCAGGTTTGCATTCGACTGTAATATGTCCTCTGACTCACTGGCTGCACTCAATAAAGGAAAGCCGTGTGAACCACTTTCACTGGGTTTATAATCTGATACGACTGGCTCCAACAATCTATGATGTCAGATTAGTAATGGTGTTTCAATTATTGGTGACCACTTGAAAGTTTGATAAAATACATGATTCAGAATAATTAATGTGGTTTGGTTGAAATGTTGATTACATGGGTAAATTAGCACAAACATAAGGAAATACTGATATGAATGGTTTTAAACTTCGGAAAATAAACTACCGGTACACTTTGAGAAGCAATGGGTTAGAGATTTCAGTGGTAACAGAATGTAAATAATACAAAAAAATGAATTTGGCGAGGCCTTCAGCTTTGCCCAGACCGAGACACAAACACTCATTAAGACAAGTGAACTACAGAGTCATGACGTAGTATTTGAAAGGCAGATGGCAACTTTATCAGAACACCTCAGATAGTACAGTGGGTGGGTGAGAGAGAGAGAACACATTAAAACATGATTTGTTATGTTTAACCAGCTGGAAATCCATCCACCGACCAAATGCAAGTGTATTCGTGAATGTATGTATGTGCATACTTCTTCTGCAAATGTGAATATACATTGAAATTTGAAAAATAAACTCTGAATAACCTCAGGGAACACAGAGAGGAGCAGTGGAATATAACATTCGTTTTCAAACCACAGACTCCGTGAAAATAAAGTTTGTTAGAGGGAGATTACGAGTATGAATGATAAACAGAAAGGAGATGATGCATGATGGAGTGAAAGCAGATGATATACAAGGTACAATGTGTGCCTTAGCTTTGACAGAGTGAAAGCTAAATTTGCAGGAATGAAATATTGTTGTAGGCCAAACCAGAAGTTAGCACCACACTGGTTCCTTCAACAAAAACCCAATGGCATTTTTCCATTGGATTTTGGATTATTGCAGAAAATAAGCTGTGTGGCAAACAAACGTTTATGATACTTACACGTTTTGCTCAGCAAGATAATCTTCACAAATGAACATCACGTTTATGATTTTTAAAGCGTGAATGCAGTCGTCAGAAGTAAAAAGACAACATTATGCGATCAACAAACCAAACTAAAATCACACACAGACACCGACAAGCAGAGCAACGTAAAAACAAAGACGAAGCCTCAAACCTACAAGACCCCAACACGCCACGATACCGAGCATCTCTTAGGCTAGTTTAATAACAATTAACCTGACATACCTCCCTCAATACACACTGGGCTGAAGCCTCACTAGCTCTGTGTTTGTGTGTCTTGAGGCTATACACCAGACATCTAATGCTTTCCTGGCTCTCGTAGCCGCCCCCCACCCCCCTCTCTCTCTGAACAGCGCTGGTGAAATATGAGAGGTTTCTGCCAAGACCGAAGCGCTGTGCACCTGCATCAAATCTGCAACCCCCCCTCCAGGCCTTCTTCAGCCTTCCCAAAGTTCACCAGACTATGCCTCACATATGCATATCCACAAACGCTAGCTTAACGGGAGATTGTACTCACAAAACTAGCTTTCCAAGAATGAAGAATGGCACTCTTACTATCCTCACACTAAACAAAGCACTGCTTTTTGGTTTTCATGCATGCTGAGCTCATAAAACTTGCTCGGTCAAACAGGGACTAAACAATCATGGAGTGGAAGAAAGAATGACAAACATGTAAAGGTTAGCATAGGACCCGCTATGGGAAAAGAGACGTTTCAACTTTTGTTTGCACAAGGATGTTTCAATGTTGGTGCAGGTTTGGTCCTCAGTGGCAGCTCTGATAACACATCTCAAAACATTCTCATGGGACTACTACATATGTTGACAACAACCTCAAACTTCATCCAAAAAGACAATACAATACATTTTTCTCCAGTGTGTTATCTATCCATAACCCGTGTCCTAATATAGCAGGTTTACAATCCCTTTACTGTAAATTAACACTGGATAAAGATGGATACATTACATTGCAGCTAATAGTAAAAATATGTTTCTTTGAAAATAATGATTGTTGATACACTACAGCTGCAACAAAAGGACTACGTTTAACAAAAGGAATAAAGAGAAAAGAGAGAAAAATGCACATTAACAGTAAAAAGGAGTAAAGAATCATGATAAAGCTGATTCATGCATTTCTATTTTTACAAACTAAAGATCATTATACTAGTGCAGCTCCTTGACAGTACTGAATCTATGTACTCAAAACATACTGTATGTCGGCACAGTAACGCAAAATCAGACAGCTATCCAACAGAAAAGAGAGTCTGTTCTGCCACCAGATCTAGTTTGTCAAAGGAGATATAGATGTCTCTTACACACACACACACACACACACACACACACACACACACACACACACACACACACACACACACACACACACACACACACACACACACACACACACACACACACACACACACACACACACACACACACACACACACACACAGAGAGAGAGAGAGGCCTGTGACAGTAGCCTGTAGGCTGTTTAGTGTCTCAGATGCTGGAATGAATCACATCAAAATAGAGACATGGCAGAAAACACGGAATGAAAGCCTCTGAAATATTAGTTACTAAAATACATGACATGCACACACACGGAAACACAATCCCACTAACACCAAATACACATAATGTGAAACGTATGCCTGAAAGCAGAAATAACAAAGTGCTCGTATATATCTGGACATCAATCAGCCAATACAACCATGTTGAAATATGAACTGGACAAAATGACTTGATATTGGTGATACACAGACATCATCCTACAGACACCTGGCTGACAATACAAAAATGTGTATGTCGCCTACAGGAGCTATAGCAGCCCTCACCTCCGGACAGACCATGTAACTAATGCCCTTTGACCTACACCACGTTTTCTTTTGATGACAGTTCTATACTGTTAGGCATTGATCATGTGTTTCTTTCCTCTGGTTCAAATTGATATCGTATCTCACATAGCCAGAGTGATTAGAAATCGTAAAAACATTCCATACTCCTTTATTTATTCATCCACTGAGGTGCTTGTTTGACAGAGTGTGTGTGTGTGTGTGTGTGTGTGTGTGTGTGTGTGAGAGGTGGGTGTGGGTGTGGGGATCAAGCCCTTGGCATTACAGCGTCTGTGTCTGAAATTGTGTGTGTGTTCGCAACTGCGGCATCAATCAGAGCTCAGCTGTAATTGTCAGACTGATTGTCCGTTATGTCCCTGTGGGCCTGGAGGCCTTGGTGTGTGTAATTCATGTGTGTATCTGTGTGTAAGACAAGAGAAAGAGAGAGCATAAGAAAATGCATGTGTAATGCACACATCTATACATCCACATTAATCTATAATTGCAGCTGAAACTAATGCCTTGGCAATAGCAGTATGATTATGATTATCACTGGAGGCCACACCTGAAGACACAACAAATCATACATGCATAGAGAGGCATATCTAGCAAATGCGTCTGATTGCTGTTCAAGGCTAGCCCTCCAGTCGTCCTAGAAGAATGACAGAAATGCATGTATGTGTTTTGATAAGGGAGGAAAAAAACATGAGCTGCAAGGCCATCCTGGTGGCTCTGTGGGATAAGGCGGACTCCTAATGCACTCCTAATGCTTGATTGGGTTAAAAGCCGCCTCATGACCTTTGATGCATGTACTATCTTGGCCTCCTTGCTCCTTTTCTTCTGACTTTTAGCAATTGTGCAAATCCAAATAAAATGGTGATAAAAGTGATTGCAAATTTGGTTTTGAAAACTGATAAGATAGAGAATTGTGTGCGCTACCGAGAGGAGGAGAGAGAAAAAGAAAAAGCATCAGTCCGTCGCTGTAACAGAATACAACTGTCTTTCCAAATGTAAAAGGTGGTACATTTTCAAACAAATGAGATAGGAAGTAGTTGCAAATATACAGGTCCCCTTATGTGAACGCAAGAACCCCTCTACGATCCACATGTGATCAGTTGTTTGTGTCAAACTCTGCCTCTGTAGTGCAGTCTCCAATTTGTGTCCAGTTCGCTCTCAAACATGACATGCTGTGTCACTTGGACAGACTGAACCTGACCCTGCAGGGTAAGTTAAAGATGCTGCCTGACCTGGTGCAAAGTGTGTTTGCGTTTGTCAACAAACTGAAGCTGCTCAAGGCGCATATTCAAAAAGGGAGATTTAACGCATTTTCCCACTCTGCTAAAAGCCAGCGGGCAAGTCACCAGCACCGCCCTGAATAAGCAAAGAGCCAGATATGCAACACTGATTGAAAACCTGCACGAAAGCTTTGTGACCCGGTTCCGTGATCTACAACTGAAAAGGCCACAGATTACGTTCCTCGTCGACCCGTTTAATGCGGAGACAGACTGTTTGAAAGCCCCGCTAGTCACAGATGAGGCCGCGGCTGAGTTGGAGATGATCGATCTTTGTGAGGAGGACCAACTGAAACCTGCTTTAAGGGAAGGGACCATTGAGGTCTGGAAAAGTGTGCCAATGGAAAAATACCCCAATGTCAAACGGGCTGCGCTTAAGATACTGTCAATGTTTGGGTCAACATACGTCTGCGAGTCTGTGTTTTCTACCCTGAAACACGTGAAATCAAAGCATCGATCTGTTCTGACTGACACCCATGTGAAAGAATTGCTTCGAGTGGCAACAACGGAATACAAGCCAGATTTGAAGAGGATTGTTCAAGGCAAGGAATGCCAGAAGTCCCACTAAGCAACATGCATAGTAAAAGACGCCGCCGTTATCAGCTGGTACGGCCGTATGCGCGCAGTGCAAAGCGGAGGCTGTGAATCAGCCAGTGGGGCACACTAAAGTGCACTAAAATGCACTAAAAACACGTGCGGCCGGCCTGTCTATGTTCAAAAAGAACAGAGAGGCTCGGATAACAACACACACAGAGAGGGAGAGCGACTTCATTCTCTGTCCAGGTAGACATTATATATACACACTATATCTTTACAAAGATAATACTAAATTAACGCTTTGAATTTCAGAATTTAGCACAAGTATATGGTTTTCTAAACAGGTTTGCCTTTACTTGTTGCATTTTTGTTTTTCACATCACCGTAGCATTCTTTTCAACTGAACAAGAAATGAAACGAGTTCAGTCCATGTCAACCGATGTCAAGGAAGCCCTTAATAACTATCATTGTGTACCACATACGGCCATCTCTTCTCTCTCTCGTGCGTACAGGACCCTGACAGGGGATTGAAGTATTCTGTGATGTAGTGTTCGCTCTTGGACATTCAACATTTTGATTCTCCCCTCACGGCCTAACGATTGTGTGTCAGGGTGTATTTGTGTGCGCGTGCACGGCTCAGTGTGCTCTTTATATGTCCCACTGATGGCACATTCTGAAGTGGTACAAGGATGGACTGTCAAGTACTACGCTGGCTTTTCTCTCAGACGACCTCGGGTACCCAAGGACAAGAAAACAACAGATGAACCCAGGACATATAGAAAGGAAGAAAAATAAGATTTGATTTTCTTTATGCATTTGATTTCTCCCTGCAGTGTCATTAGAATCTTTTTTTTTTTTTTTGCTTTTGTAGAGAGAAAAACTCTATTAGACAGTAACCACAGGTGAGACAGGGAGATCTGTGGAACGGAAGGGGGCAGACATGAGGAATGGGTTGTAATTTGCATTCAAACTCGCAAAAACAGCAATGAAGTGACCAGAACCATACAAGCCCTTTCAATCAGGATCATCATTTGTAACATTGTGAAGATATTGTGAGTTGCTTTAAAGACATTTAATGTTCTGTTAATTTGCTCCAAAGTGTCCTCCTTCCACACTAACTGAGATTTCTTATTGTCTAAAACACTTGTTTTGAAAGTGAACCTTGGTAAACCACTACTGTCTTGGTATCCAGCACTTGAAAACTATTTCTGCTTAATGTAATGAGGTCAGGTTCAGAATTTATTGTAGTACCAGGAACTATGTTCAGAAGTGAAAGTGAAAGTAGTGACAGACAGATAAACAAGTACATATGCCGTGTTTACTCCTGGGGAAAATACGAAATACAGTTTGAAAAGTAGTAGTAATGCAGACGAGCCATCATGGGACATAGCCACTCTGTGGTTGCCGCGGCTATATGGTACAAAGAGAGGAGGCAGAATGAGAAATGCTGACAGGAAATCTTGATGCAAGGAAAGGGCCACTGCTGAAATGTTACATTCCTATAGGGAGAAGTGAGCAGGAAGAAAAGTAGAAGAGTTAACGCTGCAAAGCCTCGGGCTATTACTGGTATAGACACAGTACAGCATGGAGAGAACATTGGGTTGGAAAGCGCTGACAGCAGAGATCATATGTGTTGTATGTATACGAAAGGTCACACAGCAAGGGAAGCATGACATCCACAGAATATATAGTCCCCTATGGGGAGACGGCAAGCTTGAGGTGACAAAAAAATAATGTATACTGAAAGGCAAGTCACCCAAAAGGCATTTTGACCATTCTTGCAAGTTCAGCAAGAAAAACAATGTAAAGTGGTCAAACGCACCCAAAGACCGTTGTAGATAGGCGCTGGACCAAAAGCAAACTAAAAGAAAATTAAATTAAAGCTAATGCTCTTCCTCAGTCAAAAGGAAGCTACAGTATGCTAACTTTAACGGTATCAGTCAGTATCATATACCAGACGGACAGAAGCTCATTCATTAGATTTCATGTATCAGACACCCCCAGTGATCCCTCTGAGATAACCCCACGATATGCAGATTTACCACACTAGATCTGCTTTAATTTCCTCTCTTTCTTTACGCTGTTTTACTTTGTCTCCTTTCTTTTGTTCTGTTTATCTGTCTTTGTTGTAAATCCCTTTGGATCAACTGTGTTGGGCTATAAAAAACAATGCTGAGTTGAGGTATGATGTCACATATGGACGATACAGCTCGTTGTTTAGACATGATTTCCTTACTCTCACTAACGTTTGGCACCCCCGGTCAAAAGGTGTGTCCCACTTAAAAATAGGGCCATGCCCGAGAGTGGTGACAGCGCACGCTAACATTAACAGCCTTTGGAATTCTTTGCATGACATACCCGTCTCTCTCCCACCATTTACAGTCTCTGTTTCTAAAACTGTCAAATTAAGGCAAAAATGCCACAAAAAAAAAAAAAATCTTTAAAATATCTTTATATAGAACCATCCTTTTCATTCTGAGGTTGCCAGCCAAGATGCAACCTTCACAATGCATCACCATTATCTAAAAAAAATACTATAAACCTTAAACTATTTACAAGCTTTGATCCATATTTTAAAGTGTATATTGTATTATTAATCCTACTGTACCGTAAGAGCTATTTTACACTGAATTTAATATAGTCTGGCCATCCTTCCCTTCAAAGAAAACCCTTGATGCACTGCACTTACATGAAAGTGGTGCATGCACTGGATTCATCTTGCTAATGTAAATATAACCCAAAAGCTTGTTTGTTTTTTTTTACAATCAAAGTATACAGGTGGCAACATAATATATGCTTCAGCAGTGTCGTGTGGATGTTAAGAGCCAATGCGTCATTACTTAAACATTTACATGCTCTCACAGCAACACAAATGCATCATAGGTTGAATACGCTCTTTAAGTGAAATAGTACACAGAGTGTGGCAGCTGCAAAACAAATACAGCATGTCACTAATGTGTTTATGTGAGTGATAGACTGTGAGTGAACAGAGAAAAAGCAAAGATGAATGCAGTAGGTCGGTTTATTGGCCCCAGGGTCTGAAAGAGTTGACAAACCAACACTGATATGTGTGTGTGTGTGTGTGTGTGTTTATTAGCCAATGTATGGACAGTGTGTGAGTATAGCATGAGGTGAAGGCTGATGTGCAAATCTATTTATGTGTCAGAGAGACAAGGAATGTGACATAAAGGCTATGCACATAATAACCGATGTGCAGACAATGTGCACATCGGAAACTGGCACCACACGAGGTCGTCTTCAGAGGGTGGTTTCCCCATCAAATCATATGAAGAATGATCTACTGTCATGATTATGTCATTTGCTAAAATATCCCTCTCTTTCTTGGTTGAGGGGAGATTAATGTAATATGGCTGTTTGGTTGCCACAGGCTTAACGAGCCTGACACAAACACACACTGATGTATGCGTGCTTACTGGCCAATGTATGGGCAACATGCAGACTATGTATGGATGTGTGTATGTGTCAAAGATACACAGAATGGGTTTGGACAGTTGGAGAGAATACAGACACACGGTTGGTCTCCTATTTGTCTTTTCCACATAGAAAGAAAGACAGAGAAAGGCTATGTGGACCAACAAGAGCTGAAGTGCACACACACAGGGCCGGTTGGTAGATTCTAACTTAATCAACTTCAGATTTGCACATTCACAGACCGGACACTTGGGATTTTTTTGAAATGGCTTTTTTTCTAATATCATCTAGCAGTTGGCCTGGCTGTTTCACTTATACTTAGCATACATAGATTGAAAAGATTTGAGAAGGTTTGCATTATTTGAATTTCTACTGTATATACTGTAGATGTAAGGCATTCAAAAGATATTAGGCAGAAAGTGAAGATGAGTACAATTCCGAGGAAATATTAGTGACAATGTCCTTTACTCTGTCCAATTCCAGCAAACATCAATAATCAAGGTGTTACCATATATCACTCTGGCTTGTGTGTCCAATTCAAACACACAATCTTGAGCAATCATCAGAGTGATACTGGAACACCCGGTCGTGTGATAGACGAGCATCCAGCAGAAAGAAGTCCAACGCATTATCTCACTGAATCCTTGTTTCATACTTTCCATTCAGTTTTTCAATACGTAGATGAAAAAATGAGCGTGACAATTATTTAAATATCTAAAGAAATCCACTCAGAAAAAAAAATCTAATTATCGATGTCAAAACTCCTCGTCATTAGTATAAGTCAGATTGGCTCCGGCAAGATGAGGCTTGAATGCGCAAATGGCTCACAAAGGGGCCGATATTAGCACTTCAATGGTGTTGATTGATTTATGGTGGTTGGGGGGGGTCAGTTTGAATTGACTCCGAGAGCGTGCACACACACACACACACACACACACACACACACACACACACACACACACACACACACACACACACACACACACACACACACACACACACACACACACACACACACACACACACACACACACACACACACACACACACACACACTCAGACATAATGAACATTAATCAAAGGGAGCAGGTAGTAATCAGACCGAGCTCTAAGAGGCTAGCCTGCTAGTGCACAGCTGTGCCATTCAAACCAACAGTCATCAGAAGCAGACGGAGAGACAAAAAGCTCAATCCCTCACCATTCACTCAAGACCAGTAAATCACACATGTAGCTAACACCCAGGATACACTCAAATACAAATATTCTTGACTGTTCCAACAAACCACTTCAAAAATGTGTGCTTAGTCTGGTGCAATAAGTGTCTGATGGCTGTATTCAAAGTGTTATTGAGTGAGTTTAGTGTTTTAATGGTCATTACGATGTGTGGACTCGAATAGGTGAAGCGGCTGCCGTATGTATTGATACTATATATACAAATATCAATATCCTACAGTATTTAAGACCATGCCAGAGATGCATAAATGTGAGGAAAGCAGTCGGTGAATGAGGTGAATTTCCAGCACAGATACATGATATACAAAATGCAAATTCAATTGCAAGTAGTGTGTGTAGATGAGGCAGGGGGAATGTTGGCAGGCCGAGCCAGCTCTCATTGTCAGCTAATGGCACAGATGCAAATAAGGCGCCGATCTAAATGGCTTTAACATCATTTGAATATGCATTATACCAGCCTATGTGTTTGTGTGTTCACAACTCTGAATGTGACTCTGCATGTGTTCAGACATGTGTGTGTGTGTCTGCTGTATGACTTCATGTGCACTGACTTTGCCACCCTGAATATACCTGTGCATTTTTTGAGGGACTGATTTTGCATTTACTAGGACTTGATCTGCTGTTTAAACAAACAGGGATGCAGGGACCAATGTGCCAGGCATATAAATGTGTTGTTCCAAATCTACCGATTAAATACTGTGAATGAGCTTTTAAAATGGCAGGTAAAGGAGTGTGTGTTTTTATATGTGACATGTGTGCATGTATCCAAATGTATTTGTGTGCAGCATAGAAAAAGTGATTACTTCAGCGTGTGTCTCTTGTTACTGTCTGTTTGTGTTGCAGCAGATGCCAGGCCCTTGGGTGGCATATGGCTGAGTGGCAAGGCTCTCAAATGGCCGGTGTGTGTGTGTGTGTGTGTGTGCGTTTCCATGTGTGCGACAAGCCACACGGCTGGGGATTCAGTAGGTTCATCCAAAATAACGTATAGAGATGGACCCTCTATATTCATCACCTCTGACAAACACACACACGCAAGCACCTCTATTTTTGGCACAGAGGGTCCAGCTAATTTGTACACAGAGCAGACACTTGGAGCTACCGTACTCATTAAAACAAACCCACACACACACACACACACACACACACACACACACACACACACACACACACACACACACACACACACACACACACACACACACAACACTGAACATAAACACACAGAAAGACATTTAATGCACTCACAAACAAAAACATACACAAATATGTTAAGTCTAGCATTTTATTGCTGCGAGTGGCAGCTTTTTTTTACTATTCTATGACATATCAATAAGCGAAGTCATTTTTGCCACGACCATTCTGCTCATAGCTGAAAGCCAGGCTGCATACCGTCTGGTGAAAATACACACAACCATCAACGGGAAAGAGCTGGCTTTGAGGGGACGGTCCAATTAGAGTTGCAGGGATAGTGAAAATAAAATGTAGATTCATTTCAATCATTACATACATGTTTGGAAAACAATGAATGTGTGCTAAAAATATTTGTGTTTTCTGTCATTTTATCCATTGTGCTGCAAAAGTATGTCAATATTTGCACAACAGCTTCAACCAAATTTCATGCAGTTGGGAACAAATTCAGTGTCTTTGTCTTCGGCTCATTAATTCTTTTAAATAATGTCTCAAACAGCAATGCATGCACTTAATGTAATCATCATTATTATATGTAGATTAGTTGTAAGCTCATTGTTTCCCTGAGTGAACAACCTCACTGCATACTTGAGATGTTTTTAGACTTTACTTACTTTAGTAAAGGACCCATGCAATCTCTATGAATTCAAAGCTACCGTACTCTTTATTGATGCAAATATTGAAAGTAACAGTAAAAACACTGTACTAAGCAGAGAGCATAATTCAATCTGATGTTCCGGTCCAGTCCAGTTCAGGGAGATGCTATGGATATCGCTACGGTAGCTGGATTGTGATTACTCTGCTAAATTTCTAGCTGCAATGATACAGACTTGCGCCTCAGCCAGCCACAGCTGAGGATGCGGTCACAATCAGCGGCAGTCGACTATAATTATATCTTAATACATCTCAGCCTGTTTCTCTATGAATCAGAGCGAATGCAAAGCGTATTTTGAGGTAACACACAACTGATTAGACACATGACAACACTGTAAGCGTGACATGCAGAGAAAGTTAATGCATGAAAGACTTGTAATCAAATGTCCCTATGAAATATATATATGGAAACCTGTGTGCATGATTGTCTTTCACTGCATCTAGTGCAGTTTAAAACAATATCAATGACCTTTTAATGCCTTGAGAGGCTGCTGTGACCTTGTTTGTCAAAGCAAATCCATGTTTGCCTCTACGCATATCTGTAAATAGGCACTGGATAAAAAAAAAATAAAAAACACATATCAACTGGCATATTGGCCTGTGGTGCACTTGATACATAAACAAGCATACTGTATGTACCCAATACAAGCCTATGGCAGTTTTGCCAACTCCATATACTAGCCTGCTAATGGGCACACACTGTCATGCTCTAATGTCAACAGCCATTTACCCACGAACGGGTCAAAGCAAATGAAAATGATTCCATACCACATTAGATTAATAAGCTAGCCTATGTCCTCCACAAGTCCTCCACACAGTTCTCAATTCAATCCATACTAGCCAGTAAAGGTTATTCACTCGTATATGGTACATTAGATGCATAAACAACTTGTGTCCTCAATAAAGGCCAGAGGCATTCCATGCACCACTCTGCAAAGTGTTATTTACTCATGAAATAAGCTATCTTATCATATCATTTTCTAGCAAACTAGTGCAGCCACTGAATGACTTTTGACTTTTTCTAAAGCCTGAAACCAAATAATAATAAAAAATGATGTGAACAAGGAAACCCATAACACACTATGTGCTCTGTAAGAGCCCGAAGCACAGCTGCATGCGGCCTATCAGGTACAACTTTAGTGTAGGCAGTGTGTTCTGGGCCACAGGGAAACAAAAAGCACAGTTTTATCATCACAAACTACTTGCACTGAGAGATGTTCCACTGTATGTTATATGCTGTTATAACAGTGAAAACAACATAACAATGCAAACAAAGACACATTTTCAAAGACATTTGTCTCATTTCAATAAAGCAGTGGATTATATAAAACACACACTTAACTTGACGCAATTTCCCAGAAGGAATGTGGCAAACAATCATGTGTAAGCTATACTGATGCACAGCCAGGCATATCAATATAAATAGTACCTAAAGCATTCATTGTACACAAGGGGACCAGTCGTGTATATTGTTTAGCAACAGTATGAAGACAAAAGTGGGACAAAAGTGCAACAGTAGTTCAGCAACAATGCACTGGGATTTCAAGCACGGCTACGTCTTCATATACATGAAAGAAATGAGCCACACAGCCTCAACAAAAGCCTTCAGCACTAGTTGTCAATGCAAACTAAGGTTATTCACATTTTATATATACGCTACATTGGGTACACAAACAGGAAGAGCCCAAAAGCATAGTTATAAACTCCACAAATAACAAAGTTAATTCACATTATCAACTGAAAAACAAGCCAAACACAACTGACACTTTACCCCACAGTCAGTAGCCAACAGTGCCTTTAATACTTCAATGAATTATCACACAGCTGGGGCCAGCAGTGTAGAAGGTAACACACTTATCAGAGGACACACAGTTATCCTATAGTCTTTACTGTAGTTTGCCGATGGGGAATTAAATGCACCGGTTGTGCCGTAGCTCAACGTTAGCTTGAGGAGTTGTTGTCACGACATGTGTTGTCCTGATGAAAAAACACTCTCCAAACAATGTGATTACAATGTGGCCTCGCACTGACGTGTACACATACTGCCTCAGAGTACAGCAGTCAAAAAACGCACTAAATACTCAACACACATGCACGTGGAAAGGCATGGCTTTGTGTCAAAGGCACATCAACCAACACGCACAGCGATACAGACACCGGATACACACACACACACACACACAACCCAAATCATAGAGGGGTTGAACAGACACAGATTTAGGTACACACACACACAAACAGATGCACACACATCTCCAGATACGCACACACAAAGAGCTGTAGGGATACTTTGACTTAATTTGTTTATGCTGGAGTTCCTGGAAAAGATTGCGCTCAAGGCAGCACATCCCTTCTGCATGAGAGGAGATGGCTGAAACTGGTCCGCCTCTCTTTATTTGTCGTCTCTTCTCTCTTTCGTTTCTATCTTTTGCCATTCTCCATCTACGACAGGCGTTCACACAGACCTGCTATCCGACATGAACTGCATAGCCTGTTAATCTTTCTCTCTTTTAGTTTACATCTCTCTATTCTCGGGCCCTCTTGTCGAATGAGTCATTAAATCTCTGAGGAAATGAAAGGTTTATGAGAGAGACAGCGAGGACAAACGCACACAGACACGTCTTAAGCTACACGGATAGTGTATGTATGAATAAAAGCAAATTATAGATGGGAATTGAGGCCAAATGCATAAACAGATTCAGCAAGGAGCCACCATGACCCATGTTAAAGCAAGACATTATCTAATATGCTATGAATACACATGTATGTATATCTGCAGATTTGGAGAGCAACTCCTCAGCTTTTTAGAATCTGGTTGGATGATTTGCAGAACTGTATCAAAGACCAACCCATTAATCAAACAAAAACCTACCTTCCCTGCCAAATCAGCCTATTCCCTGATTGAGCTCAGCAGGTTGTTCAACTTCTGAAAATATCAAAGTTATTTAAGGCATGGAATTTATATGTTTTTGCAGACCTTTATTTGTTTGCTCTGCATTACAGAGTTGACTATTATAACAACATGCTAAGCACACTGAATTTACATTTAGTGCTCTACGCATTATGGAAATATCCTAACATTCAAACCATCAAGACTTCAAACAAGATTGTAAGTTTTAGAAAAGACACACACACACACACACACACACACACACACACACACACACACACACACACACACACACACACACACACACACACACACACACACACACACACACACACACACACACACACACACACACACACACACACACACACACACACACACACAGGTGGCCATTAAGCATTTGATCTTCCCTGCTTTCTTTCAACAGAAGCATCATGTCATCAAGTTGTCTGACAAGCCCTCAGGGCACTGCTTCTCCCCTTCAAAGCTGGACTTATTTGAACAATAAGACAGAACTACGTGTGACAGATAGAGATACAGTCGATGGAAAAGAGACTTGAAGACAGAGGGGGAGAAAGTCCAGGTCATTTTAATTTAACATGGGTCTGCTACGTTTGTGATAGTTGATTTATGCAAATTATGCAAATTATAATGCTGATTAGGTAAAGAGAGTAACCAAAGAGAGGAAAATGTTGAGTGAAGAAACTACAGTCCTGGGTAACTCTGACCTATGCGTCCGAACAATTTGGAGACACGGGAAATTGGCGACACAGATGGTGAGGTGGTGAATAGAAGCCAGACCGTAGAAATTATATTTGAGAGGCATCATTACACATATGATGATGCTTTTCACACATTTCACTTCATATCACACGTTACTTTCAACTAGTGATGTAGCGGGCCGCTGTCGATCCGTATGGAGCCACCCCCCCTCACGGTTCGGCACGCATGTAAACCGCGGGTTAATTACGCAGTTTAACGTTAACCATCACAGTGTGAAATAAAGTTCTACTGACGATCGTTATCCGACAATATTCAGTAAAATATGTGATCAGGACATCGGCATTTATGCTTTTCTAGTTGTCGATCTCTGATAATGTTACATTGTAAACAACCAACCTGCGTTTAAATTGACCGGAGGAGAGCTAGTAACGTTAGCAGCACCGCTAACGGCTAACAAACGAAGGTTCTGTTCAGTTACATTATGGCTCTGTTCAGTGAAAATGAGTATTGGGCGAAGGTAAATTATAACGCCATCGTGGTGTTTACATGTAATCTTGTAAAATGTAGTGTTGGTGAGAAACTGGAATAAATCCAGTTATTTGACACAACATAAATAGATATTAGAGAGGAAATTATGAGCTGTTTACACTAGCTCTAAGCATAGTTAAAACTAGTAATGACAAGATTTATTTTATTCAATAAAAGTACAATCTTTTATCTCCTTATCATTTGAATTGTGTTTATATGAAGAAAAACAACACTATAGATGACTTTAACAAAGTAAAAGGATAACATTTAGAATTGTTTACGGTTTACACCGGCGGATGAAATGATTTTTGAAACAGTGGAAAAAAATTGTCTGGAGCCTTATAAACAAGCTGCTATAAACAAGAAACGGGGTCTGTATCTGCAAATATGGATCATCAATGTTCGGCAATTAGTATCGATGGCAAAATAAACGTGATCGGGGATCTCTAAAATTATATTTGCTCCCTTTTTTCTTTTGTGCTGATCTGATCTGCGACTCTGATCCGTGATAAAAGTTGTATGATCCGTTGCACCACTACTTTAAACTTATATATTCTCTTTATCATAAACCAGGGGTATTCAATTCAAATTCACTGAGGTCCATTTCGAGAGAATTTCCTCACGCAAAGGTCCGGATCACAATAATGTCTAACTTGCGCAATGATTTAGTACCATATGTATTGAAGTAGCCAACAGTTGTATTAACTGTCAAATCAAATATAGAAAGTGCAATTGAATAATATCTCAACAATATTTATAGTCAGTTTTCAAATTGAACTGGATGGATTATAATTAATAATCAAATACATGAATTTACATAAATTAAAATATGGAGTGGATTAAAAAATATACATAACAGAAAGCTTTTAAAAATTGTGCATCTTAAAATAAAGTACTTAATTTTAGAAAGATGAACTGAATTGACCTGCAGCTTTAAATTCAGTTAATTCAGTATAATTCACAATATTATATTCTTATCTTCTAAAAAGAGACATTTGTGTGCAGGACTTTATCTGTGGTTATTGAAACCACTTGTTTCAGCTCTATTCCTCTCTGTCATAAATAAGTCTATATAAGTAGTGTAGCATGTCGAATAAAGTCATATAAAAACTTTATAGTACATCGTAAAAAGTCACAGTAGTAAAATGCAAATTGGGTAATCTATTCTTCCAATCAGAGCAGTGAAACGAGCCACGCAAACAAAAACAAATTAATAGAAAGACTTATTTGTCTTGATAACTATTATCCACCAAATAATTCAGTTCAAAACTGTTTTAAGGTCTTAAATCCATCAACTGACTAATTCCCAAACTCAGGTGCAGGTGAGATTTGGGTGTGGCTATAGTTACATATATATATATATTCATATTAGCATTTGAATATGAATTTGCAAACATAGACAGCTTAACAAAGTTAAAAGGATCATTTGTGGAGTTACTTGCAACAGCTTAAACTTTTGTTGTGACTTGTTGCATGTATGATTTAAAAATATCTGCAATCTGCAAAGCAATTGTTTTTGGTAATATACAGTGTTATTTCATTACTGCTAATGGGTCATAATGTGTGGAGTTTTGTGAAAACTGTGCCATGGAAAACATGGTGAACGCTGGACTAGCAAACAGTGAATTCATAAAAGGAGACATTATCTGCTCTTGAGAATAGAATAGAATGCTGGATGGAACACGAATGTTCTCCGGCTCGAATAAATTAGAATGTTGACGTGTCATTTTAGGTGGTTGTGCAGATTAACCTCAGTATCTTCAAAAACTCCACAGAGGACAGCTGAGGCTCTGAGGTAGGCCGCGGCAAAACCACTGCTCATAATTTCTAGTAAAGTTGGATTTTATTTGACTGTGGTCAGGCTTCCTGCGGGGCTCCCCACCCATCTTAGTTATGCTGGGATTGAGGTCACCTAGGTAGTAGCTGGCTTCTCGGAGCCAATGCTGACGGTGAGTGTTTGAACTGTGCGGAAGTCTCAGTCGCGCTCTTGAGTCCAGCATGGTGTTAGTTCGCCGATGTGGGGCAAGCCACAGGCTGCCGTCAGCAGAGTGTAAAGATGGTCGACCAGTTGTTCAATGCTACCAGGGGGCAGGAAGTCTACGTGCCAGTCTGCCTCAGAGCTCACTTCAGGCGTCTGGTGTGTCCGATGTAGGATGCTGTGGTAAGATACTCGCATCAAACTCCTGTCGTGTAAACCAGTAACGTTAGCATATCTGACCTGTAACTTTGGATTCAGAATAGACTTTGACTGCTACCACTTTTCGTAAATTAGCTCAGGATGTTTGGTGCCACCGTAATGATTTCAGGATTACCAAATCCCTCCTTGAATATCAAATTGTTAACATTGATTATTTACTGAGAGTAAAGTACAGTAAAACTTAGAGAGCTTTGCTTATAGGAGTGATATTTTGAAATATAGTATTTATAATCATACAGTCGTAAAATAATTAACTAA
This sequence comes from Leptoclinus maculatus, assembly GCA_032191485.1. Classification (NCBI taxonomy): domain Eukaryota; kingdom Metazoa; phylum Chordata; class Actinopteri; order Perciformes; family Stichaeidae; genus Leptoclinus; species Leptoclinus maculatus. The sequence goes on from JAVDOI010000008.1 coordinate 14,771,629, forward strand.
CTATGTAAAATCTTGGGATTTACTGTAACTTCCTACATTAGGACAGTGTTGTTATGCTCTCATTCACTCACTCTTTGTGCTTTCTCTCCACAGGTTTCCGTGGATCCTGGTTATATCTGGACCCTGGTCCTTCCTCCTGCCATGGCCCTGCTGACTCCCACTGCTAATCTAATCTTTTTTATAATTACTCACATTACTATTTTATATTACCTTTACCATTAACGCACATTACTGACTTTGCTTCTTCACCGGAGTCTCTGTGCTTTCTCGCCTCGCAGGTTTCCGTGGATCCTGGTGATACCTGGACCCTGGTCTTGCCTCCTGCCGTGGTTCTGTCATATACATTGAATGTGTTGTAACTCTGTAAATGTTCATTCTGTACACATGACACCTATTGCACTTCTGTCCATCCTGGGAGAGGGATCCCTCCTCTGTTGCTCTCCCACAGGTCTCTCCCTCTTAAAGGGTTTTTTGGGGGAGTTTTTCCTGTTCCGATGTGAGGGTTCCGGGACAAGAGGATGTTGTGTATATATATATGTGTACAGATTGTAAAGCCCTCTGAGGCACATTTGTGATTTTGTGCTATACAAAAATAAATTGAATTGAATTGAATTTGCCCCTACTGTTTTCAACAACTCCACACAAGACACCTGGACAGCTCCGAGGACTGCGGCAAAACCACTGGTCATAGCGTCTGCTCTAACGACGTAGCATGGCGCTAATTTCTTAGAAAGATATTTCATTTTATTTTATTCGGCTGTGATCAGGCTTCCTGGGGGGCTCCCCGCCCATCTTAGTTATGCTCGGATGGTGAACTTCTGTTGACGTGAAGGTCTGTCACAGGGGTATTCAATTAAAATTCCAAAAGGTCCAGATTGAGAAAATCTCCTCGTGCAAAGGTCCGGATCATTTAACTGGATGGATTATAAATAATACATAGAAATACATAAATAAATGTTCTTCTCATTTCAAGTAAAATAATGGCTCCATCTAAAAATAAAATACACAAAAGAGAACTTTTGAAAAACTTGCATCTTAATTAAAAGAAAGTGCAAATGAAAAATGAAAGAATGGCTGGAGTTAACTTATCGCTTCTCTTTTGTTAAATCCATGTCACATCATAACGGTCTCAGTTAACTTCATAATAAACAATCTCTACACATCTTAACATCTTGCCCTCAGTTCAGACTGGAGTGGGTATGTTTGGTCTCGTGGTGGCGTTACACATCGGCGTGTTTAATAATGACCACGGTATCTGAACATATGAGACAGAGTGGTTTAGTAGCGCCAGCAGGAAGAATGAACAAATAAGAGTCTGTCCATTCTTTGTTAAAAGCTCTGTTTTCGAGGTCCACTTCTCTCTTTTTAGAGCACGCCATGTGAAATGACTTCTCCCACTGCTCTCTCTCGCCGTCTCTCTCTCACGATGCATTTCAGAATACACATATTCGATTTGCTGAGTAGCGTCACGTGTGAGGATTTACAACAAGCATGCAATTGGTCGGTGCGTTTCCTGGACTGCTAAACGAGTGCCGTAAAGGCTAGAAAAGCTGCGCAGGTAAAATAGAAGCGCTCCGCCAAAATGTATAATTCTCAATTATCCATCAGTTATATGTCCGGGTCTGGATAGGACAGCATCTGGGTCCGGATCCGGACCGCGGTCCGCCTATTAATGACCCCTGTCATAAACAGTCAAACCAGTAGTGTTATTTGTGCTCATACTAGTAAGCCGCAACTATAAGCACTTTTAGTATTTACTTTTTTTAAATGCAACAATGCTCACTACAACCAGCGGTGAAGCCACAGAGAGTCATAGTATGGCTTAACTGACAGCAGTTATTTCCAGCCCTTGAGCCGATGCTCTGTCTGTAATACAAATTACAGTTTGGACGACAGTATCGATTTAGTAGTGAAAAAATATGAATTTGAGGGTTAAAGGAAAGAATAATTTTGCTGATAGAGAACACAGGCAGAGCCAAATACACTTAGAATAGAACAGTTAAATCATCAGATCAGAGAGCAAAGAGATCAAGCAAAAAAGGCAAATGTATTAAAACCCTTAATTACCTTACTCTGGTTATAATAGCACTATTAGTGTGCACCCACCAAATAGCTGTGACGACAAAATAGACAAATGAGGCAAACGTTTGAGCCTCACCTGTGCCCATTCACCTTTTTAAAAGAACAAGCTGCCGTAGTCAAAAGAAAGAGAAAATCCCTGGTGCTTTTTTTGCGTTTTAATGGGCTTAAAGTCCACTTTTTCACTGGCAAGACTTCAAACAACTATTACTCGCCTTAACAAGTCTGGGCTTTCTTATGTTTCAACACTCAGAGAGATGAGCAGCAGTGAAGGCTAAAGGAAGAAAGGAAGAAAGAAGAAAGATGAGCGAAGTGAGAAAAAGATGAGACAGCAAGAAATGGCAGACTGGTAAAGATGGGAGAGATGAGAGAGCACAGGTTTAGGGTTTCCATCAATCGAGACAGCAGATTAAGTCTTTTCATCCAATCACCAAAAATGTACAGACTTCTGAAGGTGAAAAGAGAATAAATAACAAATATGAGGGCTGTGGAGACAACGCTAAAGAATAAATAACCATCAGGCCATCATCTGCTCTCACTGGCTTACTGACAAACTTCAACATCAGTGGGGAAACCCTTTGACTGCTCTTTAGATTGATAGGCACATCTGCTTTCCACTACCTATATCCTGTGTGTCTTTTCACCACAGCATGTTTTATTGCAACACGCCGTCGATACATCTTCAACACAAGCGGACACCTTGGTCACAGCTTGTGATACAGAATATACAGTTTATCAATCATGCTTAACTTTAAGCCTTATTAGTATAATTCAAAAGGGTGGGTTGTATAATAATTCACCGACAGTTTTGAACAGAGATACTAGCTATATAGAGACAAAAAACGAGGCTGTAAACATGTTTATTTCTGCTGTAAAGTTGAGCATTTACACTTAGCATCCGGGTTCATGGGGATTGCCTCAAGTGGCCGTTTTAAGAACTGCAGTTTTTGGCAATTCCGCGTAGGCTTCATTTCTCAACACCGGAGGTTGCCGCTTGTTTTTAACAGACGCATGAAATTCCGTCTCAACAGGAAGACTTACCTTGCTGCCCATTTAATCAAAACGCCCCGATGAACAAAAGTACCAGGAGACTTTTCCCACATTCTATTCCATTGTTTTCCCATGGCTGGTTTGCCACAGCTTTTCCATCCCTGCCTCAACTAACGACATCCGTTAATTATAGCTATTTATTAGCCTCAAACAGCCAATTAACCGGCCTTCAGCCCACCAACAAAAACACTAATCTATACGCAACACATTGAGAGATGACTCCCTCAAAGATTATAACCAAAAATGAAAACCATGGCCACCAATGTGACTAGGTGTCACACTTAAAAAGGGTCTTTGTTTTCCTTTCTCCAATTTGAGTCCATAAATATTCCGCCCATTCTTGTGAGGTGATTGTTTAGGTTCTTTTGTCTCACTTTCTCTCCTTCAATGTGTGAATTTATCTTTCAGTTATTCTCTCCTTTATTTTCCAAACCTGTCCAGGGTGCTTTGAGAGAGCGAGAGCAGTGAGTAATGATGTTGGTCCGTTCACATAACTCTTACAGCAGTGCTACTGTAGCAACATGACATTGACAAAACAGCAGACATCCTTGTGCAGAAAACAAGCTGTTACAATCAAAAGACTGTACCTAAAGGGGGAACAAGTCTCAACAAAATAGAGAAGTAGGTATTTTCAGATGCCTCGTAAACAGTTACAGTAGCCTACATTCAACTCTGATAGTTTTACATGAATGTCTAGGAAACCAAACACTGTTTCGAAATTTTAATCAAGGAAAATGTCTTGTGTCGGAAGATCAAATCAGAAATCATTGCAGGCAGTCATTGCTAAAAGTTACAAATGATATGTAGTTAATACAGTCATAAAGATCATACCCTTACTCGCTTTCTCTCCACTAAACAATAACTATCGGATTGATTTCCAACAGATCTGCTGTTTTGTCATTTCAAGCTCTAGCATGGTTGACTGCGGTTTTATGTTTGCACCTAAATGTTGTTGTGTACACATAAAGCTGGTTTATTGATTAGACGTCAACAGCAGATTTATAGTTCTGCAGTGGTGTTATTGGTGGTGTAAATCTAGAGACCACTGAAACATTTCTGGCAGGGATGCTTTTGTCTGTTTGTAGTTTGTACCTTACTTTGTCTGTTTCAGAATGATAACATCCTTGTGGAAAATCCTCGAGAACTTAAAAATGTATTTGAGCTATCAAAAAAAAAATGCAAAAAGAATTGTCAATTATTACTAAAGACCAAACATTTCAGAACAGAAAACGGTCTGTGAGACCACTAAAGAGGTTAGGTTGTAGTTGAAGATTTGAAACAGACCAATACAGTTTGTTTCATGTTCAGAAAGCAACAGCAGCAGCATCTGCCCTGCATACACACCTGCAGTACAGTCGCCTTGTGTTGAACCACAAATTAGCCTCTAGAGTACGAATCAATCCTGTCACATCAAACATCAGGCAAAGGGCTGAAAACAATGGAAATACTACTATTTGTAGATAAAAATAAATGCCTTATAAGTTTCTCAAAGATTTTAGGAGAAGACAACTTGGGAATAATCCTTGTCACACAAACAAGGAAAAAGCACAATAAACACACTTGCTGTCACTCTTTTCTCTGCCTTCGTTTAAACTCTAAATTCTTTCTTCCTTACACACACTTACACACTTAGACACACACACACACACACACACACACACACACACACACACACACACACACAATGCCTGCAGTCTGTTAATATATCACTTTCCCCCCCTACTGTGCCCCAGTTTTTGTAACTCAGTTATAATGAGAATAAAGCCTTTATAGTAGTGATCCCACATTGGGCCCTATACACACAGCTCATTTACAGTGCACTGTGTGTGTGTGTGTGTGTTTGTTTTAAAACATGTGTTTGTGTCCCGAGTGTAAAGTTACTATTCTCCAAGTCTTGGACTATGTTTACATGCACACAATAAACCATCATTAGGCACCTTAAGGTAGGAAATCAAATAACTTGTTCACATAAAACTTTACCGTAAAACTCATGTTTACTGACAGCAAGTCAGTATTTTTTTCAGATCACCCCAAAATAAAAAATGCAGGTTTTTCCTCTTAACTAAGGAGCTACTTGTCAATCAAGATTGTTTTGGTGTGAGTTGATAATACATTTGAGTAACCGACTCCTAATATCTGGAAAGAGATATTGCTGTTGAGTTATTGAGATGATTTTCTTTTGGCGCTTTAAGCGCCACAAGCCAAGTGCGATATAATCCCATTATATTCAAGAGAAGGCAGACATCTCTACGCCCAATACCTCCAAAACTAGGCAACTCACACCAACAACAATCTAGATTGATAAATAGCACTAAATGTAAATGGCAGATATACCTTTAAATTGGTTAAGTGTGTTTGTTTTGACCCAACCCTAGTGCACACACACTATCCACATAGTCACTATGGAACTCTGATTGCTGACTTTAAAGATAGAAGACTGATTTTATTAGCCTGATGAAGAGATAGATGGGTCGACCAAACTCTGGCACTAAACCTCTTTATTTTGGGAAGTGTTGGGGGTGTGTTTTTTTGTGTGCATTGTTGGGTTCAACAACAACAACCGTGTCTCTGTAAAAAATACACTTTTCAGGAAAAGTAAAAAAAAATAAAAAATGGATCCCTGACGAACAGACTGGGTTGGTCAGGAAGCACAAACTGGGACTGTTTGCAAAGAACGATTTAACAGCAAAACTGAATTGTTAATTTTCTTTTGAAAAATAAGTCTGTAGGTAATAAATGGAAGAACAGGATAAGCAGTTTAGAACATGCTTCTAAGGGTTTAAATCAAGCAATATGGAAAAGCAGACACACATTTTGTACAATGGTGCCTTTTGAGATATACTCGACAAAAAAACAACTAAGATTTTCTTTGGAAAAGTGTAAACATACATTGCTCAAGATAAAAGCTCTGCAATCAATAAGTAAACACAATGTTTCAAACGGTGTTAACATGTAATTTACAATGGAAGATAAGCATTCCACAGCTTGTTAAATGAGAAGCTAAAGTAACTAAAGCAACTGGTGTAGTTCGCATTCATCAAGTCAAAGTGATCAATCCTACACAGATTGGCTGTGAATGTGAGATAATGTGATAAACTGAGATTTAAAGGAGAGAGGTGAATCCAATCGCCGGTATTAAATCACAGGTGACATTTACACACTAAAGAACTCTTTCTGTACCCAGGTCTCTCTTCTCCACAGATGAAGTTGAGATCCCTAAACAGCATGGGAGTAAGGAAGTAGGAAAGAAAGAAAGAAAGAAAAAGTCCCAACTCGGTTTCAGCCTGTAGCCTGAAATTATGCGTCTGAATTTCCATATAGATTGTAGTGGGTTTCTTTGAATCAGGCTTCTAATATTTCTAATGACAGGCTATGTTAAGCAATCAGGCACAGACAAACAATTACTAGGGTTGATAAGCCTGCATAAATGCATACGTAAAAACACATATATTCCAACATTTGCATGCTCCCACACTGAGGTCCATATGGTAGGCAAAACATTGAAACAACTCACACAATCATGGCAAACATATGCATACTATACTTGCACAAACAAAAGGTCGCACAGAGCACACATCCTGTATTATTAGCTGTGATGGTACAGAATGGCCTTTATTAAGGATGACCCCTCATTAATAAGGCTCTCTTCTAAAAACGGCCAGCTGGGAGCGCTTGGTAGCCTTTTGGAGGCAAATTCAGCTGAGAGGCTTTGGTTGCGTCTGGTTTACAGTAAAGACTATAGCATAACATACAAAATAAGACCACAACGTACTCATAATAATAGGATATTTGTCCCCCGCCCTCTTCCTCCACTGGGATTGGACGGCTGGGTAAAAGCGACAGTGACAAGCAAAGTGTTTTACCCAAAGATGAACATTTTTTATTTCCTCAACCAGAAATAAACGGCAAACGTGTGGCAGTCAGTGCAAAATAAGCGCTCAGCAACTCGTCACCCTGCTGGCGTTCACAGCATAGCGCTAAATTTGTGCACTCCCATTGTAAATAATATAAAAAATATGCTGGCCTCATGAAAACAACACTATGGTGGACACGGCCCCTTCAGCAGTAATGAGTGTTAAGGTTGTGCAAGTAGTCTTAGTTCCACTCGGCCCAAGCATGCGGTCCCAGGCCCAACAGAAACGTACATAATACAGAGGACAGATAATAACTGACTCAACAGCTTTCAGTACAAGTAAGAAGCAGTGAAGTGAGAAAAAACCCAAACAAGTCTCCAACTATCCATCAGCTGGATACAAAAAAAGCAAGCATGGTAAGGTCATTTATGAAAAGCTCTCTGCACTAAAATGACAAAACAATAGAAGAACAGCTGAACCTCTTCTGGTCCCACATATTGTATTATAGTTGAACATTACCTGACGTTGGATATATCAATAAATGAGAAGTAATCTCAGCCATTTTCACACCTCAGTCATTAACAGTTGTTGCTAGTCCTCCTATTAGCACAAGATGATATATTTTAGTGTACCCTATATACTGTATGGTTGATCTTTATTTTGAAGAAGGGAGAGAATCCACTGAGCCAGCCAAGCAGCTGCAGAATATAGAAGGTAATACGCACACAAAAACACACCTTTTCAAATGAGCCAGGCTGAATTGGAGGCCTATTGACTGAATCAGGACAAATTCACACTCCTGTCTCGGAAACCATTTAGCAACACAGGCCCTAACACCTCTCCCTCATTCCTTTCTCTGGCCCTCCCTACACACTGCCCCTCCATTCAGATGTCAATCACATAGCATGCTGGTTTCCTCTGGCCCGCTGCTGTGTGTGTGTGTGTGCGTGCGTGAACCTGTCTGTATTGATGTGTGTGAATAACACACAGGCTGATGCCTTTGGCCCAACAAATGGAAGCAATCAACAAGCAATTACAGTACACACTGTGTCACTTTGAGAAACCAGAGTGCGAGTGAGAACGAGGGAGTGAAAGAGCATATATTTTCCTGATATTTTATTACAAAAGGAGAAAAAATATTTCAACAAAGCAAGCACTTAGATTTCTTAAAAATCTTTTTTTTTCCGGCCCATCTCTATTTCCCTATTCAAGTCAGATATACTAAGTGAACTAGGAAAACTGTTTTTAGACTAGCAACAACAATATCCTTTTCTTTCTCATTTTTGGCTGTACAACCTTGGGACTATGAAAGGCAGATAGAAAGATTTTGGTTGAGTGCGCTCTAATGTTTTCAGCAGCAACCTCCATTACTGTGACTAGGTTAAATGGCTATTTTCACAAAACACACAATTTAGGGATTAAAGACTGAACTACCACATAATATAAAGGAAATTAAGTGCCTTGGGTTCGGACGGGAGTGTCTGCCTCTGACCAGAAGAGTGCTTTTATTTTGTTAAGGTTCACAAATAGTAGCTCTTAAAAAAAAAACTTAAACCTTTCAGAAACTGTTGGCTCCACACTTTCTATGGATGTGGAGAGGGGATGCAACTGTATACAATGAACAGGCAGCATTTCAAACCAAATCATATCATGGGCCACACTTAGGCTACTTTCACAACAGACAGCTGAGGATTTTTTGCAATGTTTTGGCATATACAAAGGTGGTAAAGCATAATCAATGTGTGTTGGGTTCTACACTACCATCCACAAACAGTCAGATTATCTGGGTTGCGGCTGCGTGTTATAAAAGCCCTCGACACATATTGCCGATATCTGTGACTGTGCTGACTGTGTGCAGACGGAATCGGGAAATAGTTAAGCAGGCGAGCAATTTTAAGGATGGTCATGATCAAAAGCTCACCACTGGTAACAACCCTCAACACAAACACAAAAAACAAATAACAACACACAAGCTCAGTAAAAGGATGTTACAGGCCGCCATGCTTGGCAGGGTTGTATGTTGCCGTTTGTGTGTAATGGATGTCTCTGGAACAAATACAATGTAGCTATAATGTGTTGTTGCATAGAGTAGAAAAAGTGAAGAACCTGGGAATATTTCAAAGGCAAATGCTTGTTTGGCATCAAATGGACTAAGTCAGTATGGAGGCTCACATGTGTGTTTGTACTTTTGTGGGACCATACATGTGTATGAGTAGTGCAAGGCCCTGTTGTGTAACTTTGACAGATTGAGAGCATGTATATATGGCTATAGTGCTCTACTGTACAGTAGCCGAAGTCCTTGGCAAGCAGCATTGCAATGTGGGTGGATAATCAGTGTGTGTACACACACACACACACACACACACACACACACACACACACACACACACACACACACACACACACACACACACACACACACACACACACACACACACACACACACACACACACGTCTCATTCCATTTGCTCCTTTTTTCGTTGCCTTTGATCAAACATGAGGTGCAATATTACCATGCACATATCTTAAGCCTCAGTTATACTTTCCGCAAGGACAGTCGCACAGACATGAGCTGACGTGGAATCGTGACGAGGAAACGTTTTGATCTTTTACACGCCGTGCGGGTTTATCCTCGCGGCAAACCAACATTCTCAAAGCTCCTCAAAGTTCTCCATTTTCTCTGCCCGTCCGCGTCGTTGGATGTGCACAGAGAGGCAAACATCTGTCACATAGAACCCCCGCGAAGGGCCGTTTCTGATGGTGTCACGTCACTTTCGGCAATCACACTCGAAAGCCACGAGGGAATTTTCTCAGTTTGTGTATCAACTTTGTCATAGAAAGATCCTCTCAATATTCATCAGGCCGCAGACTTGCTTTGAACTAGAATGCCAGAGAAAAAAACCCAGAGATCTCGAAAAAAGTGAATGTTAAGTCTGATTCTGTAACTAACGGAATGTAAAACTAGTAACAACACACATATTATTAGACAGCGGCTCATGTTTGGGACTCAAGAGTCAAAACAGATGGTCGTTATTTCCCATGTGCTGGCAAAAAGTGCTGCATCAGAATCCTGGTGTGTTTTGGACTTGAGCAAGCGGCTTTCCATTTAAACAATAAATCCATGTCTGTTCTGTTTATTGTTTTTAGATTTTATTTAGATAACCTAATTATGTATACTTCCCCGATCAACAAAACAAAGAACCACAATCCTAACGACAAAGCCAAAGACAAGAAAACAAAACAATACAAAGTACATACAATGACAACACAAATTGACCCCACATATAAAAAAACAAGCTCATCCTCAGTGATGGATAGGATCAATAGGATCAATAGAATCAATAGGATCAATAGGATCAAGGGCCTTTAGAGTCTGACAACTTTGCTAACATATCCTCGGTAGCATTACTGTCCATCTATCCTACATTCTAAAAACTCACACAAACAACAACCTTGAACTAGGTTTTAACAGTGAAGTCTATGTTGTTGTGTACTCATTGCTTTCGTACCTCTCCTCATATGATTTCTTCTTTTCCATTTTTCAATAATAGACTCTTGTCGTACTGCAGGAGACTATGTGGATTTCCAGTGTTTGAGTATAAGCATATTTCATACAAGTCTGAGTTGCATATACTTGAAACATTCTGCATTAGTCAGACAGAATTTGTTTTGCAAATCAGTCCAAGGGATTCATGTTGCAATTCATTAAATCATAATCAGTTCATATCCCTCTTTCCCTCCATGTAAACCAGCTCAATGTACCATTTTGAAGAGATATCCAAGGGTTGTTACAAAACAAATGTTTTTTTTTTCAAATTGATATTGTCTCACGTAAATTGCTCCATGTTGCTGCAAATGTTTTTAAAGTTGACAGAATGCATGTTTTTATCCTTAAAATATGTATGAAAAGATGCTAAACCTGTGCATTGGCATGAATCCATTGCTCTTTTATCGTGTTTCTAACTATATCGTGACGGTAATGCTTGAGTGGTAAGAGGATATCATAGATGAAAGTCTGTTATTATACAATATGCTTTATTCTTCCGGTAAAGTTCATGCAAAGATTTTTGTCAGATTTTGTATTATTGAGTAACAAAACTTTATTTTCCTGAATCGTCACATACTGTTTATTGTCCCGTGTAGCACATGAGCACAAATACTAACGTATGCTTGGGGAGTGAGAGTGTCTGTGTGCTTATTCTCTCCGTACACTATTTACAAAGTTAGTGAGAGCATCAGCAGCTGCTCAGCAACTACTGAAAATACATATTCCATCTTCATCATCCACAGCTAATCATATCACAGTCTTAGTATCTGAAGGCACTGAAAGAGATACAATAAAATAAAAGACAGTGACGGGGAGTGAAATGCTTTTGAGAACAAATCTTAAAACTTAAAAATGTTCCCAGAATGCATCCTAAATGAACATCCAAAGCAGCCACAATTATACTATTTCCATCTACTGCTTTGTCCGTCATAATTACCAAAGACACGGCACAGTAGTTGCAGTTATCAGCGTATAAAAATAAAAAGAATGGCAAGATAATCAACTACCTTTGTACGGTAGCAACAAAAGAGCTCAGCTCACAGCACCTTTAAAGCCTCGCATTTACATAATTTAAGACATTTCCAGACATTCTTAAGAGCCGTGCTGAACCGCAGACAGGCTGAGCAAAAGAAAGGCTTTCACAGAGTAGACAGAAAGAGGCAGATGGGTGGAGAGACAAGAAAGTAAATCACCATAACCAATATTTCTGTCTCCTATTCACTCCCTGCTTCTCTTGCCCTAAATAGTCAGTTAATTAACAGAAGAGAAGAAGAAAAGTGTGGCAAGCAAATGTCAAGTTCGACAAAGATGGAGGTTAGGTTTTCACAACAATGCAAAACAACAGAAGCTGAAAAAAAAAAAATCATTCTGCTAAATAAAAGTAATTAAAATTGCCAAAAGGGGAAAAAATCGGAATACTAATTGTTCAGTTTAGCAACGTGCAGAAACAAATAAAAACAAATATGTGATCTGTTGGGGGTGGGGGGGGGTGGGATTGTTAGACTAATTAACTTTTTTTTTCTTTTTCTTCAAAGATAAATAATTATGTCAACTTTTATGAGGCAAACTGGGATTTCAGAATAACAAGTGGGGGAGTTTATTGAGTGTTATTAAGTGTTTTCTCTTGTTCATCTTTCATTATCAGCCTTTCATTTACAGCAGCTACCTCCCATTCTATCTCCACCTTACACTTCTCTCTCTCTCTCTTGTGTGGTTGGGCAGGTGCAACGGGCCATGATGACAGCTTGTCCCTCCTCCCTTGCCGCAAGGAATACTGTCACCCCTGTCATTCAGACCTATGAACACAGCATGGAGAGTGTATGTCTGCGGTCTGTGTGTGTTCTCAGGAGACTATGACAGTGTGGGGGCGAGAGGGGAGAGGGGCTATATTAGCTCTGCCAGAAACAGTTCAATGCACGGACACTCTCACATACTCCAAGTTTGCTGAGAATGACTAACCTCAACCTGGAAGGGCAAAGCCCTGAGGGAGCCAAACTTTAGACCAGATGACACGGTGATGCAGCAAAGGGAAAGAAGTCTACGGTGTGTAGTCGTGTGTTCTGTGCATGTGGCAAACAAAGGCGGAGCTGGTAGTTTGTTCATGAAGTATTTAAATTTCATATCTCGTTACTGGTTGTTACTATCAATACAGAACATGCTTATGCTTACTGAGAAACTCGTATGAACACAAATCATGTGGTACAAAATCTGAGCCTCAAACTCTTTCTTGGGACTGAAATGGGTTTGCAGACCTTTACATGTCGAAAGTAAACCAAACTTGTTTTAAGGGTAAGGCACCACCACTCATGTGGGACTCAGGCAGCAAAGAAACAAGAGAGAACCTGTATTCCAAAACAAAACACATGGCTCCAACATGGCTCAGTGGGTTACACAGTCAAGGCCTTAGAGAGTCTGTCTGTGTGCGTAGTGTCTGAGAGAGAGAGAGAAAGAGAGAGAGAGAGAGAGAGAGAGAGAGAGAGAGAGAGAGATAGTGTGTGTGTGTGTGTGTGTCCAGTGAGGGGCATTGGCCCTAGACAAAGTGCTCCGCCAGCTTTTTGCCCACTGGTCTTTTCATTGCTGATGGATGGGCCTTGTTCAGCACCATCTGGCTATAGGATATTTCACATTAATCATCCCAAACACACACACACACACACACACGCACTTTTGTCCCTTAAGCACACACACACACCGGATGGGTACAATTGTCTATATATAAATGAACACACAAGAAAAGCATCTACCTCAGACATGTTTATAGTTACAACACTGTTTAATATAGAGGGATGAAGTGAAAGAAAGGAAGACGGAGAAAGAAGGACAGATCGACAACATGTAAATAAAGAAAGAAGAAAACACAAAATGTAATTGAATTGACAGCCCATTGTCATGTGCGTTTTAACTAGCCATTCTTCACATTTGTGATTCAGAGCTAGCCACGGGAGATTAAGAAAAAAACTAAAACAATTAGTTCAATTAAAAACATTGTTTCATTTGGTTGGTAGCCTGGAGCTAAGGGGCAATAAAGCCTAACTAGCCCCCCCCCGCCCCCCCCCTACTCAGTCTTTATTAATGACCTTTTCAAACCTAAAGAAGGATGCATATTAACATTAATGGCTATAAAAATGTCTACCTTCCCTCTAAATCTATGCACTTTCTCCCTCTCTCTTTATTTATTTTTCTCCCTCACACACACGCGTTAGTAAACACATAATATCCGTACATAGACCGTAAGCTGAAAGACCAGACACCCAAGGGAATTTAACGTAAAATGAGGGACATTATCAGACTTCATTTATTACTATCTAACGGCTATACGGGCTTAATACGAGCTGATCTGCCTCAACATTTCCACGGCGTATGGACATGGGCAAGGAGAGGAAGAAATGTGGTTTATCTGGGTGGAAGTATGCTTGACATTAGATTTATTATCATTAAATCATATCTCACGGCTATCTGGGTTTGTAAAGCGAGGGGATTTATTTGCACATCTACACAATCTATGGAAAAATAAAAAATACCTTCAGGAGCATGGCTGTAAGTTGTGCTGCATGGCAAATTTACAAGAAAGCTGCTTGACATGTTAAACATATTTATGTATGAGGGCTATCAGATACCATACCACATATACACCATTGATATGGTGGTATTGCTTTTGACACAAGGGCAAGGTTATAAAGTTAGTGGAAATGTTACGCTGCTGGGAATTAAACACATATGATGTCATGTGGCATATCAAAGCAAAGTCATCTTTTTTTTTTTTTTAAATCAGTAGTTATTATCCAACTAATTTGCATTTTATATCTTAACATGGCTATAACAATAACGTGCTTTACAGCATGGAAAAAAACAGAATGCAATGTGCTGAATACACGTGAAAAAATATCACTACCGTTTAATTAATGTATACATTTGAAAGAACGCATGTATGCATTTTCTTATGACTAGATTTGAAATATTGTTTTTGATAAGAGGGCATGTCATAAGGTCCGGGGCTCTGACTGCGGCCATGTTTCATCGATAGCCTTAACTTCGTCTCTGAGGATCTCAAGCTGCACACTCAGAGGGACTAAGAGGTCGAACAACTGGCGAGACAATAGTGTTTTAGTAATGAAACCCCCCCCCCCCCCTGTATGCTCTGTGATTTCACTGAGATACATATACAGATTTAATTACTACTGATATTTGTTGTGTACCTTGACAACATTACTGTTTTTGGTGGCTATATGCAATTGTCTTTTCAGGGTTTGTGAAGCAGTTTGTAATGTGCAACACATTCAGAGACATACTTGAGGCTATACCTAAAAACTGGACTACTTCTTGGGCTTGTTTGAAACATGAACAATCTAATCGTTCATGAATCAGCATGTTGACAAAAACACAGCAAGCATTGAGCACATAGATGTATAAAAGAAGAAATTGTTCCGTTATGTTTGTGAGATGGAGGGGCTTAGTACAGTTCACTTTCTCACAGTCAACGTATATATTCTGCTGGGAATCGTACTTGAGGAGAAAGCATGTTCACAAATACTAACTAACTGATTTAGATGCAAACATGATAAAGATATTCACTGCTAACTTTGCTCAATTCCCATTCCCTGTTCGTGTGCATGTGTGTTCCATGTGTGCTATTACTACTGTGTGTGTGTGTGTGTGTGTGTGTGTGTGGGAGGCAAAGACCCCTGCCTGCCACAGTGAAAACGTGATCACTCTCATATCCTTTTAATTAGTGTGTAACATGTAACAACAGCACCAAAGGCACAAACTCCTCTAGAGGTATAATCTAAAAATAAATTAAAAAAACAGGAAAAAAAACTTGGCCAAGCTAAAACTTTGCTAAATGGTACAGCGTGACAACGGCAAGGAGCACGTTCACAACATTTACACTGCAGTAGGAAGCCGCCACCATCCATGTACGGTACACTATTCTACTTTATTATGATAAGCAAGTAATCACTACTATTCACACCACTACTCACACATTGTGATCACAGTAAAAAAAAGAGCGAGGTGGGAAATATATTTGAGCCATAAAGAAGAACCCATAAAAGTCTAATGTGTCAAAATACAATTTTTCTTTTTCATGACGGCAGAAAAATGTGGTGACAGCTGTTGTCATGGGCTTGTCATCAGAAGGACATCTTTATATAAGAACTCAGCACACACACACACACACACACACACACACACACACACACACACACACACACACACACACACACACACACACACACACACACACACACACACACACACACACACACACACACACACACACACACACACACACACACACTGCTGTCACAAGGGTCTCATCATCATAAGAATGCCTGAAGAGAGGCATGTTGAGTCTGCTGTCAGATGTTAACCTCATAATGGATGGGCCTATACACACACAAATATATACACATACATATAGTTGAGGAGATTTATCTCTGACTTCAGAATTCAATCTCTCCCACACACACACACACACACACACACACACACACACACACACACACACACACACAGAGAGAGAATGTAATCAGGAACAAACACTTGAGCTGTCCTCATCAACTAGATTGCTGACAAGCGGTGTCCATCTTGAGGAGACAACAAACTCATCAAAGCTATAAAGTCAATATGATGATTGCGACCTATAACTACTTTTGATGTCAAGTGAAGGCTTCTGGTTGAGAGGTGAAAGAGGCTCAATACTCAGCGCTCTCTCCCCGTTAAGGAGTAGGCAGATGCACAGAGGAAATTAAAGTGCGGCACATTTTAAAGTGCGGCACTGGAAGAGGCCGATAGACGGACACAGAAACATGAACCGGCGAAGTGATCCAGGAACACTGAGGGATGTCTTACCTTGTGGTCATAGGGGTTGTACGAGTGGAAAAGTTGGGACAGCTCTTTAGTCCTCTGCTTCTTCTGTAAACAATGAAAAGAAATAAAATACATTTTAGGTTTAAAAGCCACACAATGCATGTAAAACACAGCTAAAAAAGACCAAAACAAACAGACGGGGCTTGATTATCACTTCATTAAGATGTAGCTGTGGATCGTAGACTATATGGTTGGATTAAAACCCATTGATCAGGATGGGGAAAAACGGCCCATTCAGAGGTGATGTCAATTGTATTCATGTATATACTTAATATATATATATATATATATATATATATATATATATAACACTCTAATCTAAGATTAAATAATGTAGCTGGCCATTTCCTCATCCACTGTCTTACAGATCACTTAAACAGAAGTGGAAAAAATAACTATGGCCGAGCACAATGCCGACAGTAATTCATTAAATCTATAAAATATGGATGGAACAGAGGGGGGAAATGATTTGCCCACCAAGCTGTGGCAGATAATATTTCTCATTCTCTCATTTCATCTCAAAGTCTGGCCTTAACCTTGCATGTCCTTAATGTGTAATAAGATGCACAAGCGTGAGACATGACATGTTTGATGTGTGGCAGTTGTTAATGCAATCAGTTACATGAGGCCGATGCAGTTACAAAGAGTGCTAATTAGCTCACTGATTAGGCCATGTCTGGCTAAAGGGGGGGAAGGATATAAGCTACGGTAGCTAAAGGGAGTATGCATGCATTGCTATGCTCGCTCCTCTGTCTTTTCAGCGTATGGAAAGCGCAAAGATTCAATGTCCTTAGGCCAGATCTGTACATATGTGGAACAGACAACCTACAAATTGTTCTGCTATCACACACAGGCATCATTATAGTGTGACAGTCAAATGCAGCTTGAGGATGTGGAACAGAGAGGGATGGATGCAGAGACGGAAGACAAATCTATTTATATTTAGGGGTGTGTGGTCAAGTTGACGTAGATGGACAGAGTGACAGGGTAATGTCCTTCCCGAGACGGGCAGAGTGGATAGGATAAGGTGCAAAAAGAAGCAAACAAAGGGAACGGAGCCGTAGAAAAGAGGAGATGTGGCCAGCAAAGTCCAAGGAAGCAAGGGGAAATAAAGGTATTAGGGTAGAAGTGTTTAAAGGCGGCGACTGTACTCCTTGCCCCTCTGCCAACTACCACTTTGACTTTGCCTGTTGTTCTGTGTCTCTAGTGCAGCCCATCCTTTTATCACTGCACCTATCATCGCTCCTTGTCCTATTCTCTGTTCCTTCCATCCGTGTATTCCTTTGCCTCTTTTCCTTTTACACTCTCCATTTATACCCTTCTCTTACTCAATCTGTGTCCACCCAGGGCTCTCGTGATCCATACAATCCTTTAATCATTGGCCCTGTCCGTCTGCCATCCTCTCATTCTTGTTTTCACCCGATTCCCTCTCGCTCTCTCTGTCAAAAGGCTCTCCAGAAAACTCAAAACCCTCTCTTCTCTCGTTTTCTTTGCCTTTCCGCCTTTCCCTCAGGCCTCAACCTCTCCCTCGCTCCACGTGTTTTTCTCCAGTGAGGGGAAACTCATACTAATCATTCCGTCTCCACTCCCTCACCCATCCTCCCCCTTATAAGTCCCTCTACATTCTTTCTCTGCCTGGAGCACCTTAGGTGAGAGCAATTCTCTCATCATTGCTCCTCAACACCATTCTCTCTCCTCTTTCCATCCCTTCATCACTCTCACCACCACTCAGTATTCGGTGATGCTCAACAGTTTGAGTGTGCGTGTGTGTGTGTGTGTGTGTGTGTGTGTGTAGCTGTAAGACAGATGTAACCGCAGGTAAGGATTTCTCAAACCCCCAAATGAGCTCCCAGCAGAATTTATCCAGTTCAGTAGAACACACACACACACACACACACACACACACACACACACACACACACCACAGGCACTAATACCAACATGTGCTCCCACATTGATTCACAAACACAAGCTGTAAGAAAAAGACAAAGATGTGAAAACATGCTGAATACAAGGTAATGTGAACGCCAACATGGAAGCAGAAGGAAAGGAGTCAACTGAAAGAGAAAAGGAAGAAAAAAAAGGCAGAGAACAAAACTGATCATAGAGAAGATACAGAGAGAAAGAAAGATCTATTTCTAACGTCCCACCACAAACAGGAATGACCATCTCATTACTTGGGATCCTACAGCCGTGTAGCTTTTTTAAATGATGTTGCCACTTTCATGGAGGTTAGGAGGTGGACATTTTTGATGGAAAAAGATGGCTTAGGGGGAAGTGAGTGAAATGTTCTCATTATCCCACAACAGCTGTTGCCGGGGTGCCCTTGAGCAGAAACTAACCACAAGTTGCACCTGTGGAATTAATCGGTAGCCACTTGCAGAATCCGGCACCGGGGAGACGGAAAAAGTGTACTTTTTCTGCATGTGCCTTCATTTCGTATGTATTACTGTGCTGCACAATAAAGCGTCTCTATACAGGTGAGTGTGTGTCTGTGAGCGTGCATGCACGTGGTTCATCAACCAGAGAACTTAATCTAGCATGCCATCAGGGTTGTGTTAGAGACAACCCGGCAATGCAAAGTCACTGTGCGTGTATCCGTGGGCCTGTCACCGCGGTGATGATGAACGATGGTTGTTGCCATTCTGTCCATCTGTTGTTGCCCACAGAGACGGATGCTGCGTCTAACGGGAAGTGACATTAACATGGATGTTTACACTTATTCATACACCGACTCCAAACACGCGCAGGAGCGCTGGAGACAGGAGCGCTTCATAAAAACACTGCTGCTCAACATAAAACTATTTTGTGTAAAAATATCCACACAATGCCGTGAAGCTCTGAGGGAAGATGTGCAATTACACTGACTGAGCTATGATTTATTGTCTTCAGAGCGGCAGCTTTTTAAAAAGGTATTTAGTCAAAATTATCCAGCAACTAAAGACCTCAAATAATCTAAAATGTGCATGCACTTATCAGGTGATTGAAGTTATAGTCAGTAAAGATGTTTATGTGTGTGATTTCAGCATGTTTGTAGCTGCATGCGTCAAGATTGTTATCGGCAAACACTCTCAAACGTGTTTCAAAGGCTTCAAAGGTTTGTAAGACAGTGTTTTTTGTTTTTGTGTGTGCATGCGAACACATACAGCAAGGTCCTCCTCTTGGTTTAATGTTTGTGTACTTCAGAGAAAAAGCTTAACGTGTGATTCTCTGACACTGAGCAGTAGAAGTGTGTGTGTGTGTGTGTGTGTGTGTGTGTGTGTGTGTGTGTGTGTGTCTCTACATGAGCAAGTTGGTGGATGTCAGTATGCCTGTGTGTGTTGTGGGGCAAGGTAACAGTGATCTTGCCTGAGCCTACACTGTATAAGCTTCTGGCTCACCAGCATGTGCCCATTTGTCTTTCCCTAATGACAGACAGATGTTGGTGCTATAGAGCCTACACCCCCGGCGCGTGTGCGTGCTATATTACTCCAAGATTAACCTTAGGCATAATCTGTGTGTGTGTGGTTGTGTCTATGTTAACACTTCCTAAAGGCATCACAAGGAGAGTGGTCACAAGGGTGATGCTGTGCAGAGGTCACTAGACATAACATGTTCCAGCTATGTTGACCTGCGTCACATCTGCTGCATGTGCTGTACAGCACAACAAGGCATACTGTTCATTGTTAGTACATAGAGAGAAAGATATACTATTTGATTTTTAATCAAGATCCAGCAATGCGATATGCTAAATATAGACAGGAATAAGGTCATATATGTGTGTGTGTGTGTGTGTGTGAGCTATGGTCACACTCAACATAGATGAATTACCCTAAATATGCTCTTCATTATCAGCAGACTACTGTGATTTCATAATGTTATTACGATACATATTCAGGTCACTAAATCAGTTCCATGCAGTGGCTACACTCCTTGTAAATCTCACTAACTACACTATGAAACCTCACCTGTTCAGACTGCTTTTAGTCAAGTGTTATTATCTCCCCCGGTACGCATGTGAGAGAGTAAGCGTCTGCGTTTGAGGCGGATAGGGGAGAAAGCAATGCGTGTGCCCAGGCCGAGATAAATGATCGTGAAGGTAGGAGATGGAGCTACTAGTGGCTGGCCAGCTGTTTCACTTTGACAGCTGCCACACTGGTGCCTTGTGGGTAATGGAGTTCTTAACCAATTGCAACCAGGGGAAATTAAAAACACTGTCCCACTAGAATAGCTAATATCCTTCTCTATCACTTTTCTTCTCCCTTTTGCTCCAGCAGCTGCTCATTCTCAACCACTCCTTGCATACCAATAGGCATACCAACACACACACATGTACACACACACACGCCGTCACCTCACAAAGTCCATTTATCAAGGCTAAGTTCTAGCCACCTGGGGATGATCATGGAGATCCAAGCTAATAGCATTCACATCCCTTTATTCTCAACATGCTCCCCTCTCTCCCTCCATCCCTGTGGTCTCCTATTCTTTCCATCTGCCTCTGCTCTCCCCTCCATTCTCTCATATATCATCTATTATAATAGGTAATAAGTTACACCTACAGATAGCTCCAAACACCTGGACCACATCGCAGCTGGACCCGCTCCAGCTCGATGGGGTTCCATTGCTTCACTCACTGACTCCCTGAGACAAATCTATCCTTGTGCATTGTTATTCAAATATGTGTTTTGATAACGGTGAAATTAAATATATTTTAACATTATCAAAATAGTTCAATGATCAAATATTAGTACTAATAGAGTAGTTTTTTCTTACTTCTTTAGATTAATTAGTTGTCGCTACGTCAGCAGTCAACTAGGTGCTTAAGTAAGTAACATGGGGCCAAATGAGGAACACCACCTTGGCAACACTAGCTGACTGGTATAATATGTCGAAAAAGATATATTGCTTTGGACAAATGGTTTATTCAAAACATCAATAATGCAACAGAATAATGACAATGACAAAACTAGTTTCCAGGGTATCCAAGTCATGTGTGAACCTTTCTCAAACCAACCACATCAATTCTCATTATCTAGTCCTGCCCATTACCCTGAAACACACACACAGGCTTACACAATTCAATACTTGTGACTCTTTGTATTCTGAAAAATGGGGTGTATTGATAGTTCATTAACCAGCTCATCATACAGAATGTTGTCAAAACCACCTTGGATCCATCTGTCCTGTGAAGTACAGGAAATCAAGGAACATTCAATAACTGAAAAAGGGTGTTTCATACAATCTCTGTAAATTAAAATCTGCTTCGCCTTCCATTAATAGTGATGCAAATAGTGGAAAAGGCAAACTGTCATGTCTGCGTACAATACTGATAAGAAAGCCTAAATATCTGCGCTTGCTTTTAAAGGGCAGAGTGTTCTACATGTGTAAGATCAGCGTAAACCAAAGACCACCAGCTTTATAACAGCCACATGGTGAGACTGACATCCTCACCCACATCAGCTGTTACATTTAGTAGGTGAGCACTCATAGAGTGGCCAATTCAATGTCTCGGAGCTTGTTCCCCTTTAGGTCCCACAATGGGCATCTCCCTGTCGCTGTTACTTTCTCTCTCACATTATCTCCTCCATCCTTCTCCCTTTCCCTTTCAGATTCTTCCTCCTTCCTTACCATCGCTCCCTCTCTCTCCCTCTCTCCCTCTCTCTCTCTCTCTCTCAGGCCTCCTTCTGTCTCTGCTTCCTACTCCATCTAGTTCTCCATCCATCCCTCCTGTGGCTTTTCAACACAGTTGTGTTCCAGACAAACCATCTGGTGCACTTTATTAATGACTGACCCTACATGGCCTAGACATCGCCTAGCTGCCACCACTTGCTGTGTGTGTGTATCTGCCTGTAGGTCTGTGTGTGTATATATGTGTGCAAGAACAGGTGCATGCTGACTGATGATGTGATGTTGTGGGCAGCTTTAACCACCTAAGCAGGTGTACTGGTTACGGGGAGCCGGACATATTATTCGGACACTCTCTCTCTCTCACCTTTTACTTTTCTCTGTCGAGCACAAATATACTCACAATTAACTTACATTTAAACATAAAAATGACCATTGGAAATGCAGGATCTAAATGCGATGTGTGGTCTTATTTTAGTGACTCGTACTTAAATTAACTAGCTATCAAAATGATTTCATATGAACAAAAAGGCTGATTTGGCAATAATATATTTCAACAGGAAGAAGCAATAATGCTACATTCTGAAGCAATATGTGACATTCTGACAATCAAAGAGCTGCTTTTGGAATAAAGGATGGATGCGTGCTATCATCCAAAGGCTGGCAACACTAGTCGGATGAAACAGATGGAGGAGAAAGAAAGGAGAGGGGGAAAAACCCGTAAGAAGAAGAGAAGCAGTGATGTAGTTGTCCAGGGACTGATCCCTCTCAGACTCACTCAGCTTCTCCTCGGAGAATGAAGAGACTGGAGAAAGAGAGAATGACTTATGAAGACGTTCCACTTGAAAGAGATGTGTCAGTACTTTCATGGTAAAGAAGGAGAGAGTGCAAATGCAAGAGGAGATATAACATATAGTATATTGTATAGCATAATGGTGTGGTTCAAACTAAAGAAAAAAGGTCAAAGAAAACATTTCAGGATCAGAATGCATGCTGTCGATCATCGTAATGATCTAAGTAAGCAACTATGAATGAGCCCAAGCAGTATTCCTTTCTGCCTTTTTAGCTGTATTAAATAAACAGGGAGCGGAACTTAAGCTGACCAAAATATGTATTGTGCATCAATACATGGTAATAGATGAGCATCATCAATATATTGAGCAGAAAGTATAAGTAACACTAGAGGGGCTATAGAAATATCCAAGTTCATAACCAACATTACTTTTTATTTACACTCTACTCATGTGTTATAGATGGAAGTGGCTCCACCAAACAAAGATGTAGCTGATAAACCTCTGAGGAAAAGGTCAAGAAAACGCTGGAAGTGCTGATGATGTGTTTAATATGTGCTTCTCTCTCCCTCACCATGTCTCTTTTTACACTCACCTTTCAAACAATACTGGCTTAATGAGACTATTGTTTTGTGTGAACACAAAACTGCTGTCCATGGAAAAGAGGATAGCTGCTGTGTGAAAAAACTAATTATAAAAAGAATCAAAGTATAGTATGTAGATGAGTCATAAAAGGTCAAGATATAGAATGTCGAAAAAGTAATTTTTTTTATAAAAAGTTAGTATAGTTTTTTGAAAAGTCATAAAAAAGTCAAATTTTAGATAGTGGAAAAAGTCATAGTACAGTATGTTGAAAACAATTCATTGTATTTCATGTTTAAAAAAGTCATAAAAAGTATCATAGTATAGTTTGTCGAAAAAAAGTCATTCAAAAAAAGTCAAAATATAGAATGTTCGAAAAAACGTCATAAAAAGTCATAGTTTAGTATGGTAAAAAAAAACAATGTATTTCATGTCAAAAAAGGTCATAAAGTCATTATATTGTTTGTCAAAAAATAATCTGAGTATACTGTAGCAGCCTATGTCAAAAGAAGTCACAGTATAGTACGTCGAAAAAAGTAAAAACACAGGATGTCGAAAAAACGTCGTAAAAACTCATAATGTAGTAGCTCCAAAGCAATTCATTGTATTTTATGTTAAAAAAAGTCATAAAAAGTTCAAGTATAGTATGTCAAAATAAAGTCATAGTCGAAAACAGTTCATTGTAATTCGTCGAAAACCTCATACAAAGTCATAGTATAGTATGTCGACAAAAATATAAATGCCGTTAATGGTCCAAAGACGGAATTGAACCCACACCACTGAAAAGCTACATTTCCTAACGGCTCAGACTCTACCCGGTGAGCTAAAGCAGACCACATAAAGCCACTGGGGAAGTAATCAAAAATCATAGTATAGAAAAAATGGAGAACATCCATTGTGAGTTAAGTTGAAGTTAATTGTGCTACCTTTGTGGCCACATCATGACAATCACATCTCTATAACTTTCATAAATTGTCATCTAAATTTAGCCCACATCCTATTCGTCAGATGAATAGTAGTAAAGCTGCTCCCGTGTCCTTGTCTACACTCACCACTTGTGCTGGTACTTGCTCCATCTTGGCAGCAGGTGTTCCGGGTCTGGGGTAGAACTGGTTGATGAAGAGACTGGGGAATCGATAGAGGTTCACCAGGTCTACCGTCTCTTGGAAGTCTTTCTCCGTCTCACCAGGAAAACCGCAGATTAAATCTGTAGCAATGGTTACACCTGGGACCCTAAAAAAGTAACAGAGAGAGAGAGCATTTCATCAAGCCATATATCAAAGTTTTTGCTCTGGCAGTAAAACCATTTTTGAAAACTGGTGAAAACTTCTGCTTAACTTCTGGTGTTTCAACAAAATAGCAAGATGATCCTTGTATGATCAGCAGGATCCTTCTCTAGATAAAAGTTAAAACAATACTAGAGACCGTCTTGCGATTGGTTCTCACCAGCCCCTTCCCTACCTACCCCACTACTCTGACCACACCCATCTTCAAACTCAGCCCTTATTTTGATCTCAACTACACACCTGTAAAGTTTCGTGACTGCATTATGTGACGCTACCACTGTAACAAAACATCAACCTCCAATTACTGTTTGATCAATTATCTAAAATTACTGCTAAGTAAGTATTTTCCCACTGTTGATACTTGCCTTAAAAAGGCTAAAGCCTTTCCCCATGGACTCATTTAGTCAATCATACCCTGATTAGCAACCGTTGCTACCAATCATAAGCTATTGATAATTGACCCACTGGTACATTGATTCATCGTAGCCAGTGGGGTGTTGGAATAAATGTATTGATTGGTTCTATGTATCGTTTGAATTGACAGCAGTTGGATGGCTTGCAAAATTGCTCCAAGACTAAATTATGGATGTCTGTCAGAAAACCATTTATCTCTAGCGTACATAGAAAACGCATGCTGTTTTGACATGTCGGAATACAATTTCAATGAGTATGCCTGTTCACAAAAGCATTAAACATAATCTCTGATTGCTTAAGTAGCTGCAAATTACCATAAAGAGCTAATTTAGCAATATGACCATTTTTGAAGGACACAACATTATTATAAATTCTAATTATTTGTGACAAGCTGGCACTCCAATTGACTGTTTTTTGAGGATGTATTAATTTGCTAGAGTGGGAATAATAACCAATGCAGAAATATTTTGAAAATATTCTCAATACAAGACCGCCAAGCCATTGATAACCTGCTTTCTATGAAATATGTAGATGAAGTGGAACAGGAGAGGCACTGGAGCCTCTTAATGTAGTGTGTTATAGGGCAAAGTGTCTGCTACAGGAAGACATGATGTCATTAGTAAGAGAAAAACCAGAGTGACTGAGTTAAGACTCATTCACCAGTAATTTGGGTTTGCTTTATTCTTGGCACTACTTCTCTCCTCTGCTCAAATTCTGAAACAAGCATCTCACCTCTGATGTTGCAATTCCTTAACTGTATACGTTTCTTCTTACACAAATCAAACACAGCAATGGAATGAAAAGTATGAATATGAAGAATCTATCTCTTGTGGAAAATCCATGAGAACTATAAGACATCAAGACAACAAACACACACACACACACACACACTAGCGACAGACCGACAAAGAGAAAGACAGCTCGACAAAGACGTTAAGAAAAGAGTGGAAAAGACCTTTTCTCAGCAATCGAACACATGATGCATTTTTAATTACATTAACTTCCTGCATCTGCACCCCGATGATAACCTCCGACCTATTGATGAGATCCAATTGGCTTGCGGTCATTAATATTAACCATCGGCCTGCAGGCAGAGGCATCCTTGACCTCTACGGTCTGCCTGACAATTACTCTATGGAAAAGTAAAACGAAATAAATCAAAAATCTGTGCATTGAATGGTTAAATTGATGAATACTTTTCTATTTGTGATTACAATTGACTTCTTGAATCCCCCCCCCCCCCAAGCAGTGGTTCTAAACCCCTTGAGAATCGAACACAAAATGTTTTAATCCTTTACTTTGTTAGGTAAACAAAGGACAGCCTGTAGGCTTTCTACAATAATTAATCAAGTTAAACGGCCTGAGAGTGGAGAGATACGACTCGTTCCCTACTGTGTCGATGTATACCCACATTATGGTCACCAGCAGGTAACATTTACAAAGTCCAGAAGCCACATTAGAGGAAATGTGCGCAGTCTATGGGATCCAATCACATAAACATTCTTCTCCTACAGGGATTAAAGCAAACTTTGAATAAACTCACCATATTTATTGCTATTAAATGTTCTTGTCGCAGGAGTTTAAAACATTGATAATAGACTCCCCCCAAGCCGTTTAATAATGACAGTGGGAGGGAAAGTAAATAAAATTAGCAATGTCAACAAACAAGCACATTTCTTTCTAGCCTCAGTAGATAACCGTCTGCTGCATCTCCCCAGGGCTGACATATCCAATTTGCAATGGCCCTTTGGTGGTAGTAGTGGTGATGAGATATACTGTAAGTAGCCAGTGTGTCCTATTCATTCTTGCAGCACTACTAAGAAAATGTACACCATTACTGGAAGAAAAAAAAAAGTAGAATTCAGGCCAGGGGTGCAAAGTAACACATGGAGATAGAATACTGAGAGAAAAAGCAGAGAGACAGACTGGTGTGAATTGGCTTTTGGGGATTTTCCTGGGGTGGAGGCTAAAGGGAGAAAAAAAAAAAAACATGCGCGCACACACACTGTCATTTTGACACCTCTGTCTCTCCCAGATCTAAGGGTGATGGAGGTGTGATGTGTGATACTAATGAACAAGAAGCACACTGATATTCTCCTTGTTAAAATGAGAGAGGAGAAATGTATCTTGTTATGTTCACCTTTCAAAAACAGAGTGTATGAGAAACACGGAGAGGCAAAGATACAGGGACAGAAAAGGAGAAAGACGACGGATGAGGTGTTAGCTCAACTTGCTTTCAATTAAACCGAAGCCGGAGTCGGGCACTTCTTGAAACCTGAAAACTGAAAAACAAGTCGAACTTGGACTGAACTTTTGTCACAAAGTACTCAACATTTTAATGGTCAATGAGATTTGTCTTTGTTTCCCCAACAAAGCCCATCAGTTTTATGTTTCCATCCATCATATGCACAATGTAAGGTGCAATATATCCAACTTCCTGTATAAATACAGCACACTAACTGTATTTGGGGCATTGTCACATTAAACCGGGACATATCTGAAAATAGACACGTTTTAAAAAAGAGAAATTAGTGATCTAACCAATAAACAGGGAACTGCAGAGAATGCAGATGCAAAGTAAGAAAAAACACAGATAGAGCAAGAATGGACTCTTTGTTGTGTGAAAAAGAAGATTAACAGACAGTATCTGTCAGATGAGATTGTGTCTGGTATGTCAGGCCTGGAGAAAGAGTGAACAACAATCAGTATTGATAATGAAAGATATCAGAGAGAGTATTCTTTATCAAAAAGACAAACGTGGTGTTACATCCTGTAAGATGCAGAGAGCATCCTAAGAGTAGGGCTCAATGCATAGACTGATACACAGTTAGATGAAGACAAAGAACAAGACACGGGCATCACAGTGTGCCAAGTTCAATCAAGTGAAAAAAGAACAAAATTTTTTTTAGAACTGTGATAAAAAGGAATGTATGTAGCTTAACATTGTATAACAGGCAGCAGTTAAATGAAGGAAATCCTCCAATGTTAATCACCTTCATAGCATATTTAAATGTCTGTTTATAGAAGCTACATGTAATTAGTTCTCTGTTTAACAATGTCTGAGACTATGACTGATCTGTTTTAATAGAATGTAAACTAATGTCCGGTGAAGATGTATGTGCCTCTATGATGAGCGACAGGAGGAGGATGGACCCACTTTATCAAAAGCTAGCAGTCAGTCACTAGCCTCATGACTAGCGCTGCGCTTCCTGCAGCTACTTCAGAGTAAAAAGACAATACGGACCCTGAACTCCCTAAATTAGAGATAATCGGGCAGGAAAATAGGTGTGTGTTCAGGTTCAGGTGTGTGTGTGTGTGTGTGCTTTGTTCATGTCATTTCTCCTCCTGCCCCATTGAAGCACATCCCTTAAGACAGAAGCCTCCATTGGCCTTAATGTGCTTCCAGTCTGAGTTAGCATTTAGACAGGGAGGATGTGTTCATAAGAGACGAAAGTCTTTTAATTAAAACTCAAGATAAGCACACAGTCAGTCCCCCATCTGCCTCAATTGGTTGAATTAAGCTTCATAAAACGCGCCTTTGTCTTCAGCACAATTATTATCAACTCTTTGTTTGCCGAGGCCCCCCATACGTGCATGCATGTGCATATGACTTCCCATGTAAACACAGCCATCCTCTTCATCATATATTCAAAATACGTGCATGTGTATGCAAGCGTGTTTGCAAAACAGATGCCTGTGAGCGGCCCCACGCGATAAGATGAAGGCAAGACCATTGGGACAGAAGAACCCTGAAAAACGACAGCAATGGAAAACAAAAAGATGAATGTGGCATGGAGGTGTACAGAGGAAGGAGTTGGGTGGAGGAGTGGAAGAAAGACAATCTGGGAAGGTAAATATTTGCCTATTCATCTGTCGGAAAGAGACCGTGCAACCCATCTGTGCGCTGTGTGTGCGTGTGTGTGTTCTCTGAAATGTTAATGTGTGGCGCGTAGGAGTCGGACGGTGAAGGGAAAGAGAGACGTGGGGATGAGAAGAGAGAGAGGAAGAGATGCATTGTGGGGAGATTGGTTGTAAAATGTTAAAACGTTGGGCGGTTGCTGTCTCGAGGAAACTCAATTTGTGAATAAAATCTAATTAACAAGTGATCCGGCGGCTGTAGAGCAGCAGCTGGGGTGAGAGTGAAAACAAATTCTACAAGGACAAGTTTGAAGATCCACAACATATTGTGTGAAAATGATCTTCAAGTCAGACATAATCAGTGCTTGTGCAGAGATGCGCGGCGGGGTTTTCTCATCGGAGCCATCGGTCCTCTCCAATACTAACATTCACAATCAACTCCCGATGTCACAAAGGGTTAAAACAAGTTCATGACCCTAAGATGGGCTACCTACAGTGCATCAATCTGCCTCGATGTTACCGTGTAACTCCATCAATGAACTGTTGACAGTTGCTTTGCCGGCACATTTCTTTGTTACACTGTTGGAACCAAAAGCTTTTCTTTCTTTTTTTTTTTTGAAATGATCAAAATCATTTCCTCTGAATTATGTAGCAGCACAAAGTGGTTTCTTCAAAATGCT
This sequence comes from Leptoclinus maculatus, assembly GCA_032191485.1. Classification (NCBI taxonomy): domain Eukaryota; kingdom Metazoa; phylum Chordata; class Actinopteri; order Perciformes; family Stichaeidae; genus Leptoclinus; species Leptoclinus maculatus. The sequence continues at coordinate 14,801,246 of JAVDOI010000008.1, forward strand.
GCCAATAAGTCAGGGGGCCGAGCAAGGTCTCACTTAAAATACTTGAAAAATGAAGCTGGCTATAAAAAGAAATCATCTCTACAACAGTCTAGTAAAATGGACTTGACCCCTTGCAGTCTGTAAAAGATCACTCTCTCCAATACACAATATGCAAAACAGCAGTTTTAAAAGGTCGTCCATCATTTCTTTTGCAGCAATTTACTGAGAATAAACTTCTTTTGAAGAGGTGATCAAAACCTCAAGAACATGCACGTGTTCATCATTACTGGGGCCTAAAATACATCCAATGAAAAACTGTTATTTGCATTGTGTTATCCAGGTCACGTCTTTCTTGGTTTGTAATCTTAATGTGTCTTTGTGTGATATTCTACCCTCATCTACATGTGTGTCTCTTTTTCTTATTTCATCTTTGCTGTGAGAGTTTTATACTTGTATTACCTTTCATTATTATGTAATCTAAATAATAAAATCATCTAATGCGCACGTAATATATCTATACCAGAAATGATTCCCTCCTGAAGGAGAGTCAGAAGGAACCTGAGGACGGGTGAAGAACAGGGGGCACTCGTGAGGAGTGTGAGTAATCACTCAGACACTTAAGTGTCTGATTTGTCCGTGGCAGCTGAAGGTAATGGCGCTGTCATGTAGCGGCTCAATTTACAGGGAGAGAGATAGAAAGAGAAAGAGGTGGTGCTTGGTTATCACTCACTTTCCTCAACCGCTTCCACCATCAAGGGTGACGGAAGGGACTGTCAGAACTGGTTGAGGAGGAGCCAGGTGACTGAACAGATACCAGGAGGATTTCAGACAGATTAAAAACTGCGACAGCCAAACAATGGCTCTCATCAATGGCTGTGAAAGTACTTTGGATGCCTAAATGACACTTACCGTGACCTCAAAACCTTTGGAAGGGCTATTAGTAGGAGTCGATGTATACACTTTCTGATGGTTAATATTCAGAAACACAGATGTTCTCGATGAGTAAACAGTTGCAGCTTCCAACGCAGAACAAATGATGGAAACAATGTCTAAAAACCACATAATGCAATGAGTGTCAGAGGCAAGTTGGTTGTTGCATTCTGGCATTTTTCTCTAAAGTGATTCACCGACTGAATGTGATGCAAAAGCCGACCGCTGTATGTCTGAGGGTAGAGAAGTGGCAGACAAATGATTGGTTAAATGGCAAAATGAGGCGAGGTGATGGCTTCGGTTGCTGTCAAAGTGTCAGAGAGACTTTCTCAACCTGCATCTCTCGCTCACTCTCTCCTTTAAATCCCAGCCTTCTCACAGTTTATCTTGTGGGTTTAGAGAGTGGAGTTATTGAACTTATACTAACACATGCATAAGCAGGTAGTGCCATGTTAACTTCACTGTGGCAGTATTAGCATAGATACATACAGAATAGCCATCAAAAATGTCCATGTTATGATCATCCTTTTATTAAACTTTGCTTATTTAGGCAAAGTCTATCTCGTCATCTTTCCAATAGGTGAACAACTGATATTGGATAAAAGTCCAAAAAGGGTGTGTAAACATGTTGGCTGTGCCGTTAGTCCATTAAGTGAATACCGAGTCATTTATCTGTAAACCCGCGGTGCAAAATAACCTCCGTCTTTCTCGGTGGCGGGTCATTTGTAAAGATCGAGGTGGCTGCTGGGGGAATGAATGGACGGCCAAGTAAATAATGATCCCACTGGAGTCATCAGTAAACTTTATCATTTAATGAAACAGCCTGAACACAGCCGAGCAGAACTGCAGTTCAATTTAACACACACACTTACACATGCAGACACAAGCATACTTCATTAGCCTTGGAGAAGGGTAATGAGAACACACACATACACATTTCATTAGTCTGAGGGAGGAGTAATAAGGGAGCACACACACACACACACACACACACACACACACACACACACACACACACACACCACAAATCCATTCACTCAGTGATGCACACGCAGTTGCTTCATACACACACACACACACACACACACACACACACATATATATATATCTTTGCCTAAGAAGGGCTGCAGTGCAAAGGCATGACACTCTTGAATGTCTAGCCAGGCGTTAAATGGACTGTACCGTTGCACTTTATTTCAATTTAAGCCAACCTTCATTGACATACCACACAGTATGCGATTCATCATTCCATCTCGCTGTGTGACCTGCGCAGATATGGATAACATCAAAGCACCAGATAAACGCTGGACATAAAAGCCTTACCTGAATCGAATAATTGCTCGGCTCGCTTTGAGTGCCGGCTTTTTTTGTGCTTTCTCTATCAAGCTGCTCACCTGCGGCAGAATAGAAATGTTGCTAAAACAAGGAGCTACTGTACTGTATCTCTCTTTTGTACAGAGGGAGATATAAGTGGATGGTCCAAAATGCTAAAAAGTTGTAATGACAAAAATGTCAAATGATGAAAATGTTTGATAGTTAAGTGTTTGGTGACCGTTGGGCTCACATGCTGAAGCTGCAGTTGATAGGGAGGCTACATTTGGTTGGCTAGCAGGTCAGTTGTGAGTCTTTATCAATGTTAGATACAGGTATGAAGAGCAGTAGTAATAGAAAACCAGGGTGATCACTCTGTTATGAGGAAAAGACTTAAGATTTATGGTGATGACGTCGGTAGTTTTCCGTAAGACAGGTGATTAACAGACTAATTATTTTTAACTAACTAACCATTTTATGAATCATTAAGCTGACAGTCACTAGAGCCCAAGAACAGCATCATATGGGCTTTTCTTTAGCGTGAGGAAGAACCTGTAAAATCAATTAGTGCCCCTTTGATGTGTGATTTCTCCAGTAAAATGAGCTCCATCAGAACAGCTTTGATGCATCCGACAGGACAATCACTGACATTGAGATGGCTATCTGGCCAATAAAGGGAATTTTTATTTTGTATCCACTTTACCATAAACTAAATAAGATTAGTTAGACTGTTAGAGATATTCCTCTCATAGTCTAAATCAAGGGACACTAATAGTAGACGGTATGGGGTAATCACTAACACTGCTAAACATTACTTAACCTTCACGCTTACTATTTTGGCGGCAGCTTTCCCTCGCTGTAGACAACAGTGTACAGGAATTTAGAAACACACCCACAACACAAAAGCTTGCCGCCAGTGACAAACAGATTATAGTCCATCAACTGGGAGTGAAACTGTGGGGTCGAAATCGAGCTTTTGAAGGCAGGATGAGTCAAACAGTGAGCAAGAGAAATAATATGTGACGGAGACGGAGGGACAGAAAGCTGAGTCAGATGTTGAAACATGACCATGTTCTTACATGTAGCGTGAGCTGTGTGCACAGGGACACGGGAAGTTAACACTTCACTGCCTTGTTACACGCTTGTGAGAGGTTGTTCACATTGTAACCGCCACACAACCGTACTCCCAACCATGCAGACAGTCCAACCTGTGTGTGAGTGTGTGTGTGTGTGTGTGTGTGTGCGCAGCCAACACCTACACGTACTACAGGCTTTCTAATCAAACATATAACCAATCTCTGGTTGCTTTTAGATAAAGGGTTTTTCCGACATGATTTTTTCCTTCCCGATAATTATTCCGGTACCTGAATTGGCACATACCCAGTGTGGAGCCGATACCAGTTAAACACACACACACACACACACACACACACACACACACACACACACACACACACACACACACACACACATATATGTAAATATATGTACACACATTTGTAGCATAAATGAGCGGATAAATGATATGACAACGTGATATCGCGTTAGTGCTTTGACTAGCATGTTCTCTGATAACAATATTTTAGACTGTATCGGAACAACTCAACTTTTAGATGTGACACGATATGTTTTTTTCCTGTATGTTTTATGAAGCCACATTTAATTTATGACCCATAAAAAAATAAAACAAAACCTTTTCACTGAAGTGTTGAAATCAGAGGTAGAATAACCTGAAGAACTGAACAACATCAGCTCAAACAGTCTCAAGGAACGTTGATCTCATACAGTTTCAGTTTGTACTTGGCGGAAACAAGTCAGTCTGCTTTCCCATAGTAATCTACAAATATGATTTGTTTTGTGGAAGAAAATTAAGCAAATAGAGAAAATGTGTAACAAGTGAGGAAACTGTGGTAAGTCAAACATGGAGCACAGATAACCTTGAAGCAACATTAAAGCGTTGCATTGATAACAATGACAATGATAAACTATAGTCAGTTAGTAAGAGACAATATTGACTAACCACTTCTGTGATGTTTGACCAACTTCTCATTTGTCATGAAACAGATAAGCTGATAATGAACAAGACACCGGAGTGAATAATACCATCTTTTCAACAATGTCGGCAGTGTTTTTCACTTTAAATTGAACGGGGTCAGAAAAGTATTATGGGGATAAAGTTCAAGGGAGAAACACCTTGTTCTTTCTTAATTTATTCTGGCGGGGTGTGTTTATGGGTTGGATTGTTTTGCCACCTGCTCTTTGAGGCCACCGGCAGGCATTGAGTTTCACTGCTGCTCTGACATGTTTTGAAGCTGCGCGTCAGATGGTTTGTTTTTAAAGCACTGGTATCGGATCAGTACTTGGTATTGGCCGGTATGCAAATGCGGGTATCTGAATCGGTATCAGGAAGAAAAAATGGTATCAAAATATCTCTACTGTCAGAGCAGTAATGGTCCTGTGTGTGTGTGTGTGTTCTAATCTTTCTAAAGACAGGAAGGATAGCTTCTGTGGTCTGGGAGACTTAATAATAAATTAACACTACTTAATGAAGGAAAGCTTAACTCCTGTAATTATAGTGAAGCTGTACATATCCTGTGTGTGTGAGAGTGTGTGTGTGTGTGGCTTGTGGAAAGGAAATGTGGTAATCCAGAGTGTCAATAAAACAGAGATGTGTTTGAAACTGCCAAGAGTCATTATCCACAAGCCGTTTCTCTTTCTAAAGTGCACACACGCACAAACACACACACACACACACACACCTCAGTGTCAACTTGCTGTGAAGGTAATGACTCGTGCTTCCCTTTTGTTTAAACGGAGCCCATCAACAACGCTAGACTTTCTGGCACATACAGCCAGGTATGTAGGCAGGAAGGCTCTCTCTCCCTCCGTCTCTCCTTCCTGGATTAAATCACTTCCACACACAAACATAAACAGGCAGCGGAAAGGAACAGCACAAACAAGCAGACGCTGATATGTGCTGTTCCCATAACTATCTGGAGGGAAATCTTGTTCATGTACAGTGTGTTTATTGTTCACAACAGAGTAATCCTGAAACAGGTAGATTGCAACTGGTGGAAAACTCTGTGTTGCTTTAGTTGTATATGTGTGACAGGGGGGCTGGACTACAGACATATAGACAATCAAGTATATTGTGGACCTGCAGACATCATCTGTTACTAAATGCTTCAAGAGTCGACATATAATCAGTTTCCTGATTGCAGGAAAAAAAGGTTAGCAGAACCACTGCGAAGGCTTCGCACTGCTGTTTCTGGCCAGTTGATTTGTGAGGTGTATACGTAATACACACATCCAATTTAAACATTGTTATACAACAACAAAAGGCTGTATCAGTGAGACTTTTCTCATGTTCACAAAAAAACATGGACGTAGCTTTTAAGGGGTGACACCTACTTGCCATTTCTCACCGTGATTGGTCAGCTGTGTGGTGGGGGGGGGAAGTAGACACAACTGTTTCTGTCACTTTTTACATGTACAAACGTGCACAAAACTATGAAGGTTTTCCAAGAAACATCGTCTGAAAATGTGTTTTCCCCATTATGAAAACGATATTGAGTCTCCCACCTCTCTATGACAGCTAGACTTCCACAACTATTAACAGCTGTGATTTCTGACGTGGTGGGACAACACGTCGTATGAATACCTGCGCTGAGGCAACAGAATGATGGGACAGAGTTGTTCCACCGTTAAGCCGGAAGCGGTGGGTAGTAAGAGTGCCAAATGGATGTCTTTGTAAAATGGACAACCATCGAGCGGGATCACACACACACACACACACACACACACACACACACACACACACACACACACACACACACACACACACACACACACACACACAGTTGTGTGACACGTCACGTTACTTTTGGTCCCGTAATGCCAGCATGTTATCTAAAATAACATCAAATAAGCAGGTGTAGTGGCAGATCTTCATTACGGCAGAACTACAGAATCTCTGTGTAAAAGGGGCCAATTAGAAGTGGAGGCGGGTAACTCGAGGTACGTGTGGAGCAGCTGACTGGTGAGTTTAAAAAAAAAAGGTTTATGTGTGAGAGACGTTTCCTTTGCACGCGATGACTAAACCAGGCTGTTATTCTAGATGCGTGGCTAAATTAGGGCTTGAATTTAAAGACAGAGAAAGCGTTCACTGCTACATTTAGTTTACTTTCTGAATGATCAGCTGGAGGGAAAGAAGAGGAGAAAGCAGGGGGGATAGGTCGGGAGGTCCCAGCATTGCGACAGGTTTACGCGGCAAGCCTGTGTCGCTCGCCTCTCTCGTCCCGCCTCTCTATTCTTTCTCTCTCTCTTTTTACCCTCACTTGTCTTTTTTCTGTTGGTTTTTTTCCAATGCCTCAAGGCAGCTGCCGCCCCTCCCACTAACTATTCCAGTGAAACATTAGCCCTGGCTGATACCTTAAACCTTTAAGTGCATGAGTGTAAACTAACTACGGTGCGTCTTCAACAACAAACGAGCAACAACAAAGCGAGAGACTGGCTCCAATCTGCACACACAGACACGGCGCAGTCACGCTACTGATGCATGTGTCCTGCCATAACCCAGAGAGGTTTGATGTAACCCTTTCACTCCTCGTGACTAATAGAGATGACTAACACACACACACACAGAGACAGACGCAGAACACAAACAACGGTCTTGGAGCCGTTTGGAGAAACAGTTGCTACACTCAAGAGAGACGGAGACACGCACACAGACAGAAAGTTGATCATCAACAGTCACAGCGCCACTCTGCCAACACATTGGACATTGCAACACACCACCACCATTTAAGGGGCCCTTGATACCAGGAAGCCTAAGCAATCAATTGACGAATCAGATATTGAACTATGCTAAAGGAAGCATGCGTCTGATTCTCATGGTCACACCAAAAAGGACAACCTTCACCTAATGCAATGTGATTATGAATCATTTAATCACTTTAACATCTAACTTTGTTTTTGCTCTGAATACAATATTGTGTATTGTCTTTTGTTTTATTGCTTTGAGATTGGATATGAATATTAATTCTGCCACCTCTAAAAGAGACACATGGCTCCCCCCTTAAACCACAGGACTATGTGATACGGCCATGACCAGACTAATTCAATAGGACAAGTTGTTCATTTATGGGTAACTTTGGTATTATTCTCATGAGTCGTATACAACACAATTGGAAATTGGTCCAGTATTTGAGTGGAAGCGCTATGGATGGAGATGTAACGCTGCCAGGGCAGAGTTTGCTGTGTCGGAGTACAGAATGCGTAGCTTAGTGTAATCCATTTTGTGAATACAAAGTATGAATATTAGTTCTATTAATCACCGAGACGTTTGACCAGTTGTGATAAAATGTTCATTTCACTTTACAGCTCGTAAAAATAGATGTGCTGAAAATCAAGAGACCAGCCAGAGACACGGCTCATAGCTTTAGAATACAATTATTCACCTTACAGCTCTTTCTTTGACATCTTTTTGTAGCAATCGAAACAACATGACACAAAACCTGTCAAATTATTTTAGATGTTTAAATGAAATCAGGTGCATCTATAAAAGTGTTTTGACTTACAGAAAAACAAGTCTAATTATTAGTCAAGTTGTGTTAAAGGTAAAAGTCATTTGTTTTAATCAGTACACAACTCATGAAAGCATATCAAAATATTTTTCATATTTCAACAGCTAAAACAATGAAGCAATTGAATTGAACACAGCCGAGCGATGACCAAACGGAGGTTGAATAGGGAGTGCTGGACTCCCATAGGTTATGTTGGGGGTCAAGGGTCATTGTACCGGTCAGCTGCTGAGATCACACAAATTAATCACCTGCTGACCTTCCCAAACCCTCGTTCCTTTTGGGACCAGAACTGTAAACACCCCACAGCTGCACATGCCCTCACAATTTCATAAACTTTCAAAAATAAAGTGAATAATAAAGCGCTGCTTTCCTCTCTAGTTTTGGCTTCACAGCATTATTGTTGCTCTCCCTCTTGCATGTGTCTTCTTGGAAGAAGGCCCTCTATGGCCTGAGATTGAAGAGGTCAGTAACAAACAACCCTACCCACCCCGAGGGAAACCACAGACCCCTTCATCTATCCCTTTCTGTTAACACGGTGGCTTACACACCCTCCCCCCCTTCTGCTCAACCCAACTAACCCTAAAGTTCAACATTATTATTGCCAGATTCTGCTCCTCTGCACATATGCAGCACCAATCCCCAACCCCGCAGATGCATTACTGTTCTTTTCCCGGCGTTTCATCTCTGGCCCCAGTGAGTTGACACTTAATCCTCGAGAGTAGTTGAGGGAACATCGGCCCGGATGTTATGGCAAACTACGAAACAACTGAGGAAAATCCGCTAGGCCACGTCCGCTCCCTCTATAACAGCCTTATTCCACCATAACAGGATTTCCTCCATACATCATTGCATAAAGACTGTACTTCATTATGTGGTATTAATTGATAGACGCAGAGAGAAAGGGGTGTACAAAATACAGTCCGTGTTGGCAGACGAGGACAAATGAACCGTTTTAATGAAATAATTATTATACTGATTGTTCGAATTATGCATGGCAGGGAACAATTTTAGTTATAACAACTAGGAAAAATGAGTTATGCCATTCAAAGGGTATATTTAATGCAATTCTTCTCCAAGGATATGGATGGCTTTAGAATAAGTACTTGCATATAAAAGCAGAGAACAATGAAATGATACACATTATAATAAAGTCATAAACCCGGCATGAGAGAATGAATAGACTGGAGCAGAGTGTGTGTGTAGAGAGTCGACAACGTTCAAACACGGCATGTGCCCCGATTTAAACTTCATCAACTCATACCGACAGCACTGTGTGTTGTTGCAGTAGTGTGTTCATTGTTCCCCAGCACATTCACGGTACGAACAAACCAGTCTGTCTTTCATAATGACCACAATCTTCCAGCAACACAGCATTGATTTTCTTCCACCAGTGCATCTACACATACTTCCATAAGGGTCAGAGAAGCCTTGGTTCGATAAGTGTGAGTGAGCTTCCAGTGACAGCTGATGTGGGCATTCAACCTTTAACAGACCTTTAAACTCTCTGCATGTTGAAGCGTGGGAACAAATCAAACTGTTCGAACAAGCTGTCGTCTGGTCATCAGTGTGAAAAATGAACTATTTTTCTCCCCAGAGTGCAGTGTTTGATTGTCTCCTAGGAAACTGCAAATACTGTAAATACTTAATTACTGTGTCGTAGATTTGGTTTACTTTCCACTGCTGGAAACTTGCAGCATTGTTCTATAGAAGAGCATGGTGAGGTTTCATGCTGTAATCCTTTCCAGTTGTTGAGATGGAACAATTGTGGCTTTCATTGTTGTAACAGTAATATTTACTGCTTCACGGAAAAAACATTTATTTTTAAATTACACAAAATATCTGCCTGCAGACAACAAAATGAAGAAAAGGCTACCAACATCATCTACCTTTGTAAAATGACTCAACAACTGTTGCCTTGAGTTTATAATGGAGTTGAAGATCCATGAAGGATGTCAAGAAGGGAGGTCTGATGTGTGTGTGTGTCTGCGTGTGTGTGTGTGTGTGTGTGTGTGTACTGGTTCTCTCTGATAAGGAAGGCCAGAGGCGTTTGAACCTCCATGACCTCTGCAGTGTTGGTGGCATTAAGCTGTTTGTGAAGAGAAATACATTTGTCTTCTCCTGTGTGTGTGTGTGTGCGTGTGTGTGTGTGTGCGCGTGTGTGTGTGTCAGTCAGATAAGCTCTGACCTCACACATACCTGCACAAGGTTCCTGTCTGTTGCATTCTAAGAGGTGAACTTAACATGGCTCAACAAAGGACCAACTGTGAGAATCTACATTAACAGCCACCTGTGAGTCTGACTCTCTCTCTCACACTCGCGCACACACACACACACACACACACACACACACACACACACACACACACACACACACACACACACACACACTTCACCTTGAGTTGTTCCGGTTTGCATGAGTGCACCAGTTTGACAAGAAGAGTGAATCAGTAAAAACACTTAACACACACACACACACACACACACACACACACACACACACACACACACACACACACACACACACACACACACACACACACACACACACACACACACACACACACACACACACACACACACACACACAGAGAGCATGGTGTGGGGTCTTCTATTACAAGTTAAAGGTTTGAAAGAAAACAAGAAACACATCAAAAGTTAGAAACAGGCCAATGCAGCCTGTGGCTGAAGGAGAGAACAGCAGAGGAAAAGATTGAGCATAGTTTCAGCGAAGGAGACAAATCGTTGGACGCGATGATAATAATCACCAGTAAGTGAGTCTATCAATTTATATTGCTATTAATCAGCGGAACGTTGGCAAAGGATACAAATATCTGTTATTAACCAATTATGTTAATACCACATTCATCCATGCAACCTGTCAAGTCCAGTGAAAAGGTTAGGCCTTGCTCAAAAGTTATCAAACTTGTAGGCGAGGTAGCAAACAATACTAATTCACTTGTTACAGCCTTGAATCTAAAATCAACGACACAAAAAGAGACACACATATATCCACAACAATAAATACGTTTAAAAGATGTTCAACCCTCTGAAGGTGTTTTGCTCCCGTCACATTTGACTCACTGTGGCCTCGTTTTTCACTGCAATACATGAGAACTCAAATGTCTTGTGTGCAGCATAAAATGCTATCAATTGTGAAAAAGATGAAAGTGCAAGTTCATTTTCTTTGATAATTTCTTCGACAAAAAAATGGAAAACAATGGAAAGTATGTATCCAACATGTTTCCAAGTGCACACCAGTGTTGCCAATACTGAAAAAATAAATGAGGCTCCACGTGCTACTGACATACTTACAACATATCTTGTCCTCTCCCGTCTGCTCTGTGTTAAGCAGTCAAAGTTTCAGCTTTTGTCACGTGACTTTTGGCCAGCAGAGAATTTACTGGTTATGACACATGTGGGATGTGTAGAATGTAGAAAAATGATTTTGATTAATATCATAACTTAAGGCTTCAACTTGGGTTCGATAATGTCTGTTTTTACAGCTTTTGACTATGATAAATGGTTTCATTTTGTCATTTAAAAACAAACAAACGTGCCTCGTCGGGGTCTCTCGTTGCCTCTTTGTCTTTATCTGTCTCTATCATCTCTTAAATGTTTGTGAAATAGCCTGGATTAAAAAAGGCTTCCCTCAACAAAAAAGACTGTTACTTTGAATTTCACACACACACTCTCTTACTCTCTCTCACACTCACACACACACACACACACACACACAGAGTGGGTGTGTTTTTTGGCTTGTCCGAAGCCCTGGCCTCTCTCCCAGACCCTGGACTGCAACCCGGCCATTACGGCTGCAGCCAAATGGGTCAGACCACTGAATGTGCACTGGTATTGATTTCGCACGACTGACATCACCCGTGTGTGTGTGTTTAAGTAACAGAAGCCAGAAATTGAGTAACCTCGCACACACATATACAAAGACTCACACAAAAGGGTAGCCAGACAGTTTATGTAAACAAGATCTTATGACGTGCTACCTTGCATGTGGCGAGCTTGTGTGTGTGTGTGTGTGTGTGTGTGTCTCCCATGACCATTTGCCAGAGTCTGTTAAGATTGTCACTGTGTTTGAATTTCCATTGAACACTAAAAAAAACAAGTGGAGACAGGGATAGAGACTCCAGGCTAAACAGCAAAAAGCCTAAAAAGCAATGCCGCGTCCACGCACACACACACACACACACACACACACACACACACACACACACAATGATAAGCATCTAAGTCAGCGTTAAAGCAAACACAGCGGTATCACTCCTCAACTCAAGACCCCTTCAGAAGGAGCTTAAAAGGAAAGATTTAAAGGAATGGTGAAGCCTACAACTCTGGTGGAAGAAATGACCGCACACTGCGCCCAATCAGGAGCCTTCAGTGCTAAAAGATATACTTGAGTTCTGAGAGGAAGATAGACGGGCACGATTCCAATTTCAAGTCGCGGACCTGTCTCACACACACACACACACACACAGAACTACACACAAAGAGACCTGAAAATGAAAAACAGACGAGAGAAAAACGAGTGTAAAAAGTCTGTTAGAAACAAGAAACCCTTGCTTATAAAATCCAAAGAGGAAAATAGGATTATAAAGCTTAAGCATGCTATATGTAACATTTTCAATATGATTCATCATTTCCAGTTATGAATGTATCTACCATTAACAAACTGGACCTAACAGTTACATGTTGCATTTTCCATTTGCAGTTTATTGCAGAAATCAAGAAGAGGCCGCTGGATAAGGGATTATTCGTTTTTATTATTATTAACACTGCTGCTAATCCAATTCAACCAAAAAGAGGTCACAACCAGTGTAGATAATAATACAACAGTTAAGTGTGCACAGGGTTATTATTCTGTTTTAAAATGACATAAGTGGTACTTTTATGGCAACAACCAAATGAGGGGGTTAACCGAAAGTGTGGACGAACTCATGAAAGGAGAAAAGCAAGTCAGAGACAGAACAGAGACAGATTTCAAGCTAACAGCTTGTGTTCGGGTTGGTGGGTTTCTACACAGTGCCGGGGGGAGGGGGGGGGGGGGGGTCTGAGTGATCTAAAGAGACATACTGACTCACAGAGTGACAGATGCACAAATACCACACACACACACACACACACACACACACACACACACACACACACACACTCACTGTCCAGTTAGGTAAATACACAAGGCTTGAAACGTAGATTGCTGTACACTGACCTGGATACAAGTCCTGTTCACCCAGACTCACATTGGATATTTAAGCCTATGGCTTGACTGTTGACCTGCATGAAGCAGTTCCATGAAATCTATTGATTGCTGCAATACATCTCATCTTCTTACAGCAAACTATGTTAACAAAATTACTTTAATCTGCAACATATATATATATATATATATATATATATATATATATATAAGATGTATACATAGGAACCACAGCAACATAATTCAAAGAGAAAAGGGCACACTGGATTATTAATCAGTATCCATTGGGCTGAATAAGTCTCTCATGATTATCTGGATATTGATGGGAGTGAATCCATGTCTCCCTCACTGTTTCTGTAAATCTCTGACATATATAATCAAATGTAGCACAAATACCTTACACTGTACTAATCTCAAAATATGAATTGTGTCATTTATATCCAGGAGGAAAAAAAAGGGATTACTTTCTTAAAAATAAGAGATTATCATCTGGCAAAAGCAATTACATGCTTATATATATACACAGCATTGCATACATCTAGATCTTTCTTCTAAATCACACAATAATACCTAGAAATTCAAGGCATTGGATCTCATTTTAATATGAATGTCTTCATAGCATCAATTCTATATTCATTCACCATGTCAGATTATCTTTCATACAGTAAAAGATTAAGTTTGCATCATTTCTTCTCTGTTGTGCTATGTCACAGGTCGGATCCATGCATTATGTCCATGTTTCAGTTTTTCTTTCATCCATATCAGGAATGCACATGTTTCGCGCCACGTGTGTATGTTTTTGGAAGAACACAAAGTGTGTCAGGAGTCAAGGCTGAAATATCAGCTCTCTTTCAATGTGTCGATTAAGTCCATGTTTGGAATATGTAACCTTGCAAAGTAATGATGAATGAGAACTGACATGAGGAGGGAAAGACTGCAGCCAAAGAGAAAGGCTTAGAAAGAAACACACATCACTCCAGTCTTTAAACTTTTGTGCAGCTAAAAGGAAAGCCTTGTTTTCATAGTTCATAAAATAAAAAGCTTGCATTTGCTTTATGTGACATACACCTGACAGCAGATATACAGTTATAACCACAAAGATTCGTGCACAATTCAAATGAAACATTCACTCATATGTAGTCTCACCCGTATGGGCCTCAAAGTGAGCCAGAGAGAGAATGAAAGAGAGCAATGCTAGTCAGAGAGAGACACCTCGGAGCTGTCATGACACCTCGGACATACAGGCGCCCACTCATCGCTATTTTAAAGTTCATAGATGTAGTCACACACACACACACATACACACTCGAGGTGTAGTAATTTGACTTTTTTAAAGGTTATTCAACAAGGTATGCTGAATGAAAGAAGTGAGAGAAGAACAACACGGTGTCATCGGGACACGCTGCAGCATTATGAGCCCATTAGGACTCCATACCGTGTCTCACCTCTCTTTGAGGGTGTCCACCACTTTTTTGAAGTCATCGATGCAATACTCTCTCTTCATGTCCATCAGGACGCTGTCTGAGGCCGATTGCACGGGAACATGAAGGAAGGCATAGACGCGCGGATGATTCAATATCTTAGCCATCTCCTAATGAGGCACAGAGGAGAGAGAGAGAGAGAGAGAGAGAGAGAGAGAGAGAGAGAGAGAGAGAGAGAGAGAGAGAGAGAGAGAGAGAGAGAGATGGGGAGACAAGAACAAAAAACTATATCAAGGGTGATCTTATAATGGAGAGGAAAGACAATCGGGGTGCACACTGTACATGTGTGAGTTTGTCTACATGTTGCATATGGAAGTCTGAGTCTTAACAACTGTTGCTCATCTGTTCAAATAAAATGAGTGAAAACAGAAAGAGTAAAAGACATTTTCCTCAATCACTCAACTAGTTTTGGACACAGAGACGGACACATTCTACTAACAACCTCTACATCATATAGAAGTGCAGAGAAAACTAATGAGAAAGCACCATGTTTGATAAATAACTGCATTCTGTACAAGTGCTGTCCGTTAGCCACGGGAGCTTTAAATCTAAGGCCAGAAATTAAAAGAATGAAGCTATGAAGGTATTTTATGTGACTCTAATGTTTCGTCAGGGCAAACAGAAAGAAGAGGAGGAACCTCAGTGATGAACGATAGCGGCTGGGTTTGACTTTCCTGCCTAGTATTCATGGTTCTCTTTTCACTCCAGACCTTCTATACATTGCCTCTCTCTCGTATTTGCTATGTCTCTTATGTTGGAGAGATAAAAAGAAAAGCCTCTCTGGGAATTCATTGTGTGCCCACTAGATCCACAGTCTAATGCGTGGAGGCTGAACTAGTAGGTGTTCTTTATGTCTGAAGAGTCAAGAGCTTTTACTGAAGCATGCAGGTCCACATCTCGGATCAGAAAGAGTGAGGTCTATATTAATACAATAATAAGAAAACCTTCCTGGCCACTAGATACCTCTCTGTTTTCACAGTGCATGCTGCAGTTTCTATAATACAGAAAGCAGGTTTGAAGTCGTGAAAAAAACGTATCGACTCATCGACTTTAAGGAAAATTGCTCCATCAGACGTTCACTGTTTTCCAGGAGACGTGTTTGAAGTGAAAAAACAAACACTCATCATGATGATGAGATATTAAAAAGCTGCATTTCCTCCATTTGTGCACGCATACATGGCCAATAAAGCTGATTCTGATTTCCATGTGTTTACATATAAAACACAACAGCAAAATGATATATTTTTTAATCAAGGTAGTCATGCACAGATAATGAAGTTTCATCAGAAATGTACACCATTTAGGTTATTTAATTACCGTATTTTCCGCACTATAGGGCGCACTGGATTATATGGCGCACTGTCAATGAATGGTCTATTTTCGATCTTTTTTCATATATAAAGCGCACCAGACTATAAGGCGCGGGCGCTCTGAAGAAATCTGTAGATTCTCCACTTCCGTGTCCGTATTCTCACGAGATAGTACGAGACTCACACAGCGAGATGTGATGCATATGACGAGCTTATGACGAGCTTACAGTTCATCATGTGACGATCTGGGGGACGGACTGTTTACATCGTGTAGTGTAGCTTGTTAGCTCGTTAGTTAGCACGTCTGCTAACGGCAGCGTTCTGAGACAGCTGTAGCTTTATGATTACAGACATGTAAACACACAGAATAAATAATGGCCATCAGTGAGAAACTGAGTTGTGTTGTGAGAACAAGTGAACAGCTGGGCAGGTGTCTTGAGAGATAGAGGCAGATTACCCCTAGCTTGTTAGCTCGTTAGTTAGCACGTCTGCTAACGGCAGCGTTCTGAGACAGCTGTAGCTTTATGATTACAGACATGTAAACACACAGTTAGTGGAGTCTGCGTGACTCACACAGCGAGCTATGATACTTATGCATGCTTATGCTTACACCTCGTCCAGAACTACCGGTGAGACTCCTGACTACGGTAGCCGTAATGCTGCAAGCGGTGCGGCTTTGTAGTTTACCAAAGTCGTACTAAAACATTTTGACAGAGCGCCGTGTACCACACAAAATCGCTTCGAGGTCAGTAAACACAACCAGAATTAATCCATATATAAGGCGCTCCGGATTATAAGGCGCACTGTCGTTTTTTGAGAAAATTAAAGGCTTTTAAGTGCGCCTTATAGTGCGGAAAATACGGTAATAGGTTATGCATGTGTTGTGTTGCCAGTTTTTTCGTGTGTTTTTTTTCCATTCGTACTTTCATTTCCTCAGTATAAGAACTAGAGAGACCACAGATGTCAGGTTTTAGTGATGGACGTAATCAGGACGCTATCATTACCATGCTAATCACCACGAGAAAGAGAAAGAGAAAAGGAGAGGGGAGGAAGAAATGATTTAATGATTTCCTACAAGAACATGCTGATTGCAGTCCGTCCTCTCAATTAAGACCTATTGTAGAATGTTCCCTACTTCATACACACACACACAAAAGCATATGAATGCGTGCACACACACACACACACAGCTCAGTTGCAGTGCACCACAGGGGGTGACCACTAGAAAATCCAAATTAGAAAGAATTAATTTGGTTTGAAAATGGAGCTTGATTAGGGACAGGAATCAGCTTGCTGCACGTGTGTGTAGGTGTGTGTGTGTGTGTGTGTGTGTGTGTGTGTGTGTGTGTGTGTGTGTGTGTGTGTGTGTGTGTGTGTGTCTCACCCTGTGAGAGAGATAGAAATTGAGTGAAAGAAAAACGGATGTGTTTTTACTGTAAATGCTTTCATCTGTAAAAAAAACAGTGCTTATGTGCCGATGTGTTTTTTTGAGTTCTTCTACTTTTCTCAGTGTAGATGATTTATTGAGTGTACTTTACAATTCTTGAGCGAAGCCTTTTAGAGTCCATGAAACCACAAAACCAATGGTCTGTGTGGCTTTAGCCGTATACTGTAGCTCCCTTTACTTTTTATTTGCATATGCATTTTCAAAACATTGATTGAAGTGCAACCTTTTTACCATTGACACATTGTGCTATAAGCCCTAAAGTGAGCACTTCAAATATGGAAGTCTGCACTTATCATTAACAAAATAGGTGATATTTTATCCTAGTACACCGAGGGTAAAATAAGAGCTGGTTAGGTAATACGGTACTCCGTCCTTGTTATACATGTCTATTAGCTACCAGCGAGGTCTGATTGATGATAATTATGTGCAATTATGTTACAATATGAACATTAAGATAAGGCCATACTCGAGGCTTTTGATTCCGCATTCTCTATCTGACCTGCTCAACGAAAGAAAGTATAATCACTTTTTCTATTATGTTTTGTTACATTTTGATCCAAAGCTCATTGAGTTTACTTTGCCCTGCCTTCCCTGCTACTATATATACCCTTGTACAGTGTTATTATCTATAGCAGTATGCTGTTCCAGTCTCATTAGGTTCACTGACAATGTTAACTCCCCAATGACTGCAGCAGAGCCCACAGATTGTGAGCGTGCAATCATGTGTGTGTGTGTGTGTGTTGCGAGGGTGAATGGGGTCTCAACAGATGGCATGCTCGTTTGAGTTGCAGGGCACTGCTGATGGCTACTTGGGATTTATCTATAAGGGGAGGACTTTTCATTCACAGAAGCCATTTGTCTTTATCTCGGACAGAGAGAACCCCGTCCTCCAATGATTATACAGTACACGGATATCAATCTCTCTTGTCACCGATCCCTGTGGAGTTGAGGCCTTTTCAATGTTTGACTGCTGCTGACAGACAGTTTAGTGAGTCTGTAGTGTGAAAATGATGCTGTGTTGAAGATATCGCTCTGCAATGCCCGGTGGCAAAAAATTAGAGTGCTGCTTTAATGTAGGATTCAACCAGCTTAAACAAATCAATCAAGAATAAGCGCAAGCAGTCTTTTCTTTTTATCAGCCGTGACAGTGTAAAGCAGTATAATATTGTTTCTGGCTATCTTTGCCACTTTCTCCTTTCCCCTTACGGGCCTTTCTCTCCCATCCGCACAAACAGACAATCTCTTCATCTCTGATTGATCGGCTCAGATAAACAGATAAACCAGAAAGGACATATATTAACTGGCTTAGCTCAAAGGATCCAATATCTACCCCCTAAAATCAGATATGGCTGAAAAAAGCATATATGGAGAGAGCGAGAGAGCGAGAGAACGAGAGCAGATGAAGATGGTTTGGCTCCAAGCAGCCTCAGTGATGAATAGCACCCTTTCACTCCCTTCTTAATTCCTCTGCAATATTCCGTATGATGATTTGGTCCATTTGTCTCTGCTCTGTCATTCCTTTCCTG
Source organism: Leptoclinus maculatus (assembly GCA_032191485.1). Classification (NCBI taxonomy): domain Eukaryota; kingdom Metazoa; phylum Chordata; class Actinopteri; order Perciformes; family Stichaeidae; genus Leptoclinus; species Leptoclinus maculatus. The sequence continues at coordinate 14,820,021 of JAVDOI010000008.1, forward strand.
TTCATCAGTTACTACCCACTCACATTTTGGTTTCATGGCAGAAAAGCAGGTGTTCTATGTGTGGGTTTCATCCCCTACTTGTACTCGTGTTGTAGGTGGACTGTGGAAATAAAAATACAAATTGTTGACCGACCCTCCCTAAACTGACCGAGGGGTAACTGCTGATTGGTCTGGATTAAGATTTCTCCGTTTGTGTTGCTAATAACTGCCTATACATGTGTTGTGGTGCCTCTGGAAATGCTAATATTAAAACTGTTTTGTACTCATCCTATGTGTGGTGCAAAAATGACAACATGAAGTCTAGTAGTAATGGTTGTTTCACTTGATATTTGTGATGTTTTGACATTTGAAAATGTTTTGAAGTTGCAGCTTCATGGCATGCATCAATTCCAATTAGCTTAAAGAGAAATAACTTCTGAAGTAGTGCACTGTCAACACTGGTTTATGGCACATGCTTTAACCTACCCTTATATAAGTGCATTATAACAACACACACAAACACAGATGGATTCCCAAAGGTGCAAACCCACAGACAGAAAGGATTACAGTCATGCCAACATGTGAGGCAAACCCAGAATAAGTAGCACCTAACTGCATTCACACACACACACTCAGAGACATATACATAAACATACAGAGTATTAGCGTGGTTCACCCAGGGGAGTCTGGAGTGAAAATGATTCAAGCCGTTCCCAGGACAATAAGTCAGGTCCCTATGTGTGTGCCACACAGTCAGTGAGAAGAGTGTTCAGCAGCAGACAGACAAACTGAGCTCCCAATGGTATTAAACATTTCAAGCACTTCAGGCTGAACTTGATTTTCCCTGTAGGGTATAACGGGTCCCGCGCACAGTGCAAATGGAATCTATGCATTGCACAGTAAAGGGGGAATTAAGTGCATGTGTAGCGTTTGAATGTCACTGCATTGTGCTGTGTGTATCATCTCACTGCTGTCAGCTAGAAAGAAATGCAATACCGTTCTAATAAGCATCTGTGTGTTCCCGCATTGTAATGACTGTCAAAGTTTGTTTTCAGTGACGTCTTTATGTTGAAAAACAAATTACACAAAACCACTATATAGATATATCTATATATATATATAGATAGATATATAGCATGTTTCCTGCAGCTGTGGGTTACATTAACACATTGCAGATCATTCGGTTAACTCTATTGCCATTATTGCTGTCTTCATTTTTTCTCCCCTCAAAAAAAAATAAAAAAAGCTCCAACAAAAGGCACAACAAAGATCTTGTTTGAATAGGCAGCCAGCATATACATTTCCATCTTTCAGAAGTCATAATTTACTCCAATAATTCAGAAAATAGAATGTACTGCAGTAAGTCAGGACTCACAATTTAGAGGGACATCAGAACAGCTTTACTACGAGCATCCATTTGGTGCCGGGTCCCTCACAGAATGCTACATTAGGCCTCTAATGTGAAGAGGCTCCCCAAGGCTTCATTAAAATGAAAATGGTCCGAGAGGGTGTGTCTAGGAGTGTGCCCATACAGCTGTGCTTGTGTGAAGGTGAGAGATTGTGTGTGTGTGTGTGTGTGTGTGTGAATGCTTGGATCTTGGCTATGAAAAATATCAGCCGGCACAGAGGATGGAGTTTTCGCTTCGTTCCGGGTATTTGGTAGTTTATCAACCTTCCCGAGGCCTGGTGCGGCTTCATCGAACTGAGAACAGTCACACATCTCTCACTGTCTCTGGGAATTTAATGACCAAATGGGGGGGGAAAAAAATGAAATGAAAAGCTAAAAACAACCAAAGAAGATGTAAAAATGAATTACAGATGCTGTCCAGTGTCATGTCACACAGTGGTCATTTTGTGATTCAGTCAAATGATCACTTTAAGTTTGCTTAACATTTCCTTTGCAGCCAGATGAAAACCAACTGATGAGAACCAAGGATAAATGCACATTTCTTTCCTCTAACTGTATCATTAAAGTCCTATTTTTGATTTAAGCGTTATGAAAAAATATAGCTGTGAAAAAAAACATTACGTCAAATCAACACTTGCAACACTTCCGCATCAAACGGAGCTAACTGTTCCTCTAGTCAAACTGAAACGATGGTTAATGGACAACTGCTATTTCATTCATCGCAGCCTGACTGATTGCTGCGTATGAGGAGGCTACTTTCACACCTCATTTACTCAGTCTGCTAGCATGCTAGATTCAATCACACACACACACACACACACACACACACACACACACACACCTTAAGCAGTAAGATGACCCATGATGCAGTTTTGACAGCAGCTTAGCTATCTATTGACAGATGGATGGACGTACGGACGAGCAGACAGATGGATAGACAGATAGACGGATGATAATAAAAAAAAAAATTGAGTTTACAAATATAAAGTCTAAAGAGAAAAAAATGGAAAACAAAGAAAGTAACATTGTTAGAGACATTTTTACTTGCAGCTACTCAAATAAAAATGTCCACATGACGGCACGATGCAATCAACTAGAATGTCAGAGACAAGTGGCCCGTGAGAAGCGATTGTGCCTTTAACTGCTCCAATCAGCAAATGGTGCTATGAGGCTGTCAAGGAAAACCGGCTGCACATAGGAAGAAACCGTGTGTTCCTGTGTGACAGAGGAAGATAGTGCAAAAGTGTTGATCGGAGTGAATGTGTGTGAGAAGAGGGTAATCTTCAAGAGGGAAGTGGAGCTTCAATCACAGCCATTCAGTACGATGCCGCTTCATGAGCGCCGGTGTTAGTCCAAAGAATAGACAGCAGGAGATAATTTGGCCTTTACTTAAGATGAAGGATGAATCTACTTCAAAGGTTTGGCCTTAATCATCATCATACCGTTGTTATTGCTGTGATTGCCACCACCGTGAGAGGAGTTCAAAGGTGGGGGAGAGGAACAAATTAAAGCCACGACTAGAAGAATATGTCAAATTACAGAAAAGAAAGAACAGGAAGGAGAAAGGCGAGTAAAAGCAAGGATCAGAGGGGAAAGAAATAATGAGAATTGAGACTCAAGGAAGAGCAAGACAGAAACTTTTGAAAAGATTTTTTTCCACTGTTAAGTGTTCACAATCATTCTATAAGTATATAGAAAGTTACAGTGAGTCGGACTAGAGAGAGAGAAGGGAAAGTGTGTGTGGAGAGGGGGTGGTGGGGGGGGGGGGGGAGTGGGAAGAGAGAAGAGCATTAAAGGGTAAACGGGGGACAAGAGCCACAAATGACAATGATAAGTTAAAGAAGAGCACTCTTATCTTTCCTTATGTAGGTTAATTGACTGAGGAATTAAGGCAAAAGAGATATAATTCAATTCAATGCATGGACATTAACAATGAAAGGGCTGGTAGCATATGAAATGATTCTTAACACACACTCACACTCACACATATATACACAGACCAAGCTACACTGTAGTGTGCCGTCCTAGTATATTTCTAATTATCAGTTAATTGTTATTCCCTATCATTAGGAGGGTGGTTTTTTAATTGTAATGTAGCCAAGCAGAAAGCCTACCTATACATGTGGGGGACAATTAGCCACCTCCATTAACCCCTGGTTAATTACAACCTCCATTGCTGCTTCCCACAGCACTTTCCCTCTCCTTTTTAGCCCTCATCTCTATCCCCGGGCCTTCATCCCCATTTATTTTTTCATTTCTGCCCTCATTTCAATCATCTATTATCTCCAATCTTCCTTGATTGTTCGATCCAAAAGTACATCTGTTGGGGACTTCACTGGCTTCTTCTTTTTTTTACAAAAAAAGTTCCGTTGTAGTTTTCTAGGTTACCATCCTCATATTTCAGCCCTCTATGTCCTCCCCTCCTCTATTCCTTCCAAACCTTTCTTTTCCTGGGGATGACACTGGGAATGCTAATAGGCGTGCAACACTGCAGTAATGTGTGGTTCAAAATGAGTGTTGATGAATAAACCACAAACATCCCGAAATTATATTTGCATGACTTTAACCTAACATCTCCCTATATCAATTACACTCCATTTATCCTCTCAAGTTGACACTTTAAATGAACAAATCCAGAGCACTGTTGCTGAGGTAGGAGGCAACAAATACGCATATGATACTGATTCATACCAAAGGTTAATGTCAGGTTATCACCAAAACTCCAGTGCAGTTTCATACACTTCATACACAATAATAGAGTTATATAGACTTACAAAATAAAAGTTTCAGTTTCACCCGTCACATGCAATTTATATTCCTCTCTTTCAGTATCCAAGCATAACCAGTATGTGACACCTTTGGACACCAATGTGCAAGCAATAAAGGTTAAAAACTTTTTTTTTCATAATCACATTTTTCAAACAGAATTCATATGTAAAAAACTGACTTTTCTCTTCAAAATGACCTTGTATGTATGTGGCTGCTTGGATTTGAATGTTTGGTTGGGTTGAATCCCTGAGGTGTATCACTGCACTAAGCTGTGGTCACTCAGTGTCCACTGTGTCACACACTACTCTGTTGCATTACTCAAACATTATGGGAGACACGGTTCGAGCAGAAGTTGTAGGTGGTGTTACTCTTCCCTTTAAGCTCACTTTGGACAAGGTTACAGCAACATTTTAAGTTACAGCAAACAATACGTCTCATTACAAACATGTGGTCATAAAGGGTCCTGCTTTCAGTGCAATGTGTCGGCCCAAAATAATGATGATAATTAATAAAGAAGAATGTCATTTAAATGATAGAAAAATGCATGTATGACAGACGGAGACGGACATGCAGACATACTCCACTCTCTCACACAGAGCGGGATAGAAAGAAAGAGAGAGAGAGAGAGAAGGATAACAATGTCCATTGTTCCATTAGGGAAGACAATAATTACTGATAAAATGAGGTTGCTAAAGAGGACACAATGGTCCGTAATTGACTCATTAGGGAGAGAAGAGAATGAACCTCACTAATGAATGGAGTATGAGCGCTGCAGCTAAACTGCTTGGTAAGCAAAACAGAAAGGCATTTAGTTTTATTAAATCTAGCCAAAGCAATATTATTTGTTCACAGAAAGGGATAGTACAATAGTACAAGAGACTACAGGGACAAAGACTAAAGAATGGAAAGGAAACACTCAGGAGGGCCTAAGAATTCCATCAGTGATGTATTATTATCTCGGACGGTGCTTCTGGGTGAAGCGGGTGACCGCGTGCACTGTGCGTACCTCCAGGTGTTCCAGGATATATGGTGGGTTGGTCATACCCAGCCTCAGCATGGCTCCTTCAGGAATCTCCTCCACCAATCTCCACAGCAGTGTGGGCAGGTCTGTCCCGATGTCTCGACCATAAGCTCCCGTGTCTTCACTGGTCAGCCAGATCTCACACACTCCCTCTGGAAGCAGACGTGCACACAAAGACAAGGATTCAGCATTAATAACTCATTCACATTCTGGTTTTTGTTTCCAAAATGTCAACTGTGGAGATTGATGATCTGTAGAATTATCGCATTAATCAGCAGTTTTGCAAATTGTATTTGTCAATTAATATGACATTGTGTTGATATTGATAATCAGTTGAAGATTTATCATACTTATTTTAATTTTAAAGCTTTGATTTTGAAGCAGCACGATGAATATACTAAGAGGACTCAGACAGCAGGTCTCAGCTGGGCTCCAGCCCCGGGTTAAAGATGACGATGAAGACCTATGAATGCTAGTGTCTGGTAGCAAGCAGCACAAGTCATGTATTCACATAGAAAGCAACCGGTAGTTAGCACGAGTAGGAAATAGTCATAGTCACACAAACTTAACTCTCCATAAAAGTTCCACACATACTTTCAACCAAGCAATCGTATCATTTCAAAAATAATTCTGAATGCATGCAGATAATAACACAGACATGTCTTATTATTGTGACTGGTCTATACGCAGTACAATACCGAAGAGGGCATTATTGACTCTCACTACAGCTATTATTACATTTATCATGTATAATTACAATCTCACATATATTGGATTCACCATAACCTAAACTACCGCTGTGGATGGAACGCCTGGAGACTGATAACTGGGGATCTGTTTGATTCAAACCTCTGTTTTGATGGTCAAATTAACAGGATTTGACAACTACATATAACTCATATATGCAAAACACTTAAAGTTAACCATGCTTATCTCATCCCAAACCGACTGCCTGAGCCAGAGTCCTCTCTCCACTGCAGCTAATCCAAAAACGTCATACCGGGCCATGTATTGTTTATTAAAGAGGATTTTAACCAATTCAACAAAACAGGATAACAACACTCCTAAAGTATGCAAGTCTCCCTTTGTCACAAATTGATCAAACTAGAGCTACATTTCAGAGCGTTCAACACTCTCTGGTCGATCGCAGCATTAAGTCCTCTCCTAGGAGCCTCCAAACCGCTCCACTGTCAGAGGTGACTGCTCTGTCGCTGTTAAAGTTCCCTCCCTTTGGACCACATAAACCGTTACAAACTGTATTCATTTACATTTCATTTCAGTGTAAGCTCTTATAAAACTTATATCTTGTATCTTGTATAAGGCCATATTTACACAGCTTTTTTATTTATTACTTTATAAAGTAATCTATTCTTTTTCCTGATAATGACCCTGGATTTCTTTCCGGTTTCAGCTACTATCAGAACACTCTAAACATATTCCCAGTCTCATCCCTGAGGATGGAGCGATCAATATGGGATATTTTATCATGTTTTTACCACATTGGTGAGCCCCTACCTCCCCCGCCATCACGGCCGCTTCTCTCAAGTATTATCATTTCCTTACCTTTAGCGGTCTCTTGTTGTCATGGCACAAATGCCCAAAGGCTTTGGCAGGACCCAGCTCGTGACAGCCACTGACAAGTATTACAAATACCAGTCCTTTAAACGTGCAGTGTGAAGGTCACATACAGCAAGAGGGGGGCGATCTACCGGCTTCATGCTAAATTAGAGCAACGCTCGCTGCTCGAGCTTAATGATCTAACTGTCATTTGGCTGTAGGTCTGGAAATGGTTGAGTGTCTGCTTAAGCTATGTGTTACGACATGTCATATCGGGCAGGCACACAAAAATGCATTCGCACCGGCAACGGGCACAAGCTTAACTACACACAGACGCATACATACACGGAGACAACCACACGGCCTTCATTACCGTTAGCTGTGCAGAGACGGACAGAAAGATGCATGTGGTCATTCAGAGAGTAAAGATGGTGTTTGGCTAATTGGACAGTGTGTGTGTGTGTGTGTGTGTGTGTGTGTGTGTGTGTGTGTGTGTGTGTGTGTGTGTGTGTGTGTGTGTGTGTGTGTGTGTGTGTGTGAGAGTAAAACTGTGTTTTAAAGGCATGCATGGGCCGAATAGATTAAAGATGATGACAGTGTAATTGTCCAGAGTCAAAGAGTTTCCAAAGCTCATCATCATTGACATTAGGATGCACTAATGATTTCTGGAGCCATTAAAACCATCGATCAATCACACGCGATCAGAGCTGAAGACTAACGCACACTGTACAAAAAAGCATTCAGGATAGTATTTTCATTTGCTTCAGTATGCAGCTAATCAAAAGCATAGTCCACCTTGCTCCAATACTAATGAATAGCCTTGTCAATTCAATGTTCTTTATCATTTATTAGCTCACTCAATGTATTTTTACGTACAATGTAGGCTCTGTTTCAGCAATAGATGGGAGCTAGCCGTCAACTTCAGAGCTTCACTGGAGGTCAAGCTCTATGCAGAGACATGTTCTCATCAGCTGCCATTGATGTATAATGAAAGTGTGTCTCTGTTTAGCAACATTTACATCATGGCTGATTTTTTTCTCATCTTTTTAGTCTTAGGGAGGGTGGTGACAGCCGATTCCCAGGGCAGCTAATGTCAGCATGTTTGGACTGAATGATACCAATACCGCTGCCAAGGTCTAGCCCTTGCTTGCATCATCGGCGTCCCAGGAGTTAATGTATTCCTACACCCACTGTACCAGCAGCATCACTTTCTCTGTCACATCTCTGTCCTACAATAATATTGGCCAATTGGTCTCTGAATACAGGGCCAGACCTGCATTAAAATTGGCACAGGGGCTAAATTGGTTCCTTCCAAAACAACATTCCTGTGATTCCACGCACATAATGCTGCCAACCTAGCAAGCTTGTGTGATGTCTGCTATGAAACGCATCTAGCCGATTCCTGTGTTAATTATGTTTTGAACGGGGTGATGCTTTGGAAAAGTCTCAGGTGTTTACTCAAGGCCACCATCACGCGTAGATCTTCAGATAAACTCAATAACCTGCCCAGTAATTTGCCCCTTTGGCCTGCTTCTCTGTCCCTTTTGTGCGAGGTGTGCCAATGGTGTTATTGTTGGCCAAAGGGAGAGGAGAGAGAAGGTGGCCCTTTCATCAGGAAACTGGCTCTCTCTTCTCTATCTGCTCTGATACACACTACACAGCTGCTTCCTCTGGTGTGTGCACAGTAGAGAGGACGGGTCACAGTGGTGCAAGATTACTACAAAAAAAACTCATCACGCAGAGAGAAATGTTTAAGTCTGATGATTGCTTTTATTATTGTGCTGTAAATTGGAAGAATTGCCAGAATGAAGGTCTTTTAACCGACACAGAAAGCCAAATGGTGGAGCAAACACCATATTATAAAAAGCTAATATTTTCAATGTGGGATTCTTTTTAATTCAAGGTGGTCCAGTAAATAGGGAGTATGTGGGGCCTGCGAAAAGCATCCTTGAGCAAGCGAGACATTGAACATGTACGAGTTTAAGAGGTGCTGTTCTGTACCTGGCCCTGACCTCAGACGTCAAAACCGAGACAATTTAAGGAGAATTTCAACACATAATCTGAACATTGATAATGTGTTGTTCCTGTTAAGTGAAAATGTTTAAATTTGATTCCCTTGAAATAACACCGGCAAGTTTCCACTCTGCTGGTGTTCAGATAACAAGCCCTTCCCCTAAACCGTTTTTTTCCATGTCACCTTATGATGAAGTTTGATGTCGGAGCAGTTGTAAACAAGGGTGGAGAGCAGGGTACTTTCCCTAACAGCTATTAACATTCACTGAACCCTGACACAGCAGTGCGAACACAGCACAGGGGAGGAGTGTACCAAGCAGCAGATGGAAAGAGGGCAGGACAGGAAGACATTAATGATGAATATAAAACAAAAGAGTGGAACCTGCGTAGCTTGTGGTATGAGCCTTTAGGGGTGGGACTATAGATAGGTAAGGAGGTGGGGGGGGGCTGCATTTGTCTTTGTCAGAGAGCAACACCATCGGCATGTCTGACAAGTGCCATACACGTACCAAACAATCACTCCAACTCTCTGCCAAATATTTGTTTGTTTGTGCGTTTATGTGTGCGTCCATGGGTTGAACTGAACCGATACAAAGTTTTGAGTGCGGTTTCTTTGCCTGCCTACATGATGAATTCAGGCCGACGAAACTTCATTTTCTTGTTCGCGTTCATAAGTCAATAAGAAAAAAAAGTAGAAAGCAAACAAAGAATCCAAAAAACTCAATAAATAAATGAAAAGGAAAAAAAAGTGGTGGCTTTGGTATGTGTTGGTTGTGTCCACTAATCCAGTTTAGACTGACCAATTTGGAGTAAAATAAGTGGCATTGTCCTTATAAAGACCTGAATGCAGTCATACTTGAAAGTCTGTCGACCTTGTGAGACGCAATTACATGTTGATCTATCGTCAATTTTTTTTAGTTTGCATGCATTCATCATCGCTGGTATGACATCGTTTTTCCCGGTTGACGATGAACTGCAGTGCTTGATGTCACACTAGCATATAACTGTGGCAGACCTCTATATATCATTATACTGTTTACACATATAATGTCGCGTGGCCCTGCGTCTCTGCTCCGCCTCTGGATAGAAGAATGGGAAGAGTGGGAGGAGAAAAGAGATGAGGTCTTTGAAGTGGCTGCTTTGAAGAAGCATAACAGAACCAATGGATTCAGGTGATTGGGAGCTTTAGTAAAAGCCACTGTTGAAATGGAAAAGGGGTCTTAAATTATAGATGAGACTCACAAGTGGCACACCATGACCACACATTCTCATGTCATGCTTGTTTCTATTAGTTGGTACATTCTGGCTCTGATTCCTTCAGTAGCACATACTGTAAGTTCACCCATGCACAGACGCTTACATAAAGACAGTCGAGCTGGCGGAATGTTTTACAGGATGTTTGTTAAATTACAACTATTCCTCGCAAGAATGAATGGAACACAATTTAAATTATTGTTTAGTTATGTCACTAATCAATGAGGCAACTTGTTTTAGTCATACTAAATAGACTGGAAATGAAAACCAACTTTATATCCAGTTGTATCATTAGATCTGTTATATGCATCACTGTTCAGGCCATTATGGATATGATGAATGGCAAAATCTTTCTCTGGGTGGAAATATCCTCACTTGCACTTCTTATCACAAAGAATAGTGAAAAAAACTTTGAGCATAAATGTTTCAAATTCTGCAATAATGACTTCAATAATAACTTGTATAGGTTTTATTCTGAAAGATCAAGGTCACTGTGTTTTTAGAGGAAGGTTGACTTATTATCAAAATTAAACAAAAAAGAGAATTTTTGGATGCTTGATTATCTAACAACAAGAGAGATTTTTTGAAACCGCTCAATGGCACTCATCCCTTTTATGTTGTTTTGTGAACCTCTGTAATGAAATAGTCTTGCTTTAGCTGAACAGCAACAAAGTTCTTTGCCAAGCATGCACTACAAAGGTCACGATAAGGAGTAATGTCAGCAGCAGTGGATGAAAAACATGGGACAGCTGGAGGATCTGTTGAGTACCGTCCATTTCACAGTGTCACAGACGGAGCTTGATGTTTCCACCACGTCTTAACGCAATCTTTTAGGACTGACTTTGCAATACTCCATCATGTATGAGTCTATACCCCAAACATGCACTACTATTATTATGGATTAGTGGATAAATCTGCACTGTATGTGGATCGTGAACATGAACTTACACATTACAAGTAACCCTACTTGCTATCCACATTCTACACACAGCGTTCAGTATTCCTATTTGTCTTAATCTCTTTGGCATGTTATACATTTTGATTGGCTGCCACAGGCTATAAGGTTTAACAGATTATAGATTAGATAATCCTATTAAACTGCATTTAAACCCTAGTTTCCATAACACAAGTCAACACATGGCTTAGCATGTTACAGTACATACATGTAGGAGAGAGAGCGAGAGGAACAGTTCAAGCATGGTTCAAGCACATTTTAACTTGCATGTCCTTAAAGTGTTTTGAAAATGACTTCAATATTGGTCAATTAAAGTGTAACCGCTCGTACACTTTAGAATGATAGTTTAGATATGTAGCTACTGCCTCTACTATGAAGACACGCCACACATGCATCATTGCAGCTTAATGTATACAAATGCTTAACCGTGTGTTGCATTGTGTCATAGAAAATAAGGATCTAATGCAGTATACCGGTAATAGGATCATCTTCATGTGCATTAATCTATTACACTGTACCCTCCTGCAACCAATCACAATGTGCACAAACTTATGTACAGTAATAACTGCTTACATCCCTTTGAGAATATATATATATATATATATATATATATATATATATATATATATATATATATATATGGGGTCAGATCAAAGAGGAGCAAGAGGAGATACGGTTTGTTGGAAGAAAAAGAGTGAAAGAAAAAGAGTGCACGGCATTTGAATAATTTCTCAATGTGTTGGAATAACTGTACTTATTTTATTAAGAAAGCAATTAATCATTTGCCATTGTCAATATCACATGACCACTAAAATAATCTGGTAGTGCTTAGTCTAAATTGTCAAATGAAAACCACTTTAATTTACTACTTCTCATTTTCCCCCGATGTGATACTTTTCCTGGTGTTAAGTCTGTCAGCTGCAGGTTTCCATGTGATTAGGCAGCGCAAAACTAATGTTGCTACATTTCCAACAATTAGCATTTTCAGGTTTACTGAACTGATGGAGTTTAACTAGAACACAGTTTACACTGGTTGTTTTCATTGTGAATACTATCAATCCCTGCACGACATACTGACATCAGCCGACAAAAGAATAAAGAAAGATATAATATATAAATATAAAGAAAACTATTCAAAGATTACCATTCGACAGCTCTGAGTCAAATTGTTTGCTGCTTTGATCAACAGGCATAAAGGGGAAAAACATTTGTTTTACACAAACACACACACACACACACACACGCACTGACACATTAATAAACACATACACACAAGTCCTCCTTCGGTCCCCGACACTCAAACTCTCACATGTTTACACTATAACCCATGAACAAACACCACACACACAGAGTTTAATTGCAATAATTAAGCAGCTTAATTTAGAGCAACAACTGTTGATGTGGCGCGTCGGCGTCTTGGCAGGTAGCATCATCCTCTCGGATTAACCCAACACACACAGAGTTGTATATGCAAATATCCTCTCCCAGGCATGTTTACACTAAATACATGCACACTGATGTGCACATATTGCGCATGCACACCCGTGGATGTACATGCAAATGCATGGATTTAATGAACAGCCTACACAAGCCCTTAAACAACATATCAGCTTCAACCTACTTTCACGTAGTTTCTGAACTTACTTGAACGTGACCTTCTGTGCACGTCTGTGCATGAAATGGGATGTCTGGATACATCAAAGCGTGTATGCGTGTGCATATACTTGCACATGCAATGTATGTGGTACTTAAGAAAAACATGCCATAACATATATGGGTCAGACATATTGTATGGATACATCAAAAGTAATTGGCAGAGGGCCTCCGTGTACTGTGTGTGTGTGTGTGTGTACATATCGGTTCGTGTATATGAATGTGTAAGGAATAATTGGGAGAGTTATATCCCCTCTTTCATCTTTTCTGAGTGAGTGTGTGTGTGTGTGTGTGTGTTGTCAGGGAGGGAGCACCTTATGAAGCTTGCAAAGCAGATGGACTGCTGCATATATGAGAGAAAAAGGGATCTGTAGGGACCAAGGAGAGATCTTTAACTGCCCATAGTGCTGCAAGCCACGGGTACTTCCTGTAAACTCAGAGGAGTTAGAGTGAACTGATGGGCAGAGAAAGACCCAAACTCATGATACATTACTGATGCACTGGAACTGTTTTTGGCAGTAACTTTATGTAATATAGATTAAATGAGTATATATTTTGATGCGTTTGCAGAAATCCATTTTCATGGGAAACAGATAAAGAACGGTTTCCTGTGTTGCTGAAGTATAGATACAGATTCCACTCGTACTTGGAAATTTCACAAACATTTAACTTTGCCAACGTTTGGCGGTAAAAGGGTTCAAACATCTTTTCCTTTCCTGCCGTGGCTCAACTCCAACAAAACGAAAGAAGTTCAGAGAGTATGTGCCCTGTGTTTCAGTAAGTCGCTGTTTAACGGGCAAAAAAAACAAGATGAAATGAATAGTTCAGTGGGTTGTACCCATTTTAAAAGGCCCACTGATTAGCACCACGTTGTTGCACAGTTAGCATGGGTTTTCTCTGTATGCTCTAAATGTCCTAAATGTGTTATCCCTGTGACAGTCTGGCAGCCTGTCCACATCAGGGCCTGCCTCTCAACCCAGTGCATGCTGGGATATGCTCCAGTCCCTGCCATCCTCAACTGGACAGGCGGGTCTATAACTTGGTGGATAAATGGCAGAAATATGCTGGTTCACCACCAGAGATTATAATGTATGAGCAGGAGGTGACTGTGTAGGGCTAGTGTTAAGTTGAACTTATTTACCTGTGTATGCAAACCTATCACACAAAACAACATCCCAAAAACACGGAGAATGGAGATGAAACAGGAGATAATAAGTAGGATAGATTCTCAAGAGCTCTTTCAGGAGTGAGACTAATCTTATTAGAGATTTTTTTTAGCAATCAACAGGCCTTGTTATATGCTTTCATTAAAAAAATACTCTCATTAGTGTCACTTAATAAGCAATGGCTGCAATCAAACAGGAGAGTGAAGTAAAAAAATGCCGTTGTCACAATAGGTCAAATTCATCTGTTGATAAATGGTTTGTTAATGTCAACTGTCCCTCAGTTGAAAGGGACTATCGAGCACATCGTCACATTTGGAAGGGTGTCACCTGCAAATGTTCGGCCTTTTTACATGATGAATGACTTCACGGTTTAATTGATTATCAAAAGTGTCACCTGTCAATCTGCTCATTAATCAAAGCTTTTCAGCGCTTATTGAAATGTAAAAAAAAAAGAAAATCTTTCAGTATGTTACTGCAAATGATATCATTGTATGAAGCAAGGGATGTCTATCAAATAGGGATTATCCACACTGTCTTGAGATTTGACAGAGTGTTCGACTATCAAGATAATTAACTTGTACTGTACGTCATTAAAAGCACATGAGTTGAGCCGAGGGGAAGATGAATGGCTGATTGGGTGGATGGATTAGAGGACGGGGAGGTTGAGACACAGAGAGAGAGTGTGTGTGTGTGTGTGGGGGGGGGAGGGGGGGCTACAAGGGGCAGATCTCATTTCTGTATGCTTCAGAGACCCCAAGAACTGCGGGGCACTAAGGGCATTACACACGCACGCACATACACACTCGTCTCAACATTGAGATTACATATGGAAATGAGTTACTATTAAAAAGTCATTGAGGTGGTAATGGTTAATATCAGCTGTCAAAGAAGTCAAGGCAGTGGACACACACACACACACACACACAAAAATGTATGATCACAAAGACGAACACGTGCAGTGCTATGGTTGTGTTATTAATCAGACGTAATAAGGTTTAACTCTCCCTAATTCATGGCTGTTGACCTAATTTCTTTACATGCTTAGCGTGTGTGTGTGTGTGTGTGTGTGTGTGCATGCACTCGCTTGTGGAGCCACTAATTTGATAAATAATAATACGTCTGGTCAGTATTTATGGTAATATATTCATGACCCACCAGCAGGCATCCTGTTTGTGTTTGTTAATTCATTTAGCCAGTGTGTGTGTGTGTGTGTGTGTGTGTGTGTGTGTGTGTGTGTTAACACGCACTGTGTCTAAGGAATTAGTTACTGTAGAAGGCCTGGACGAACTTCAAACACACCCTGCGTGTGTGTGTGTGTGTGTGTTAATTAAGTTAGTGAGTGACCCTATAATATATTGTGTTTGTGCATAACTGTATTTAAATTTGCAAATGTAATTGCATGTTGTGTGTATTAATTTGGTCAGTGGCTCTGTAAACATTATCTTATTATGTAAATATTAGTATTTGTATGTAAACATCTGAGATATTTTGTGTAATAAAGCTTTAGACTAATGACTGTGGTTTGTTTGCCATGTGCTGCCCATCCTTCCTCTCACTACCTTCCTCTTCCTCTTTTAGTCCTCTCCCACTGCACATAGCAGCGACTCTTTGACTCTGGGGACACATTTGTTCAACCCACATCAGGCGAGCTCACAGGTCACTAGTAAAGATCTGTCGCAAAACACTTGGGTTAAGACCTGCACAATGCTCGAGTTATCCCAGATGTTGCATAATTAAATACACAAGGAATTAAAAACGGTCTAATTTACAATGTAAAATGCTTGTAGTTCAGGTCAATCATTGATGAGGTACAGTATATACTCATGAATATACAGACACCTACATGTGTGGAACCTGTTCAGTCATAAATGGTGCTACATGAGGATTCTACCAATAGAGAGCAGAGACCAAGATATACGGTGCAGCTCTTTAACAGACATAGATAGAGAGAAAGGAAAAAGAGAGAAAGCGCTGAGAGCTTATAAAAAGACGTTGAGACTGGTTGATTTACGTCAGCTGCAAAGTCACAATAAGTGGAATGTATGTCACTCTCAGGTAGCTAAACATGAATATACTGTCACACACGTGCTTCATGACCACGCCAGTACCTTAACAGTGCGGTACAGAAACGAGTGCTAATTAACAATCAGCTTCTCTCTCTCTCTCTCTCGTAGAGGAATGAAGAAGCTTTTTGGGCTGCATGAATGCAGGTATGCGCACTAGAAGATGTATTTCAGATGAATCTCTCATGACAGTTAAAGCTACTACTGCAGAAACGAAAAGCTGAAGAGCAACGTAAAGTCTAGCTGGTCAAGGGGGTTGACAGCAAAGCGGAGTTCTGCAACAAACACACACACCAACACACACACACTAACACACACACACGCACGCAATGTGGGTCAAGGGGGGAATCAGGCATAGGGTTTTCTGCAAAGTGACAGATGTGGCAACAGCCATCCAGTCAGGCAACACTCAACAGCTTCTTCAGCTGAAGACCGGGAGTGACATTTACTGAGGCTATGGAGAGAAAAGTGTCAGCGCAGTCACACACACACACACACACACACACACACACACACACACACACACACACACACACACAAAGAGCAAAATATACAAACACTTAGTAATATAATGTGTAAACGTGTCCTCAGCCTCCTGTAAATTAAAGATTTAAGTAGGCCATATGGCAATTTAGATCAAATTTGTATTAATTGTGCAGCCCTGTTTCAAACACATTACTGTTTTGTTTACATATACAAACTTAGTTTTGCATTTCTCCACTAACTCTGTTAAGGTTCAACTCAAAACTAATGTCAAATTCTTGAAAAATGGCAAAATGTTTCTCAAGATGTATGTGCATCAAGTTCAACAAACAAACTACAAAACTGACTCTCTTTGGTGAAGACGTGTTACAGTAAAGAACAGTTGGGAATCAATAGTTCTTGCTGTCCCAATATTGGATGAGATGATGAATATCGTCACAGAAGCTAAATGCACCAGAGCAAGGGGAAAACAGAAAGAAGAGGACAGAGCGGTGCATGCAGAAAACATGTCCTAACATGTACCGGACATGTACTGAAATGTAACCATCCGTGAAAGTAAGAGAGTGTGTGTGTGTGTGTGTGTGTGTGTGTGTGTGTGTATGCGTTTACATGTCATGCTGCACAACATGGTTCTCTTTTCCTCCTTGTAGATGGAAACCTTTTCCCCTTTTAACGAGTCGGTGTCTATTCTATATGACCAAAACCTTTAGAACAAAAGTGTGAGTGTTTCATTTAACAGACCCCCCCACTTTTTTTTCATGTGTTCTTTTATATTTGTGTTGAAATTTGTTCAAAATCTTTCATTTTTCTTCTCCCCTTATCATTTCCCTTCCTACTAAACTTCACTTTACTATTTGATCTTATTTCTCTCACCTCTCTACTTCTCTTCTCATTTGTATTGTTCCGTCATCGACTGCAGCCATGTACTTCCTCTGTGCAGGCTCGTTATTTTTCAGTTTGAGTATTTCTCTGCTTTGCTCCGTCTGTCAATCGTGTCCATCTTGTCAATGTAGTATCATAAACTTTAAATTCTTAATGCCATCTACTATCCACTCTAAATCATATGCCGTAGTCCACACAACATGGTACAGTAAACGAAGAACCTACCATTTCACTTTAAATCAAAGGTGAGAACAATGAATTGTGTTTAGCTCAGCTGAATCGTGTGTTGTGGTGCGTTCATGTGTTGTGGAAATCAACAACTTCTTTGACTTCATGCACCCCGTTCAGACCAATTCCAATGTATGGCATTCACCAACTTCTTCATCTTCAGCTGAGGCCTGGTACAATATTTTCTTTCTCTTTAACGTCAAAAGAAGAGTAAATCCAGGCTGTAGAGCACATGTAGTGACCTTACACCTGCTTGGTATGGTTGACAATGCCAGCTTCCCACCCACTTACTATATTTGCATATTGTGCATGAACAAGCCATCTGATAACACTGCAGACAAAATAAACACAATGAGTAGGCACAGACTCATTATTTAGATAGCATATTGGATGCAGATCATATTGCAATTCAAATATCCCAGGTCTTCAGAAACAAACTTTTAAACTAGTACACAGTTTGAAAACAAGTACACGACTGGAAGCTGCATGAATAAATGTAGCTTCCAGCTGAAATCATTTGTATCAGATGTAGAATGTAAGTTTTACAAAAGTGACTTTTTGCTCATTCCCATCTTGTAGTGCAAAACATACATTGATGAACAGTGTCTACTTACAATATTCCCATGAAGCAGTCGATTTCATGAGCTTAACTTGTGTTTAGCACACAATATATAATGAGAGCATGCAGCTGCCTCCGTTACTCTTGGTCAGAGCGTTGTTGACTTGCCATCATACTGTAACGCTGCCAAATGAATATGATCAAAACGTGCTGAATAAAGCACATCAAATTCCTGAATTGTTTTTTAAGGACGGAGATACAAGACTCAAATAACGCCGTGTCCACGAGGAAAAGTCACACGGCCTTTCAAAACGGATCATCTCCAAACTACAACACATCTCATCTCCCAGTTATCATCGCTACACACGTGCAAACACACAAAGGAGATTAAATGAGCATTTCAAAGTGCACTGTTATCTAGTTGTGTATGAGATGAATTATTATTTTTACACTGTTGAGGGACAAAACAAAGGTTGTTTGTCAATGCCAAGCACAACCTGAAGCACAGAGCGAGTTTGGTGTAAACAGTTTGAGGGAACATTTATTAGAGGACATATTTAGTAGTTTCCAGCATTTGCTAAATATTTCTCTGAGCAAATATCTGTCTGTTAGTGTGTGTTTGTGTGAGGATGTGCGTGTGCATTAGCTGCCCCCCCCCCTGTAGCCCTTTCATGTCAACCAACACCAGGGGCTCGTGGCTGTGGCCACGGGGGGTCCACTATGTGCGAACTGGTTCCTGCAGGGGGTGTGAAGAGACCCCCTGATGGCATCAAAATATATACCACAGGGGGACAACCATACAAAAACACCGCGCAGCTCTGTAAATTATAATCACACGACGTGGGTGTCTTCTTCTAGACATACACGATGACATTCCTGCAAAATGACGGTAGTTTCTGTCATTCCTGCTGGCTCTGAATACAAGATAGATTAGGATGATTGAACAGGAGGGAATAGAAAAAAAAAGGCAGTCAGTCTTCTTGTTGTGGAGTAAAAGAAGCACCCCGCTGGGCTGTTACTGTTACATAGCATGTACCAGCATTCTCCATATCATGAGGTGGTATGTGTCTGAAATGGGGGAAAGAATGTCTATGAGCCTAAAAGTAGGTAATAGAGGCTCAACATCAGAAAGCAAAATAAGTGAGAGAAAGATTAGGAAAAAAAAAGGTACAGTGGACAGAGGAGTTGCACACAGACCTTGAGATTGCAAGAAAGGAAGAGAAATAATGAGAGAAATGTTAGTCAAAGACGAAAAAGGAGGCCGATAAGACAAGAATCTGATTAAGTTCGAGAGATGTACACAGAAAGAGATAAAGTTAGGAAAATGCAATTAAAATAGAAAGACGAGAATATGTGGGAGGTGGAATTGATTGAAAAGGAGAGGAGATAAAAGAAGAGGAAGCCGTAATGACAGAGGTCGAGAGAGCAGAGTGGAGAAAACAGAACGATAAAACCATCGTGGGGAGTGAAGTGATGGAATGCATTCGGGCAGGAAAACAGACAAACACCAGAGCAAAAGTGGGGCAGTTGCATAATGTTTGAGATTGAGCACGGACACATATTCTGTTTGACTTCCAGTTTCTCTCCGTCTGTCTTCTCAAGGGGCTATCCTCAGTAGAGTTACAACCATTTCTTTAAGACTTTAAATGAAGATTAGGCATATTGGGACTCAATGCAAATATATTTGAACAATGTACAACTGCTGTTTCCTTCTCGTTCTCACTGCTCCCTCTTTTGATTCCTCTCTCTTTCACAGGTAATGAGTAGTGGTGATAACAACATTGATGTGAGCTTCAGGTTAATTACAGGTAGAATAACCAATTAATGGTGATGTGTGTGTTAAGTGGGTGTACATGTGATGCCTGTGTGGTAAAAGATAGGAGGCAAGTACCGTAGAAAACCAAACGGAGAGAATGAGTTCCCCTTTTGCTAGAATGCCAGACGATTAGAGGTATCACATTTAAATGAACCGTCTTAGAAACAAATGTGATTGTAAACGTGTTAAATGTGTCTGTTAACAGTACACAGTGACTCAGAAGACAGGATGTCTCTTCATTGAGGCAATTGGCTCTGAAAAACATGTTAAAACCTTGTAAACTAGGTATAATGTGAACTAAGAGGAGATGTACGTTTAGTCCGCCCAAGGTTTGACAGCTACCTCTGACCCATCACAAACCTTTATCAGCATTTTGTGATTCACCCGCTCTAATCAGCGTTGTTTCCAGATGCAGTAGGCAGCTGTTTTCACGCTACCTGCCCATCACCAAACAGTGGACAAACGAAGTTAGTGGCTGGGAAGATATTTCCCTCAGGAGTTGGTGGAGACCAAAAACAGAGCTATAAAGAGGGTAAATATTGGATTCTAGGCAGGCCTCAGTCAGCCTGGAAACGGTGCTAATGACACTTATTGGATGACAAGAGCATTCAGTTGTGGATATGTTTATTCCCATGAGAAACACACACTGTAGTACTATACGCCACCGAATAGCCGACTGTTATCATCTACCTCCTTCTGATCCAAATCAGTCTTTACGGAAATCTACAGTACACAAAATATGCCACATGGCAGAAACTTGAATCCCCGCAGGTATCTAAAGGGCATTTGTTTTGTGACGCTGCCAAAAAAGCTGAAAGGGTTCAAACAAGGGACTGTGTAGATTAAACGGCCCAATTAATCTCTCCTCCTCCAGCCTCCCAAGCTCCAAGTCTAGACTTCAAAGCAGACAAACTTGAAGACTTGAGCCACTTTAGTAGCTTTTTCTTTTTTTTCCCTTTTACACTGCTGTGTGTGTGTGTGTGTGTGTGTGTGTGTGTGTGTGTGTGTGTGTGTGTGTGTGTGTGTGTGTGTGTGTGTCCTGACTCATTGGGGCTTATGGAAACAAGTAGAGTTACTAGTTATGAACCAGTCAGGGCAGAGACCAAAGGCTTCCTTTGAGTTCCATGTGATATGAAAATTACATGTAAAAAATGCCTCGTGCAAGTACTCCTTATGATGCAAGTATTCTTGTTTTTTAAGGTATGGAGGACTACACTTTGAAATGTTAAAAGCAATCAAAGAAGCAGTGCAGAAAGATAGGATGGCACAGGAAAAGGAGGAATAAAAACAGAAAAGAGTAAGCTGTAGAGAGGAAAAGAATAACATAGGAAGGAAAGAAATCGGTATATACAGAAAATAATGGTTGCTTAGAATATGAGCAGCTTAAGGTATACAGTAAAGTGATAGACTCTGTAACCCTGACTTGAGTCAAACATCATTCTGTCCCTCTTTTCTCACTGAATATGATGTAACAATATGAAAAACAAATCTGAAAAGTGTCTTTTTCTTTTCTTTTTTTAACGGGGTTGGCACAAAAAGAGATCACTGGATGACTGAAAGTGGGACCTCAAAAATAATTGTTTCTTTGTTGTTTCATTACAAATATCTACTATTTTGAGCAGCAAAAAAAGAGGAAACAAGTATGACATTTATTTAGTATCTTTTGTGCCTTACACGGACTAACGAGGAGGAAGCTGGTACGTAAACAACAGAGCAGCAGTGTGCTAGGGAACAGGAATACACAGTGGCGTCTTGAGAGGAAGAACTAAAAGCCAAGTGTGAGTCAGAGGACTTACAGCAGTTAAACATTTTAACAGGCACAAGCTTGGTGTGTGTGTGTGAGAGAGAGAGAGAGAGAGAGAGAGAGAGACTGTGTGTGTAAAGCCATCCAGACAATAACAAGGCCAGTGAGCTGAGCACATGGTCCGGGTGTGAATCTAAGTGTCCTACTGCCACCTATTGACTGAAGATGAAGCTGCTCTCCCCTCCCCCACACAGGCAGCAGGGAAATATAGAGTCTACACATGGCCTTTAATCGAGGGAAAAGACCAAAAACAGGGTCAGAAGAAGAAGAAAATATGTAATGAAAGGAAAGAGAAATGAGAAGAGGGAAAAAAGATGTTAAACAGAGAGAGAAACTGATCCTAGGACTATTACCCGTTTCTTCTTTTAGTACCTCAAAAAACTACTTTCAAATCTCAGTAATACATCATCTATTGCTCAGGTCCAATTGTTCTGTTCTTCAGCTGTTTTTATTCTCATTTGTTGCCTTATCTTAACTCTTCACTTTACTCCGGTGCTCTGAAAACGCCTCACACAACATTAATGTTGCATGAATGTTAGAACCAATATACCTTAATATTTTCACAGAGAAATTTATAGAGTAATTATTCAGTATATATTTGATGTAGCTCCCCTAAACTGTTAAGACTGTGAATAGAGCTGTAGATTTATTATCGGGCTGTTACATTTACAGCAGTAAAGAGCACAGGGTTGTAAAATGGTGCGTTTAAAGAGCGGCACTATGGTCAGGACTACAGATGTTAGTTGTAATGCTGTTGGATCACTCGAAAAACTATGTAAACAGCTCAAGATATATTATATATTATACAGCAGTATAACATAATAGGGAACATTTAGTACCACAAAGACATATAGAGCAATATAGGGGAAATACTATAGTGAAAAGTATGGTGTTTATCAAAGGCTTTCACAGATTTTGATATTGTGAAGAGGGGAGAGAGGAGAGGTGTGGACACAAGTTCACAGAGGACAGAGCAGATGGTGTCTGATGGACTTACACAATCTTTCTCTCCCTCTCTCACACACACACACACACTGGTGACATAATAGCAGCATGCCAGGTGTGCAGTTGGTGGCCTGCAGTCTGGCATTGACTGTGAGTTGTGAGTGTGTGTTCGTGTGTACGCCGCGCTCCCTTTGTGTGAAATGGGGCCCCCTATTCACGAGTCTCTGCTGCCAGCTTGGCACTAAATCACAGGACAACACGCGCACAAACACACACACACACGTGCACGCGCACACACCACCCCTGTGTTGCCTTTTTGTCCAGCCCACGGAGAGAATGAAAAGAGGGCAAACAAGAAGACGGAGGCAGAAAAGCAAGTGAAAGATGACGGCAGTTTATTTGAACTTTAAGAGAAAGAGACAAAGAAAAGATATTAAATATGGGACAATAAAAATAGAAAATAGAAAATAACCGGTGCCTCCTTTCTTTAGTGCGTCAGTGTCTCTCGTGCCACCAGTGAGCTGACTCAAACTGAGGATTTGCGCATACACACACACACACACACACACACACGCGCGTGACAAAAGACAAAGACACACACAAACAGCATCATGGCCATGCATAATGAGTAGTGGTAGAGGTGAGACTGCAGATGGGTTGTGCCCAAAACCTTGCTTGAAGAGATAGCCTGAGGAAACAGAGTGCCTGTGTGCGCGTGAACTTTAAATGCTTGTGTGCAGTGTGAATGAGTGTGTTTAAAGCCAAAACGAGTGGCAGTTACCAAATAGTCTGCTTGGTATCAAGCTGGTGACAATAATGACACAAGCGATGAAATATTGACACAGAGACAAGGAGGGACAGAGATGGAGAGAGAGGTACAGCAGGCACAGGCAGTAAGAAGCCCACTGAGAGCTGGAGATACTCGATCTCAATTGTGTCTCCCTTGAATGAGAAACACAGCCACATACAACTGGTTTTCAATCACTCCCCTGCAACCTGCCATGGCAGCAGAACCTACACCACTGACCTGGTACGGTAAGGTGTGTCAACCTACAACAAATACTGGCAGTCAAGCTACCTGTTGATAAATAGTGCACGGTTGCAACAGGACAGATCATCAGACCGTGTTGGCAGCCGATTGGCTCTTTGGCGTCTATCCGGACCATGAAATAAATTCAATACATCTTTTTTTTTTTGAAGCAGACAATTTCTATCGACCACTTCTACGTTTCACATCAAGAAAAAGCAAAGAAAGAACTACTCTCATTAACAATGGCTCAGTCCCAATACCACTGAGCCAGCATGCACAACACAGCGCCCTGACACCGCAACACCTGAACTGAATGAGGTCATGATTAGTGTTATTAATTACACCTGCGTAAGTCAAAATGTCTGCTGTGAAAAACCCCCAACTGAATTGACTACTGCAGCAACAAAAGGACTGCGTGGACTTTCACTGGGATGATGTCATTTAATCATAAAACGGAGTCATTTGAGAAATGCTATGATCACAAAAATAAAATCTCCAAAGACTTCAATTTTATTCATAACGGTTTGTTGTCAAAGCGTATGAATTCAATGTTGATAAAGTGAAATAATAAAGTATTAAAGACCAACTACAGACTAATCCACATCAAAGTCTCACAGTATTCTTAATATGTTAATAAAGAATAACACAGAAGTACCAAGAAGCTTCCCTGATTCTGTTGGATCGGACTTGTTTCACAGAAGCTTGCTGCCAGCACAAGCCTCGTCTTCTGTACAGACCATTTGTTTGGATGTTTAACAAAAGATATGACTTGCATTGGAGGCTTCATACGAACTCATTTTAAGTTTGAGTTGTACAAATGGAGAGAAAATCCTTAAACTGTTTAGTGTTAAGCTTTACCCACAAAGCTACCGTAGACTGAGAATTGTGCATCATGCTCAACGCATAAAACTACACAGCAATAGTGAATCGGTAGTGGTGACATATGCTTGAACTCTGGTGTGTGTGTGTGTGTGTGTGTGTGTGTGTGTGTGTGTGTGTGTGTGTGTGTGTGTGTGTTTGAGAGTGAAGATCTGTTTTGAGTTTATTGGCTACACAGCAGCCAGATTATGAAAAACTGTTGCAGGAGTCTGAACTGTGCAGAAAAGCACACATGGAGAAACTTCTGTCTGTGTGAAAAATATCAGCAACTTCTTGGGCTGGAGGAAATTCAGAAAATCCATTTTAGCTTCTCCAAGAGAGAAATTTGTTGTCCTCCCAGAGGACAACAAATTTGACTGCTTCCACACACACACACACACACAGGGAATTCAAGTTAGTGCTTGCATGCTCAGCGTTTTTCCACAAGGTCTCTTCCAATAGACGGCACTTTGATCGGGGCTACTCAATTATGATCAATGTGCTCCTATCAATATTTCAGCTCTCTGCTCGAGTCTGTTTCCACTCTTCTCTCAATCAATCAGAGACAAATTAGAGCTGAGCTATCTTTTCATCCTCTTACCTTTATCTCTTTTACTTTAAAAAAAGCACCCGGTACCGTCAACAGCTACTGAACATGACCCTGTACATCTTTGAAAGGACACATTGTACTGCCCTGCTCTCAATAACCCACAGACGTTTCTCTGCTGCCGGGACGATCGACTGTCCTCAAAGGGTTCATTTACCTTTCTGCTCATCTAATCTAAAAAGGTGTAATTCAAATTCAGCCACAAAACTTAAAACACACAACCTGGAGGACCCACTGACCCAAAGGGGACAGTTCTTGGCAGCCTCATGCGGCCGTGTGTCACATGTCTGCAGCAGCCGAGGTAAACAGGAGCCGACACCTGTCACAGATGTTGGAGCTAGCCAACAAGCTAGCCCACATATCTGTCTGTCACATGTCATCGAGCTGGAACCAGAAAACTAAGCAGTGTCCTTTCTGCTAATATCTGGTTTTGACACTGATGCCATCAGTCATGTGGAAATGAGAGGGGGAAAGCAGATGGTATCTGTGAATATTAGTGGGTACATTTGCCTTCAATGAATTATGGTTACGTAAAAAAAAAGGCTGAATAAGATTTACAAAAAAAAAAAAGCAATTATAGTGCCAGTGTCATGTGCTAAAAAGAAACTCATGCTACATTCTCACTGGTTTTGCTTAGAATCTAGTACATCAAAGGTTTTTTTGGTTTTTCTTAAATAAGGGAGCGGAGCACCAGCTGTCCACATCTACAAAAAAGAAGCAATACTGATGATACGAGGTTTCACTTGTGTGTTGTCTTGATGCCAACACTCGCTAGAGCCCAAAAATCAAGCTGTGTCGAGATGGCTGAGACGCATTATGCACACTAATGAAGTGTGTCATGTGGGAGTGATAGCAGTGTGTCTGTAGCTATGGGGCGTCACGTCCTGTTTTAGATGGGGCCATTTCAAAAACACCCAAACTGACAGTTTAAAATGACAGGGCGACAGCCACAATGGGGCTTTGAGGACCACAACAAAAATAGAGTTCCCCCGCTCTGTCTCTCCTGTCACATTTCTCAGGCGGCCTCCGTGTTTACAGGACAGGTTCCAGAGGTTTCAGCCTTTTTAAAAGATGCTTTCAATGTGAAACACAAATGTTAGTGAAAAAGAAATATGAATGTTATAGTTAAGCCTGGTACTGCAGTGTATTGGCTGCTCTGTAATGGGCATCAGAAACACCCCATGAAGCATGTACGGTTGGATTCATGTTTATTTAGTCCCCAGACAGACACACCCCCATGCTTAATTACAGGCTTGGTCACACATCACATGACCACTGAGACATTTGCTGCTCTCCTCTGGTGAGCATTTTTGTCCAAAATTGTTTAAGGCACAGTTGTTGTGAAGCTTTTAAGAAGGGAACAGCGATGAAGTTAGGACTGAAAAGGGCCATGAGAGAGAGAGAGAGAGAGAGAGAGAGAGAGAGAGAGAGAGAGAAGTGGTTAGGAAGAGTATGAAGGGAGGAGATGTTGAAGTTCAGAGGACTATAGGAAAGTGAGGAGGAGGAGGAGGAGAACAAGACTGCTGGAGGTTGGATGGAGGTTGTTTACCTTTCATCTACTGTACTCGACTCATGGAGATGATCTGCCATCTCCAGAAGTGCTCACCCAGAGGAATATGGTAAATATTTCTCTACTTACAGCCGTTTCACGTAAACCTAAGGATACACACTTCTGTGCCAACACACAGTCCAACCCACACTCAATCACATGTCTCTGTCACGCACATGAACCCCACACTCCCCACCCATACACACCCACAACCTTGTCATTTTATATGACATCTCCAGCCTCCATTACCTGCATACATTAACAAACCTCTCTGATGTTAAAAATTATACATTCATACATTTGAATAATTCAGATTATTTTAAAAGCCGTGCACTCCCTCACTCTCTCTTTTTTCCAGATGGAAAGAGAGCTATTTACCTCAAATCGCATTTGAATAAATCCCATAAATCCTTTCAAAGTTCCTTGAGATAAACCAATCAAATACCCCCAACGCCGGCTGACTGGCCAATCAAAATTAGCATTCATACTTGCAGCCTTTTTTTTTTTTTTTTATTCAAAAGACATCAAATAGCAAATCAAATTGCAGCGCCTATTTGTGAGGCTCAATTTGTTTGAGATAAGAAAAAATGTGGCTAATAGAGTGAGAGTGAGAGAGAGAAAGGGGCTTCGCTGCAGTGCCATAATGTAATTCCAAACCTAACAAAAATATTTGATGGAGTAAATAGCCTTTGGTTTATAAATGTGGTAGATGATTCTATTTGTTTAACAAAAGAGGAATACATTATATGTGACACACAAAATATACATCAGAAGGGCATGGACGCCCAAATATTCCTTGGATGCTTATCACACTCCTGTGTGTGTGTGTGTGTGTGTGAGAAACATTTACAGCATGGCCAATATACAGCTAAATATTGTTTCTAGAGCAGCAACAGTTATGTTTACAACAGCAAAGTCACGATATAAAGTCATTAACATCTCACTGGAGACTAATGTAAAATGTCAATAAAATAAATAACATTTCTGAGAGAAGTTTATAAAGAATGAAGAACACAGACATCAGTCAGTATCAGTCATTCCTTCTGTCTGCTTCGTCTCAGCCGGCAGAGAAGTTTACTAAGAAAAGCTTTTGGCCGATCGTTCATGCTGTGCTTGACTATTTTATTTAGTTTCGGGTGATTACACACTGATTGAAACATAGTTATGAATATTATATTCAATATCTGCCAGTAAAACCCCTTAGATGTTCCACACTGTCCCTTTAAAGACGTGTTTAGTAATGTATCCACCGTAGACAGGAATAGAAAGATACTGAAACCTCATCTCTCTCATTACCCATCTACATGTCACTGTCTTCTTCCAACTGTCTGTGAATCATGACAGGCGGTAACCTCCAGCTTCCTCTTTCTCTGTTTTCAAAACAACAACTAACCGTCACTGACATTCATGTTTCCTGCGTTTTAACGGATTACACACACACACCCTTTATATCTGATCTCAAAACTGAAGTTCCTGCTCTGTGTTCTACAGCTATAGTTAACCAACGTCAAGTCCATCACCAGTTCTTACATGAACATGCAAACTGTTTTGAGTACATGTTGGTTTGATAACTAGGGTTAAATAAATGAATACATTTATTTATTCATTCATTTAATGAATATTGTCTGGGGTTGTCATGGAGGCTGGACCTGAATTTTACCCAAATCTTAATGTTACAAGACAGTAGTACAGTAACGGTTAGTCACACAGCGCAGGCGTACCAAAATAACAGTATGCCCCGCAACTTTTCTCAAACAAGAGTAAAGGGCAGGTGTATCTTCACCCTGCACTGTCACCCACATCGAACATGTGCACACACACACACACACACACACACACACACACAAACGGTTCAAGCAGCTGGTGAGTTTGCCCTTGACTGCCCACCCCCGGGCTCTGCAGTGCCATGGATGCAGCTGTTTTAAAGAGTTCTGAATGGGATTTAGAGAGCAATGTCCTTGTCAAGGGTATATTCTGGTTTCTCATTACCAAGATATAAACTGAGTCTGTGTTCAGACCGACAATAGCTGTGTATTGATCACATGTATAAGCATCCATACCAGGTGGAATACCTCGTATCAAGTAGCATTCTCATTAGATTTGTTCCAGAAGGGATTTGTATTCATACACATGCTTTTTTTTTTAGGTATTTATCTGTAAGAGCACAATTGGAGGGAGTCTGAGATGCCAATGACTGCTTCACTGTAATTGTTGTGTACATGATAATAAAAGAAATTGACCATTGAGCCAATTTCCTTACATCACAGCTGTGTTCCTGCCACAAAAGGAGTTTCAGCTGCTGTGCAGCATCTTCACATCTGTTATGCTCGAACTATAGACTTCCGGGTTAAAATGTAGTTCTCTCATCGGTAACTGTATTAGCACTGCTGTTGTGTTTTGGGGGCAGTGGGCAGTCATACAAATCATCATTTTTAAAGGTTTTTTAGATCGTGTAACTGTTGTGTGTTCTTGTCCCAGCATGAATTTCTGGACAAGTGAATCCAGCGTGCCTGCTGCCTCAAAGCGTTCAGAACATCAAACTTAAAACACAGGTTGCAAATTTGTTTCTGTTGCATCTGTAATTAAAAAGGCTGCTTTTCATCAGCTGTCTAGTGTTTTTAAAAGTAGGATATCAATAAAACACATGTACAGGGATGAGGACTTGTTTACTGACACTGAATAAACAAGTTGTACATTTAATTAGGCTCAAACAGCTCTTCTAACAGGCTCATGTTCAAATTGAATAAGTCACAAAGACCCGAAACGTTGCATTGGACATTGGTTTCTAATCCAGTGGAGCGAAAAAGAGGGAAGATGGATCTGAACTTCTTATTTATGTAATAGTTTCAGTGCATGCTTTTAAAATTCAACCAACTTTTTAAAAAGTCATGGATGGATAATATGCTGTGTATAATGAATGCTGTGGAAGTGAGATTTGTCTGATAATGTGCAGACTTGACCTTGACCGACCCGCCTGGGGCACGGCCTGCTGTGCGATTAGGGATTCTGGGAGTCTACTCTTCAGGAACAGATGCCAGGGCACAACAGCTGTTCATCTGGCATCTTCTCTCCAAAACCCTCGTCATCTTTTATCAACACCTTTAATAGCAGCGCTTCTCGTTCCACAGCACATTAATCACGATCATCAGTCGGACATTCCATGACCCTAATTGTCGTTTAAGTATCGTTTTTCAGAGAAGACTGCGAGAGGATCGTGCCTATTAACAAATGCCCATAATTCAAACTCATGTTGTGACTGTGTCTGTGAGTGGGCATGTGTGAGACGGATCATGTACTCACCCTGGAAAGACTGGCTGGCTCTCTCCACCAGCTCCTCGATGGGATAGCTGGCTAGGTCTCCTCTGGCATGCTTCGTCTTGCAGTAGGTACACGCATTCAGACACCTAGACACACAGGAAGAGACAAACGGAGACATGATGAGAGGACGTGATGCATGCAGAGAGCAGTATTCTATACATATATACAGTATAGAACTGAACCCAAAAATATGACAACGTTTGTATTATTTGTTGCAGGCTTAAGGCCTTCAAACTTCACAAAACAATGTGAAAATGTGGCTACATCTGATATCATCTACATCTTTATTTATAATTCATATGATTACTTCTTGTACTTCACTTTTCTGGTAATGAACTAAACACCATGTTATTAATTTGCTTATGATGAAAAATGTCTAAAACTTGACCAATTCAGCCAATAACAATATGTTCACTTGAATCAACTGAACAGTGGAAACAGGAGGGATTGAGGAGAACACGGTGAGCACACCGATAGATTAATAATGTTTATCATGTTTTAATGAAATCTATTCATGGATTTCCCAATAGAGCAGACGCTGGAGAAGAAAGCCGGGAGTCAAAATCGTCCTTTCTCTCCCGAACTGTTTAGAAGGACTCCAGCTAGCTCCAAAATAACCGTGGACAGCTGTCTGCTAGACCGAGACGAGCAATGGAAAGATTAGACTCAATACACTGTTTTGTGTTACAGAAAGTAGAGAAGCATAATTCAAATTGACCGTGAAAGAGAGGGAGTACGACTATGAAGCAGAAAATGTAAGACAGAGAAACAATTAAACCGAAAAAAGGAGAAATACTGCCTCCCACCACATCTAGAAGCACGGCATGGTATGAACTCTAGGGGAGTCTTTGTTCAGGATGAAGGGGGCTTTTATTCAAGAGTTGTCTGTAAATCACCACTGAAAAGAAGAAGGAGGGCCACTGTTAGAAGGGCTTCTTGTATTTACTCCATTAGGGTTTTATTTCTGACCTCCAATTTGTTATACTGGGTTAAAAATATACGCTGTTGTTACCACAGTGGTTTCTTTTCACTTACTTTTCCACTGTTGGCTTTATTTTCTGGCTACAGCTCTAGTTTGTTGCAGGAACATGCTGTTGGGTGAACACGAGTTAAACCCTATAAATGAGTTAAATGTGTGTTTTTGGGGATAATAATTCTAAAAAGAAAAACAAGACCCACTTTCTCATATATATATATATACCAGCAGTTATGTAAAAAAAGCAAACATCACATAAGTAAAATACAGCATGTCAAGTGGTGTTTTCACTAAATAATAAGCCTCATATGAACCAAACTGTGACCAATGTTGGACCACAGTCCAGCTACTCGTAAAGAAAACAACACGACCATCTTTTAACACAGCACCAGTAATGTGGACGGAGAATCAAGATCAAAAGCTCCAATTTCTCCTTATTGAAAGTGTAACAATGTTGAAATTGGTTTGGTGTGGAATTTATACACTCCAGTGCTGTGACTAAAATGCCTCACTAATGATTAAGAACCAGAATGCTGTGATGTAAGGCAGCTAGTGTGCGACTATGAAATCAGTGTTAAGTATCTGTGTGTGACAGACTCATGGAGAAATATCACGGATTCCCCAGAAGATCAGCGCATACAGGCCAGCAACACAGAACTCAGGGTTAAGGCTAATAAGGCCATCAGTGCATCCTCATAGTTACTACTCAATGAAAGAAGTCTTGAAGCCGCTCTGGGAAGAAAATGGAAACAAAAGCGAGACGATCGGCGCCCACGGCCGACCAGCAAAGCCGGACCTGCTGGACCAAATGCCACGAGAGAGGAGTCATCTGCCCAATGAGGAGAGGGAGGAAGTTAAACGAAGCAGGACCTAAGGCTATTCAACCACACTGTCTGCTCCTGGCTCATGTCGGGTCGCAGGAACATGCAGGCTGCAGGCTAACCCAGCAGCGGGAGGTCGGTGACCGTTGTGCCCACATCTTTACAGAAACATGGCTCTATTGTGGCATCCCGGATCAAGCTGACTTTGAGGGTGGACAGCAGGACTCCGTGGGATGAGAGGAGGCAGACTCTTGTGTTCATATAAATGATGCTGGGCGCTCAAACGACGTCCAAGTAGATGGTCAATGTTTCTCTGATGTCAGCCGTATTATCTGCCCAGAGAATTGTTTTGTTGCTGCTCCTAAAAATCCCCCGGATTCCTTTTTTTTATATCACCACAAGAAGTCACTTCTGTTTCTGTTTTATCATGTTTGTCTCATGGAGCAAATGGGCTACAACTGCATTTTGTTGTGCAGCCCTGTGTTGCATAATGACAATACATTATCCTTGAATCCAAAATGTATTTCCCAGAGGAAAGGTTACTTGAGACTATTCTTCTACGGTTCACATTCACACCACTGCCCGCTACTGTTAGATACTGAGCAGATCAACAAAGCAGCAATGCAAGAAGGTCTAAGGAGCACTCTTTAAATTCATCATTTTGAAAAACAAGCGAAACACCAGGAGCATTTTTACATGTCACCAAGAGAAAAAAACAGCTCCACTTAACTTAGACTAGAGCTATCTATCCATCTGTCCGTCCATCTCGCCCTCTCAGCCTATTGCTTATCGGCGTTGAGGGCACTAAAGATGGCAGCTAGGTCAGAGGACCTAGCTGTGGAGAAAACAAAGACAGATGGGGCCCTGCATGTGCGCGCAAACACACACACATGCACCACCAGGGGGTCCATCCATCCTAATGTGATCAGGCCCAGCTGAGTGGATCACACCAACATTAATCTCAAGAGACAGTCAGTGGCCTGCTCGGGTGTGTGCGCGCTTTCATCAATTATGTGCATGTGTGTTCATGTGCCTGTGTGAGTGTGCTGCTGCTGCTGCGGAGCATTAGTCCAGTATCACAACAACGCATTAGCAGTTTTCGACCTCACCATCAGCCGAAACAGACTGCGACAACGAGTCAGCACCCTGAGACTGACGGTGACTGAAGGGGAGGAGTGGTGTCCCTCGGACACACACACACCCTCTGTGCTGTGTGTTCAAGTTGTGCTGAGCTTCAGTTCCTTAATTCTGGTAAACTTTTTGTCTTCCATACTACAAGGGAAGAGAAAGAACAGTTTGTCAATACGGTTCACTTTCATTGTATTCCACCCAGCAACAAGGAGAACTTTGAAACTACACAATGATTTCACATTAATGTTACGTTCGTGAAAATGGCGCCGTTTATGACAAAAACACCAACACCAACAACCCCCCAGTGGTACAAAGGAGAAATACTTCTAGAATTAAAAATAAATAAAACTACCTCTCCTCCTTATCAAGCCTCCATCCTTCCCCTCCTTTGTTTCAGTCCTCTCCGCCTTCTGTTTCGTCCCAGTTAATTAAACCACAGAGGTAACTGCTGTACCTGACAACAGTGTAGGTCGTCAGTGTGTAACAATGAGAGAGGCCACCTCCCCGGCGTGTGTGTCTGCGTGTGCATGTGTATGTGTGTACAAGAGCGAGAGACTATTGTGTGGTTGCAGCCTTGAAAAGGTAACAAAGAAAGGAAAGCCCTGAGGTTCCTCTATACATTAGTAAACCTCCCTTAGCACACACACACACACACACACACACACACACACGGTTTAGGATCCCTTTGGAGCGGCTCCCTTGTGCTGCATCAGACAGAGCGCTGGAGAGTTGAGCGAGCAAAGGTTTTCTCAATGATAAGCGTTTAGGGCTCTACACGTTAATTAGAAAACTGCTCTATGCGTAAACAAATTGGGCCATGTGAGTATTTACGTGGTTATGTGCGTGTTCTTGGGGGTCCATATTGTGCCGGGCTTAAAGATGTAATTATGACAACAAAGCTGAAACTGTGAGGGGAAGTCTGAGCACCTCGCAAATTGTAAAGTAAGATTATTCATCGCACTTATTGTTGAGACTGGGAGAGGGGCGGGGCGGGTGTATGAGCAAACATCTTAAAACTGTTATTATACGAGTGAACAAAGCCTCGGGCCTGTAAGTTTGCTGTTTGTGTCATCTCAAAGTCAAAGTGGAGGTTGCAAAATAATGTGGAGTCAAGGAACAAAGAATGCTGACACAATGGAGTAAAGACCTATTAGGAGCAATGAATAGAGGATGATTAGTTATTCACAGAAAGGTTGACAGCTAAACCCTGTTTACCCTTGATAAACGGTAAGGGATGGCTGCATTCAAGTTACATAGGAACTTTGCATGATCCTGTGTGACTCGGATAAAGACAATATGCATCATATCTTAACAGTGTCTCTCATTTTAAACCGTGATCACAATAGGGGAGGAAACAGAAATGTAGATGCTTGTAGCTGGTTGTTGAGCTCGGCCTTCTTTGCATCACTTTTATACAAAGAAATGAAACCAGAGCAGAAATGTTACAGATACGGTCAAACCTGCCTTTTGTCGGTGTGCTTAGATGAGAATATGATCGGTGTCAATATGGGACATCATCATCATGTACAAGAATCTATGCAGACATGTCAGCTTGCCGTGCCATTGCCCGATGGATCCGTCTAAGTATGACAGACTTATCTTATCCTCCCAAGTGAAACTCACACTTTGTTTTTTAACACGCAAAGCAACAACACAATGCGTGGCTGCTTTTGAAATTACTGTAGAACACTGAGAATAACCAAATGACAAAAAAAATTCAGTTTTTCGGGGTTAAATATATTTGTTTATTTTTCCGTGTCTTTTTAGAGATGGCTCACTGACTGCTATGAAATTGACTTACAATACAGAAAAAAAAAGTGGTTTACTTGAGTGTCTGGAGCCTTTTACAGTCAAGAGCTTAAGTTGAGAAACAGCGAGGCAGCCATTGACTTGTTTTTTTCCTGTCCTGCCAATATGTAGCTCTGGACAGACTGAGAAATAAATAAACACGAAGTTCACACATAATATTGTTTTTGCCTTTTTGTGTGTATTGGTTGTGTGCTTGTGTGTGTGCATGTTTCTTTTCATCTGTGAATAGACCAGTGTGTGTGTGTGTGTGTGTCCTAATGCAGCTGGGGCCTGTTCCTCTCAGCGCTCAATCCAGCCTGTGTGACCCCTTGAATTGTGTTATTTAGTCGTGTTCCCAGCGCTGCACACTGAAACAGCTTTGTCTGCGTGTGTGACTGTGTGTGTGACTGTGTGTGTGACTGTGTGTGTGACTGCGTGTGGGTTTTGTAAAATGGGTCACATGCTGACCTTAGAGTTCTCTGTAACTACTACAGCAGCCTCGCTTGTTGTTTTGACTACAGAGAGAGAGCACGTGCATGTGTGTGTGTGTGTGTGTGTGTGTGAGAGCATGTGTGTGAAACCACAAGCCCGTGTCTACTGCGAGTGTTTTCCCAACTTCTTGTTTTGTCTATAGGCAGACCTCGAGACAGTGTTTGTACTAGATCAGTCAGCCCATTGTAACTGGACAATAATGGTGTGATGTTTGTTTGTTGTGAACCACTAGACATACTGATAAAGTTAAGTGGTGCAGGATCTGAAGTTACACTTGGAGGCTGAGGCTGAGTCACTGCTTAGCCAGCTAATCACCTCACCTGTTGCCTGCCTGCCTTACTGACCACTTCACTGTGTAACCGACTTACTAAATCACTTGTTGTTGTTGTTGTCAACAACTGAACGGATATCTGCACGTATTGGATAAGTTATTGAATGCTGAATAAGACCTTATACGTTCTACTAAATTATGTATTTTTGGAGCATCACAGATCTGTAAAATCTCTTTCATCCAACACACTGGTACGTTCTTCACAGGGTTGATCGAACGCATGCCTCTACACATGATCAGCCGAGTGGCAAGGTGTTGCGTAGGTTTCACCAACATGTGCCAGAAAGCAGGAAAGTCCCTCTGCCAAGATTCCGATAGGATTTCATGGAGGTGTTTTTACAGTGCTGAGCACTTTGGTTCGGCATGAAATGTGAGCAGCGGACCCACCGAAGGTAGCACGACCACCCTGCTCTGTGTTTTCTGTCTCTGCACAGGCAAATAACGGCACACAATGATGATGTCGCCTGATTGACTGAAGCATAGTGAAGATCGCCTCAGTATGGCGCAGCAGAGCATTACCACAGAACATAACAAATGTCCGCCGATATCTGTGGGTCATTAAGCATTACAACAGTTACTTTAACCCCTACAATGGGGGGGAAGGGGTCTCTATGAGAAGGGTTACCGCCCCTTCGCACTTAATCAGATTCATTGGAACGGTAAGCGACCTCACATGGAGGTCTAGAGGGTCTGTTTCCTAATAAAATCCAATCCACTGGCAACAACATAACAAAAAAGGTGCCAAATAATGTGACTGCACTGCATATGTACACACACACCCCTATAGAGACAAAACAACATCCTTCATGTTTGAGTCACAGAAATAAAGCCTCATCTCCATGTCGATGCTCCTGACGACTACCTATTGGGAAGGAAACATGTAAGAAACTGGTGCAAATAGTCTAAGACGATCATAGTGTGTGTGTGTGTGTGTGTGTGTGTGTGTGTGTGTGTGTGTGTGTAAACTATGTTTGCTTGTGACACACTGGGGCTAATTCAGTTACTCAGGGGTTCTGTCGTGTAATGCCTTGTAATGACACGCAATCTCATTTTGTCCAAGGAGACACATCAATCTTTTGGATTTACTGTGGGGAGCAAAGTCTCTCCTGGTGAGCGAGTAGGAAGAACATTGGTTGGAGAGCATGTGCGCGTGTGTGTGTGTGTGTGTGCGTGTGTGTGTGTCAGGCATGCATTTGTGTGTTTGTGTGTTAAGCAGTGGGGAAGAGGGAAATGGAATAATATGTTCAGACCAGTGGAGCTGAAAACTACCCATACATTGGTTTGATAAACAGCAGGAAAGGCCACCATGGTACACAGCTAGAAGAGGCGTGTGTGTGTGTGTGTGTGTGTGTGTGTGTGTGTGTGTGTGTGTGTGTGTGTGTGTGTGTGTGTGTGTGAGTGAGTGAGTCGGAGCATGCCTGCATATGATCATGCGTGTGTCGGGAACGAAATAGAAAAAGAAAAATGGGAATTCCTTTGTGGAGGTGTGTGTCTTTGTATGTGTGCTAAAGTGCTATATCAAACGGGATTGTGTGTGTGTGTGTGTGTGTATATTGTGCATCCATGCATTCCCACAATCCTACACACATATGTATGTATGTGATTAGAAACCCTTGTGTAAACACCCTTCACTCCTCTGTAGCTCTACTTTTCTGAAGCACATCAGCACATTTTCTCCCTCTTTGGTCGCTGCTTCACATGAAGCGTTCTCACTTCTTCTCCTCGGGGAGAAAAACAACACAGAAAAGAAAAGATGAGCTCATTGACCAATGATCAAAACAAATGAAAAGGCAGTCAAGTAGAGCGGTGGAACGTGGCTTGTGTATTTGCTTTTAAGATGAGGGAGCGATATGGACAGAGTATCTGCAGGGAGCATCACATGAACCCCGGTGGTGGTGATATTACAGTCTGAGAGGGAGTTCAGGAATATCTTTGGGTAAAGTGTGTGTGTGTTAACTCATCATGTGTGCCTCTGTGGCTCCTCATTCTCATCGGTCTTATTCACTTCCACACTGTAATTGCCAGCGAAATTCAAATTACAAAAGAGCACACAGGCCTGATTCAATTAGCTTTTATTTCAGCTAATGACTTCCAAACTCCACCCGTTCCTCCCTGTGTCTCTCTACCGCATTCCCTTTAAAGACACTTTTATCTGAAATAATGCCACCTCTTCTTAAACTGAATCTACTATGCTCAAGTGATTGTCTTTATTATAAAGGTGGGGCTCCAATAAGCTGTGCCGTCTGTTTTTTACCACGTCAAGGCATCAAAAACCCAACGTCCTGAGTTTGACCGACTTCCAAACAGAAGTTGTTGCAGAGGGGGCTAAGAGCAGCGAGGGAAGCGCTAAAGAGGAGCGCTGACTGGGACTGAGAAAGTGGAGCTCGACTATCAGGTGCTGAAGATCATCGTCTACATACTGAAAAACATTGAGGTGGTACCGTGAAGAAATTTCTACTTTTTAGAGCCCGACCAATACGGAATATTCAGGGCCGACAATGATACTAATATTAGGGAGGACAGAAATGTGGTATATATTGCACACACACCCATCCGGCCGGTCCGAATATGTCAACAAAGCATGGACAAGCTCGGATAACAACACACACACATACACACAGGGAGTGCACCTGCTCTGCTCTGGTAGACATTACAACACTACATCTTCACACAGCAAATAGTTGTTTACTGCTATATTAATAATATGAATGTTGTATTTTGCACCTTTAGTATAAACAACTGAGTTTAAAAGAGCATAGAGGGGTAAGGAATCATTGCTGGATGAAAAGTAAAAGTGAAATACCTAATGTCTTTCTGCATTATGCTTTCCTTCTTAAGAATGTGGACATTAATTCTGGTCCTGCCACGTTACTTAGTGACACATCGGGTCAGTAACAGTCAATAAATACCTTTGTATGAACTTCTTCTTTAAGGTTGTAAGTCTAGCTCTGACATTGTGGCTTCAGTTAAGTCTTAACTTTGGCCAAGCCTGATCTGAGGCTTATTGTTTCTCCTCTCCATTTAGACGCCTGTGACCCAAGAGGACTGGCTCTCCCAGCTGACTAAAGGCCTGGACACAACACCTCGCTCACAATGGTTAAAACACATCGACGTAAAGGTCAGCAGCGCGCTTGATAAGACCTATTCTTCCACTGTGCCGGCGTGGAGAGTGGATGGAGAAGTTGTGGCAGCCAGACGCAAATTACAGGAAACAAGCAGCTACACATGGAGGGGCCTATCAGCCAACACACACATATTCACACACTAACACACAGGCACGCACACACGTTTCACTTGGGATCAGCTTTGTTTACATGGTGTGTGTGTATTTTTCCTACGGTGATTATAGAAATCGAGGATTTGGCAGGGATAAGGGTCTGTGAGCAATGAGACAGTAGCCCGCCACAGAAATGAAGAGAAGAAAAACATGATTAGAGATTAATACTATGTCGCTGGAGTAAAGCATCCAAAACATTCATGTTTAAAAAGGTATTAAATATCTTTTCAAAACCCAAATAATGGCATCGTGCAATATTCAACGTGGCTTAATGGCCAGATTAAATTAGCTTTCTGTTAAGCAGATAAATATGTTATTAGTGTCAGAAGGTGAAAAAAAGGAAGAAAGGGAATTGAATAGAGGGAGCTGAACAAAGGCAGGCGCATAAGAAACTGTATGGGCTGCAAGGTTATCTTTTATACTCCATAGATAAGTGAGGCCAATAACTCAAACTGGAAGAAATTTCCATCTCTCGTAACAAATTATCTATTAAATCCTTCAATGTATGTTTGCTTTTTTTCCCCGATCCGTCTTTAGTTCAAGCCCTGAAAGCATTTGAAGGAGAACGAGGTGGGTGGATAAAGAAACCATCAACCAAAGATGTTCACAGTATCATAAAATGGCTAAGAAAGGATAGGAAACGGTTTGTGGAATTATAAATCAAAAATGTTTGCATCAAGCATGACCACTGTCATTACGGTGTAATATTCACATGAATTCAACTTCTAACTATCTATTAGAAAGTAGAAGCTGCCAGCAGTGCTTCACTTGTGTTCGAGAGCTCTCAGACCACGAGAAGCCTATTCCCTCCACCGTCCTGTCTACCTGCCTGGAGGATACAAACGATGAAGTTGGTTATTAGTTTGGGGTTAGAGCGAAGGATCATTAACACCTGACTTTTAGCGCACTGCAATAACAATAACAGAGATTATGACTGGCAAACATGTAACTAAATAGAGAACAGGGAAGAGAAAGATAATGAAATGAAATGAGCTGTTACTGTGGAACAAAGGGCTTATTTTTTTTTTAATGCCTGGAGCGTAACAGCAATGGTTCACACAAACACACACAGCAACAAACACACACACACACAAGTTTAATGAACCATTCTGACTGAGTGGCTGTAAATTCCTTGTTTATGACGCTGAAGCGTCACGATTTAACTTGTTCACAAAGGGCCTTTTACTGTCGCTGACAACACACACACACACACACACACACACACACACAGAGAGCAAGATGGGACCGTTAGTGTAGCCTCGGGCAAAACATACACGCAGCAGCTTCCCCAAAGTATCGAGGGTGCTAAAACTGGGACACAAAACAGAGCATTAGAAGACAGCAAAGTCTTTTTCCAGTCTGAGAGTGTACCAAAAAATGAACTCTGCCCTCAGGCTCATCAGTTTGCATAAAGAAGCTATGGAAGAATCCAAAACTAAATGCTGGCAACTGGAACGTAAGCCAATTAAAAGAGCCCAACATCAGCTGCTGGTGTCAACATCAGGAGCACGAGTAGGGTGGAGTACAAAGGAAATAGGTCTGATTCAATGCCACGTTGGTAAACACCAACAGTGTGTGTGTGTGTGTGTGTATTTACAGTACTTCTGTATTTTCGTCTTCTCATTCATCAACTACTACCGACCTTTCAATGTGCACATACGCTACCAGTGGAAGAGATTTATGTTGTCCTGTTGCAGATCCAAACTTTGGAGGTTTTTGCAACACAGACCGGTTTATTGTCAACAATATTCTTGAGGACCGGCCAGCGGTTTGCCGTCCCTCTTGCCGCGGCGCACACACACGGGGAGGCATGTGCTGGTATTGATGGACGTTCCAAGCTTCATTCAAAAACACGGATAGAAACTTTGACATTCGGTACACATAGTGGCTCGGTCTCATCACCTTTGTAATGTGTGGAGACTGAGAGTGATTATGAGACTGATGAATACGTTGCATGCGTGTGGGTCGTGGGCATGATGATGGTGGTGGTGGTTAAAAATCAAACATGAATGTAGATAACAGCCTAAGAACATCGGCATTGATCGAGTCCGTTTGATTTTAGTGCCTTTTGTGTCACTTCGTCTTCAGAAGCCTGATGTTCAAGGGCCCTGGGAGGATGGAGCTATTATGCTGTTTGGAGGTCTATTCATGGCGCTGCAAATAAAAGCCCAGTGACATTATTAATCAAAAACTAATTAATTTAACTATGTTTCATGGACCAAGTTTGTTTGCTTACTGAAACAAATGATTGTGTTCAAATTGATTAGATTTCATTGAATAGGGTTCAAATTTATAGCGTTATGTATTCAAAAACAACTGCATGGAAGGAAAGCAGCGCTTAGAATTAATAGAATCAGAGTACACTTTAAAAGGACATTTAGTTTCTGTCCTTTGCTTCCATAATATTTCTGTAATACTCGTTGTGCTGAAACCAGATTGTTCACTCGATTTTAGGAAATACCATTGGTGCAACATGCTGCTTTTGGACTGAACCGTCAAAGAAACAATCAGGGTCTTTGCTCATTATTGAATCAAGTAAAGACTAATAAAAAGAAGTGTGCTAATGGCCCGGGAGAAACCCGACGATGTCCTCTTAATACAGAGCCAGAGGGCATTTGAGGACTAGCTGGACTATGTGGAATTTATTTTAACTGCGTGAGGGGAAAAAAAGCCAATCTAATTTGGATTTAATAGGTCCAAATGAAATTAAGATGCAACTTAATGAAACTAATATTGTGAATCAATTTGAAGATGAAATTAAATTTTCATAGGTAGTCCCAGGTGAAGCGCGGCTGTTAGGATTTGCACCAATAAAGAGAACGGGATGATACAATAGGTGCATCTGTCAGGCACGCACTAAAATGACTCATTGAAATGAGTAAATGGATTTCATTCAACAATAGGAATGTTAGGATGATCACTGTTTACAGACAATACGGTTTTATGATTTTGCTCTGTATGAAAAGGCCCTTTGGGGCGTCTAGTAGACCTGGAAGATGTCTCCCAGTAATTTGACCAAGAGCGGCAATGTGACTACTGCTGATGTTATACTTCATCTGAAAAAAGCATTCGTAATAATCAAACAACACAAAGAGAATACAGCCGTGAGGT
The DNA here is from genome assembly GCA_032191485.1 of Leptoclinus maculatus. Lineage (NCBI taxonomy): Eukaryota > Metazoa > Chordata > Actinopteri > Perciformes > Stichaeidae > Leptoclinus > Leptoclinus maculatus. The sequence goes on from JAVDOI010000008.1 coordinate 14,861,865, forward strand.
TTTACTTGAGTTAAATCAGCATGCTGAACACACTTACAATCATTAGGTTGTATTCCATTTACCATGCGGCCTCATTATATAGTAAGAACAAAGTATCCATCAACTGTCTTTAAGATATGTTAATATTCTATGCCCTGAAATGATTTGAGATTCAAAACTTTTCAAGGACCTGCAGATAACACAGCATGACATCAACTTGGTTGGAAACACAGGGATGCATCCCACATGTTCACGCACAAAGACAAACTGGAGACATTAAAGGCCACCCACACACACACACACACACACACACACACACACACACACACACACTACAAAGTAAGCGCTTGAAATGTTCTCTTCTGGCGCAGAGGCAGTTTGGAGAACAACTGCAACTGATGTTGTGCATGTGTGTCTCTGTGTCTCGAACAAAGATCTCTCTGTTTCCTATGCTGACAAATGCCACCAATGATGTCACTACTACCTCAAAAGAATATTTAAAACAGATTATCTAAAAACAGAACACATAAAGAGCTCATTCTCTCCTTAATACACAAACATGTCAAGTTCCTGACACCGGGATTGACCCACTCACACAAAAGCACACATTAAGCTTGGATTTTCACCAACACCGGTGTTATTTGCGAGAGATTTGTCTGTAGCCGATTCACAGAGTCATCATATTTGTGTAATCCCCCGGCCTCCGAAAAAGATTTCCAGTTAAAAGATTAAAAACAAAAGGGATTTATTTGGAGCCGGCCTGACCCTTTTGAAAAACAACAGCGAGTTCATTTGGAGCAGATACCTGACCCCCTGCTGGAGGGAGGCTGGCTAGGGAGGGACTTCTGTACACACATCCAGGCTGGAAGGCCCACAACAGCACACACACACACACACACACACACACAGACACACACACACACACACACACACACACACACACACACACACACACACACACACACACACAGAGAGAGCCAGACACGCAGGTCCACAAGCACATGAAGCAAGAAACACAGAGATTCCCACCGTAGCTGTCATTATGACCAACACAGAGTGAGAAGAGCAACTGAGAGGGATTGAGATCCATTTAGCAGCAATTATCAAAACGGCACACAGAGGCTGTGAGAGAGCCACAAACTGTGTGTCTGCATCTGTTGTAGCTGTTCATAACAACAACACCAGCAATAAACCAATCATATGACGCGGGTGGCCATTTTAGGCAATGGTTTACAGGGGAGCAGTGAATGAAAATTGGCACATGCTGACGAACACTCTGGCAGCAAAAACTTCCATTTTTTTCTTTGGGTCACAAAGCTGCCGTTTTGCCTTTTGAACGTGCCAAATTTGGTGCTGACCAGAAGTGCCATTATGGCTGAACCAGGAGGATTTATCGGTTTCCTTGGCGTATTAGATTAAGTGTAGTCTAAGAAGCTTAAGTCACTGAGCTCACAAACATCTAGGGCACAGACAACTCTTTAGGAAAGCACTCACAGGATTTCTGAAGTGTCTTTGAATGAAGGCTGGGAGTACATAGTATATGTTTGGATAATAATAAAGACAAAATATAAAGTGGGAACTAGATTTTTCCTTATGGACGTCCATGATTGTTTACCCTATACCAAGGACAAAAATGTAAATGTATACATCTATTATGAATGTGAAGTATGCTGATGTTATCACCAAGCAGCATCACAATGTATCCACTGCATCACTATCACACCCAAAACAATCATAAAAACCCTACTCCGGCAATAAAGCAGTAAAAATAAACAATAAGTCAGGACCTGAGAGCAGTCACCGCCTTCTTGTTGGTGGATCACTATGTTACATGGACAAGAACGTTTCAGTAGAATGTTGAGACCCCCCCACTGACAGTAACTGATCTACTTATTACATCATCTATGTATTTGAGCGTGTCGCGTCTAGAGACGGTGATTAGTAACAGCTTAAGCGTGTTTCCTTGACAGCTAGTTAAAAAGCTGAAGGACTTGACAAAAATGTGTGTGAGAGTAAGAGTTTTCATTTAAACCAATATCTCCAGCATCACAGAACACTAGTTTGGTGCGTACAAGTTGTTTACTTCCCCGCTTTGTGACGCTCAGGCCATCAGTGTGCAGATATTGAAGACGTGCAGGAGGATGATTGATGGATTATCATCAGCGGAGGCCCAGCACAGTGGAAATAATCTGTCGTAACCCCTTTAACTAGCCCACGGAGAATACAGCACATGGGTTAGTGGAGAAACACAGACCTGTAAACAACATGAAATTAGCCCATAAAAACGTGGGTGTCGGTTTGAGTGTGTGTGCATCTACACACATGAAAGCGGTTGAGTCCATCTACCGAGCCATCCATCCTTCTATAGTATTCATCTACAATATGTACATCCATCTACACTATAAAATGACTGTTTATGGTAAAATAACCAAACCAGACACAACAGAAGCATTGTTAAACAAACTCACTGCCAGCGACACAACAGGCAAATCAACAAAGAGCTGCAACGGGAAAAAAAGCAGCAAAAAAGGTGACAAAGGAAGGAGGTCCATGTATGTATCCGTGTGTTTAACTTGTTTTATGAGTCAAATTGAAGCTATTACATTTGAAGAACAAATAGCACTATATGTACATGCACATACATACAACCTACTACACACTAGTGGTGTAACGGATCACGGGTCGATCCGTGATCGGTTCGGATCACCCCTCACGGTTCGGATCACTCGTGAACCGCGGATCAATTGAGTATTTTTTTTCTAATCTTTTTTTTTTTTTACAGTGTAATCATCATATTGTGTAATAACGTTTTACTGCTGCTGTTCCTTTTCAAGTAACAAGTCCCCGAATATCAATGCAGAGTGTCAGTGAACAGATATAAAGCATGTGTTCACGTGAACGGAGCAGGTTAAAAGCATTTAACGGCGAAAGTCACGGCGAGCGGAGGAACTTCAGAAGCCCCCGGCGTCATTTAAGTCACAAGTTTGGGATCATTTTGTCTTCCCTGTAAAGTATAATGACGGATAAGGGTGGTGGACAAAACCGTTACGGTATGTAGGCGTTATTTAAAGAGAAAGACATACGACAAGGAAAAGACTGTGACCGCTTTCACTACGGCGGAGTGATTCATAGTCCGGTGCTGCAGACACGCCCCCTCTGTGAGAGTCACACACACACACACACACACACACACACACCTGGTGCAGGTGCTGACAGAAGCAGCAGAGTGGAAGCTAGACAGGCCCAATAGTAACAGTCACTACAGAAAGGTCTACCCTCTCCCCAGACAATGGAGATATTCTCATCTTTTTGAAAATAATGTCACAGTAATGTAAACATTATTGTGTATTTGAATGACATAACCTGACAGGAAGTAAACATAGACCCGAGTTGTTGCCGATCAGTTCAGTTCAGTGTAAACAGTGGAAGCTAGCTCACATATTCTTTCAATATTGATCAAAGGACGAGGGCATCAACATACCTCATGTTGCACTTAAACTTAAACAGAATTGAATATTCTTGAATGTTTTAATTGTATTTATTTATTTCATTTCAAATTGGACATCTTCAATATTTTAGTTTTTATGTAAGACTATAGCCCAAAGTTCTTTTCTTTAAGTGTTCTTGAAGTTCTTTAATTAATAAATGGAAAGCAAAGTTATATTTGTCTCCTCCCCTTTTCTTTGTTGATCCGAAAAATTATCCGAACCGTGACTCAAGAACCGTGATCCGAACCGAACCGTGAGGTTTGTGATCCGTTGCACCCCTACTACACACACACACACACACACACCTGCAAAGCCATGGGAAAGTGATACAATTAGAAGCACAGAGGGACTCTGTTTAAGTGGTTGAGCAAACAGAGAGAAAACACACACACCATGAACTGGAATGGTAGGTAAGCAGTGAAATTGAATTCAGTCGAGTCTTGCTTGTGTGACTGTTTCCTACCCGGTGTTGATGGAGATGATTTCAATGAGAGGATTCTTCCTGATCTTGGGCAGGTCCAGTCTAGCTCCCCCGAGCCTCCGGCCTCCATTTTTCTTCTGACCCAAAAGACGAACTGAGTGGCCTGAAAAACAAACATGACTTCAATACACATTCCTTTTCAGACATTAACTACCAGTACACTACTGTATGTGTGAGTGATTGCACAGATGTAGGCAGTTGTTAAAAAGGAATACATTTAAGTAAAATGTATTATTTGTTAAAATTGCTAAAAACCTGATTGAACTGCTCAACAGAACAAACAGCTAGAAGATATTATTTACATTGTTAGTGAATACAAATTAAAGGAGATAAATATAACAGGAAAGAGACAATTTCACTGTTTGGAGGTTTGCTTCACTTCCTCTCTCTCTAGTCTGTCTCCATAACACACTCAATGTACAGTACACACACAGACACACACACACACTTACACAAATACATTTACATACAACCTGCCACCCACAAACACAATACCGATTAAAAAGCCAACTTTCCATTGAGTATTATCCACCTCTAGATAGCCAAAAAAAAAGCCTTCATTTAACTTCTGTCATCTATCGGATGTTAAGCGTGACCAGGACACAGGAACGGGCTGAGCAGCTCATCAGCGCACACAAAGAAATAAAAAGGTCTTGCTGTGCAGGAAATGGCATTACAGGCAAACCTCTTGTATCAAGTGTGCTTTGAATCAATTAAAGACAACACAAAGTGGGAAGCGGGGCAAGAACGTGATATTCTCGCTGAGGTGAACGCTACTGATATTAACAAGACACTTAATAGGGGTGGGGGGGAGAAAGCGAGACAGGAAAGAACAAGGCAATCTACAAAATAAAGAAGAATATTTCACTCAAATCTTTTACCAACTGCACCACAGTTACAACTCTAAAAGTAGCATTTCTCAGAAGATATCGCACATTGTAACACAGAAGCAAATGAAAATCCATCGCGCTAATAACAAGTGCAGAAATGGGTTGCATGGGTCTCTTCTCCAACCGTCTAATAGGCGACCAGCTAGAAGGTGTGCGAGGCGGAGGCGTTGAGGGATGGAATTGTCTTCCTGTTTTCATCCGCTTTACACGGGTCTCCTGGGAGGGAGGGCTCAGGGCAGGAAGCATAGCTATCAATTGGTAGATAAAAATGACAATCTGCCCCAGAGGAGGACAAAGAGCCAATCGGTGAGGCGTGACCAGTCGTAATATCCCAGAACAAGCAAGGAAATTAGAAAACTTCCCTCTTGGAAAACAGCTGGGACTTAAAGCACAGTCAGCCATGCTTCTCTTCTGGCCATCTATCCGTGTATCAGTCCATCCATCTTTCGCCATCAAACATGGATTTAAAATGCATGCATGCGCGAACACTCTTCCTTCCGTAACCGCCGCCGCTCCATCTGTTGACTGATCGATCAATTCGTCCATATATTAATACTTCCTGTAACGTCTAGGTTTTGCCTTTCCACCAGCTCATCAACTGCTGTTAAACATTTCATCAGAAGTTCATTCAACAAATGTACTATAGAGGAGAAAGTTAATGGAATGGCAATTATATAAAAGGTCAACAAAGACAATTTATTCTTAATATAAAGCTTCAAGGCCTAAAGTAAAACTCTTTCCACTCCACTCTCTTTTTAAAGTCAATTGCCTTGTGTTTGAACCTTGATAACACTGATCATTCAATCCTAACAAATGAAAACATTGACATCAACATTAAATGGGTACGTGACCCTAAACTATCCTACTAGGAATAATAACAACATTAACAGAAAGAAATGATACAAATCTATCCAAAGCACAAAGTGTCAGACCATCACAGAGCCCAGCCACAGTGGCTTCCATGTTGAGGTTCAACTATGGACTTGGAAAGTCACATATTGGAGATTTGCAGCTTCACTGGCGAAAACACCTGCACAGGACCCCTCGTCAATGTGACTGCCACCCAAGACTCAAGAAATAATCTCCCATCAGCATGGAATCGCTCCAGGAGTGAACCCAGAGCCAAATTCAATGTAAGGGCCTAGCGGAGGATAAAAGAGACTTTTGAAAAACTAAAAAACGCTGTCATCTCAATGACAGTGTTTAGAGAGGCCAACTGCTGTGATGGGCAAGACACACATCACCCTTTACCTATTTTCTAAATACTGACTGCCCTCCTGTGTTTTCCTCAATGTCTTTGTTCTTTTCTCTCCTTCATAAATACAAACATAAATCCTTATATACACTCGTAACGGCCCGTTATAACATGCTGGACAAAAGGAGGGAGGGAAGGCGAGGATAGATGGATGAAAAGGTAGATGGACGGCTGGTTGGACGATGATAGAAAAAAATGTATCACAGATGAAAGACGTAGAGGACGGCCAGACGGATGGTTGGATCAGACAGCTAGGGAGCTAAAAGATTGACCTGTTGACCTGTGTCTGATGTCTCATAAGTGGTGGGACTTGTTGTGCTCCCTGGTTTGATTGTAAAGCAGAAGGCAGGATCGGGGGATGGGGGCACATCGGAAAGAAGGGACAAAGCTGGAAGATGATGCTTGTCATTTAACCCCTCAATATATATATATATATATATATGTATTATTAGATGTGTATGACTGTCCTTGAAAACGCAGTTTACTTTCATGCCAAATGTCAGTCTAATCAAGCTTGACGGCAAATATCTCAGATCAAAATGCATTACTTAATGCAAACATTTCAAAAGCCATATACGAGGCTTCGGTGCTTGACAATGACACTGAGCATTAACAGACAGATGACTAAGAATACATGTGAATACATCAACTTGTCTCTTTGTACCTGCTCCTCATTTCCTGTGTAACTGTCTCTTTCTAATCAGCCGTGTGTTTATACTCCTGCTGTATTTGTTCAGCAGTGATACACTCAAACAGTTTGTTTGTCCCGGTGAAATAAGGATCACGAGGTTACATGGACGCCATGTAGCCTCTGATCTGTAGCTAAGTAGATACATTAGCCTGTCTAACCTTTTCTGCCCTCTGATTCTATGTCACACACACGCACACTAAATCTTAACCGCCTCGGAGACATAAAAGAATATCAGGTGAAATGGTATCATGCGAGGCTATAATCTCAGTGAGAGAAGATCAATATTAGGAGGCCAGTAAAGAAAGGAAGACATCAAAACGGCCCTATAAACAAAGGAGCTACAGCAGATATATGTATTAATGGTGCAAAGATCAGACTTCAGCGTCTGCGTTTCTTTAACATTGAAAACATGAATAAACCAGTTTTTCTAGCCTTTGTGTGGTCTTCTGTATACAGTTTCTTTTCTTCATTGAAAAAATGTACACATTCTTTCTCTGTATTTTACTCTTCAAATAAGGAATTGTTCTTGGGGTTTTTTGTTTGCTGAGCATCACCGAGAGACGTGAAATCTGGTTATGTGCCTTTGCATAAATGTGCATCCATGGGTGTCATTAATTAGTTCTTTTATAGATCTGCCAGCGGGCTTGGTATACAAGATAAAGCCAATGCTTTGTTTGTTGTTAGCAAGAAAATCAACATCTGCTGCAGCTAGAGGAAAAAAAAAAAAAAGTATTGATTTGGATAAGCAAGCTTGTGACCACTAACAACATTACACACCAAATCACTGATCCACCAGCACCACCAGACTGGCCAGTAGTTGTAATGTGTGTGACTGTATAAATGTTAAGCACTGTGTGCATGCTCAGCAACACAACCCGAGATAACTTAAGGATAAAACACGGCCTGCCATTTACAACAGGCAGTAACTGGAGGTTTATGCGAGTCTTACAGTAGTGAAGGACCTCTCTGGAGCAACAGTTTGTTTTAGTCAGAATCCAAAGCGAATGCATAGTCTCACACCCAAAGAAACACGCTCATAAAAGCATACCGGCACTCTTGTCAGGTGGAAAACAGACCTGCAAGCAATTTTGGTGCAGCAAAGAACTGCGTCTATTAGCGGTTCATTGAAGTAAGTATTTTAGTAGCCATTACGAAAGGCAAATCCCCGAGCTTAAAGGTTTATGCCCAGGCCTCCGAGCTGAAATAACAGCTCTCTGTTTATACGAGGTCATAAAGAACTGTAATGATACTGGGGAAATTAGTTTCTATGGAGGGGGTGAAGAAGGGAGGAAAAAGGGAAGGGAAGGAGGGCAGAGGGGCTGGAACAGGGCCGCGAGAAGGCAAAGGGATGAGGAAGAAAGGACGGGGAAGAGATCAAAAGATCCTGAGGACGAGAGGACGACGGAAAGGGGAGAAAAAGGAAAGAATGAGCAAATCATAGAGAAGACGGGGGAGAATCAAAGTCACAGTGTACATGTGCGAATGAGAGTGTGTGTGTGTGTAGCCAGACGATTTAGGGTTGATGACACATTGTAAAATTAAGCCTCAGTTCAGCTGTCCTTCATTAGAGTGAAGCCTGCAGTGCAAACTAGTAACTCACTCTCTCTCTCTCTCTCTCTCACACACACACACTGTAAACTCAATCTGTTCTTTATTAGAGAACAGCTGGGGGTGTACGACAGCTTGACTGGACACTCGCACACTGTAAACTCTGCCTGACCTTCATTAAACAGTTAAGAGCGGTGGTTCACTAACAGTTTAAATGGATGACCTAATCACTGCCATGTGAGTCCGTCTCAGTCAGAGAAGACCACTTAATAAGCTGCACGGGCAGCAAGACGACTTCTCTTTTAAATACACAACGTCAGATTAAACTGTTCTTACGGAGCAACGTCGTCCTTTTTATGAAATGTACAATCATTTAGCCCATGGAAAGAGTCCAATTTTAACACAAAGAACATACTTGTATTGATCTTTGTACCTTCAAATAACACTATAGCTTGTCATTAATTATTGACAACTGCTCATAATTAAAATATATGAAAATATGAATTGTGAGAAAGTAGACGGAAAGTTACAATGCCATTTCTATTTGATTATCTGCTCCCTTACAGGAAAGTGATAAATTATTCTTAGTCCTTGCGTTCTGTCAATAAGGAGAGAGACTACTTTACTGAAAATCATTCATACATTTCCTATTCCAACAGTGAAAGGGCTCTCATTTATTCATTTAATAGCTGATCAATGCATTTCTGCTTATTCACTCATACAATGAGTGCTTGTGTGTGTGTGTGTGTGTGTGTGTGTGTGTGTGTGTGTGTGTGTGTGTGTGTGTGTGTGTGTGTGTGTGTGTGTGTGTGTGTGTAAATACCTTTAACAGCCTCGTCCACTACTTCCACCACTCGATCAATCTGTTGGACCTGAAAAACAGACAGACACACATGGGAGTGGTTTATTGATGCGAACCAAGTCCAAACAGTAACACAAAAGCCTGATATTGACAAACACACGTACACTTATCCACACTTAGGTAGGCATGTAAATATGCACAAGACAATAAGCACCATGCACACAAGAGAAACAAGTACGAACGGATACAATCACACCAAGTTTTCTCCAGCCAGGATGAAGTGGTATAGATTTCCTAAAGGCCACTACCTGTCTACGTCGCTGCAATACCACTAAGTGTAGACGGAGACGGAGAAGGATTTCATGGATGAGAACCAAGAGGCAGACACAGAAAGAGGTATTGTAGAGAGGGTGGCAGACAAAGGAGCATACAGGTAGGAATAAACCAATAGCACATCCTTAGATGATGAGAGAATGACTACAACCTGAACCATGTTATGATCAGGCAAGAGAGTTATTCTCCCCATGGAGAACATCCTGCAGACTGAAAAAAACACTTATTCAAGTAGAGAGAATATCCAAGAAAAGACTATTAGGGGGCATTATTTTCTACTGAGAACTGCACTGATTTAAAAAATCTACAATCCCTCTACTAATAATCTGGAGGGTGAAGAGGAGGAGAGTGAAAGAGGAGGGATGAAGAGAGGGATAACAAAGCAGGAAAGGAAAGAATCATTTAACTGCCATTATTTCTCCTTCGGTTCCTCTAATTTGCTCACTTTCTCTCTTCTTAGAGGTCTATGCTGTAGCCCTTGGCACACGCTCTCAATGCCTCCAGGCCCATTACCCAGAGTAACCCTTCTTTAGAACACACTCGCACAGATGCACACGGTGCCTTGTAGACAGCGGTTATATGCATGTTGCACACCGAGATAAAAACCAATTTTCTTGTAATGGCAAGGCAATCTGGGTTCATTCATATCAGCAGCGGGTGTCCCTACTCACAGTGCGGGTTGGGTATTGTTCACATCTTTTGCAATTAATTCAGATCTCACTTTTCAATTATGGAATACTGTTTGAATACGGAAAATGTGCTGAAAAAAAAGCACACATATTTTCCCAAGATCTATGCTTCCATGGAAAGTCATCGGTCAAAAATGGCAAGATTATTCTTTGATTCTTTTTGGTAAGAAGTTAAAGTAACATACAAGTGGGATGTCTGTCTAAATGATCTACAAAACATCGTCCGTATTTAAAAGGTGCTAAATTGGAAATTCAGAGCATTAATATAGCAACAAACAACAATTTGCTATGTAAAGATCTAGTGGAGTAATGTCTACCTGAGCAGAGTGTGTGTGTTGTAATCAGAGCTTCTCTGTGCTTTGTTTACGTAGCCGGTTGGGTGAATGCACGTTAGTCCATTTGAGCCCCAGTGAGTGCGCTCCACTAGATATCTAATGTCCGCTGTGAGCAGTCAATTTGTGTGACATTATAAACCTTACAATAATCAATGTGAAGTGCATATCATTTGTGAGTAATTGGGCATAAATATTAAAATAAGAACATAAACTTGCCTCTCAATATTCACTAATGGAGCCCACACCCAAGGCATACATGCTGAGAGGACTGATGTGCGTGCTTCTCATTACATTGCTTACCCACTGTAATCCTATGATTACCTAGCCAGATCCGTGTGTGTGTGTGTGTGTGTGTGTGTGTGTGTGTATTGGGTGGGGGCGTCTCAGATACAGGATGTGACATGTCCAGTTCAGAGACGCTCAACACTGTAGCCTTGCATGACTGACTGTGTACCTCACACACACACACACACACACACACACACACACACACACACACAATACACTCACTCCTGTCACAGCAACCTCAGACAGGAACACGGAGCAGAAACACACATAAAAAATGGCACACGGGTCAATTGAACTGAATGACTTCAACAGAAAGCACTTTTATTTTTTAACTACAGCCCTTATCTAGCCGTTAGTGCAATCACGATATACAAATTCAGGGCTGGTTATTTGCATCTATTTTGCATAACCCACCAACTGTCACCGGCATTGTGTGCTGGATTGTAACAACCAAGGATACACAAGGGGAGTGTGTGCATACTCATATACCTCCTTCTGTGTTTGTTACCATGTGTGCCTGTTCATGCATGCGTCCATTAGTGTGTGTGTGTGTGTGTGTGTGTGTGTGTGTATCAATGCATAATCCAATCTACTCATGACAATGAAAGGGCCGACAGTGGTAAACTTCCCAGATGTTTCAGCCGCGCCCTGAAGGCTATTACATATACAAGCCTGTTTATCTGAATGTAATTATATTATACATACATGCCACTTGATTTGAATGTAATTATCTTACACGGGGGCATGTTTACTTAAATAGAATTACAATATTTATAGTAAAGGATATTTAACAAAACACCCCCCCACCCCATGATTTTTGGCAGTGGCAGTAATCAACATTGGATATTCAAGCTTTTGATTTATCACAGTTTTAAACAAAGCAGTTTGTTTTTTACACAAGCAGATAAATTCTGCATTATGTGAAATTATGATCATGGTTTTCTGTGGTGATTTAGAAGGCAGAGCATGGAGTGATCAAGAGAATGCATGTGTGTACGATACATCTCAACTAACCAGCTGTTCACTTTCTGTGGTACAGACATGTTTGCATTACATTGCTTAACTAAAAAGGCATATTTTTGTTATGTTTAAGTGCTGCAGGTATTAGACTTAAGACTCAAGAGGATTTTTCAAGATCCTGGAAAGTGGCAGCAGATAGAAAAGTACACTCTAATTACAATAATGTACTAAGGAACACTCATGTTGCTGTTAAATAGTGGTAACCATGACTCATCGTTTTAGTTCCCTCCTGTGATTAATGAGGTGAAGCAATTAAATAACTATTCCATATCACAGTTTGCCATACAATCTATTCATACCTGCACCACAGGGTTATGAGTGATTGTGAGTGTTATATCTGCATATTTCTGACTCACCTGATTAACTGAATGTTATGTTACATATGCATGTTTAATATGCTGAGGGCTCAAAGCCACGAGGTCTTCACATCATTCACTTGTCCCTTCCTACCTCTGTCTTTCTCCACATATGAAATCTCCCCATGATCTTTCCACTCTGCTATTAAAAAGGTTCTGCATGTGGAGGACAAGACAGCCAACAAAAACACAACAGTTCGTGTCTCTCATTCTTTTCTCCCTCCTTACATCATACATTCTTCCTTCTCTCCTACTTTCCACCCTGTTCATCTCAGAAGTCTCGTGTTTCTCAGGGAGGTCTATTGATCAACCAAACGGCAGGGAGGCCAGGATAGAACCGACACAGCAGGTTAGCAGCCAGGTGAATGACAGGTCACACCGTCTGTATCTCTCTCTCTCTGGGGGGGTGTGTGTGTGTGTGTGTGTGTGTGTGTGTGCGGTCCTCAAAGGTTGTCCATTAGACACAAAAAAAGAAAATGAATGGACACACGCAGACATATGGTATATGCTGTATGAACACATTCCTAGGTTGCTGTGATTATCACTTTGATATACGTAAGTCAAAGCATGCGCACGCACGCACGCACGCACACACACACACACACACACACGCACACACGCACACGCACACACACGCACGCACACACACACACACCCCGATGATGCTGAGTCCTTTGAGGTAGTCCATCCGCGGCTGAGCCTGGGGAACACAGCCTGCTACAACCACTTTTTTCTGCTGTTCCTGGGCTTTTCTGTAGAAACAAAGAAAAAGAAAAAGATAGAGGAGTAGATTAACATTAGGAGGTAACAGTTTGCACAATTCCAGCTAAATTATTTTGATTAGGAGAGAAAAAAAGATAGTGAAAAAAGAAAGCTAGCATAAAACCAACACACTGCTGTCTCGAAGGCTACAATTACAGGCTTCCCCATGCGACCATGTGCGTGCATGTAAAATGGGAACTTTACTATAATTCTCTAAAGCTGAAATATTCCAATTGAAATATCCAATGACAGTAAAGCCAGACGCTTTTGAAATGAAACTTGCTCCTCAAAAGTCAAGGTACTTTAAACTTATTTTCCTAAGCCATTGATGAAGATATAATGGCTTGGTTGGGCTGAAAATCATAAAAACAAATTAATAAATGGTCTTCAAGGACAGCCAGCATTCTTTAACAAATATAAAACACACCTAAGAAGCAATATCAAATCGGGAGAGGCTGACTGGATTTTCTATTATCTGTACTAAGAAGAAATGAGCCAAAAGACATCACTCTGAAATGTACCGTTTACAGTTTCACGAGGCACAAGGACAGCTGGTTACACATCAAGTAGCAAGTACTCGGGACACAATGTTACCTCCCTGTGAAAGAGTCCGACTACAGGGAGAGCCATGTCTTGTTTTCCCTGTTGGTATGCGAGCTATTCCCTCCTGAAATGTCCATGAGAGAAATGTACTCAAGGTAATTCCCATGATGCAAATGTGGTTCGGAATGTCCTGTATATCAAACAGAGAGGTATGCAGGGTTCTTTTCTGACTTTTGTTTTAAGATGAAAATCATTAGTTATGCGTACAATTGAGATTACTGATCTCCTGAGTCATTGTTGAATTTATATAAATGGTTGTCTCTCACAACTTAATGTTTCTTAAATAGTAGGTGGTGGCTTTCATCATCACACGATGTGATCATCCACCACATGAGACCCTAGAAGTACTTTGTCGTGTTTTGCTGTGTTGTAAGTGTGAACGCCTGAGAGCCAAGAAGAACGTTAACAGATGGGCTACTGATTGGTGACATATTTTTCTTGAATGTACATCGAATAACAACGAGTTGAAGGAGATGGGACGAGGGAGAAACAACAGCTATGCTCCAATAAACTAAGAACAAACAGCCATAGTACTACTAACATCAGGAAAACATGACAGAAGACAGCAGATACAAGTGATGACACTTCTGATGACAAACACAACCACAACAGGGCATTCATAACACAATGTAACATAATGTAATATTTACAACATTCATGTTACAGTTTGTCTCGGTGTGAAGAGGCCATTGGCAAGAGAGTAATCACTGATATGGTGTTTTACTATGACTTATTATCAGAAATGAAAAGTAGCACTAAGAATCCCTCTTTCAAGATGATTTGAATTAAATGGGGCTGGACAAGCAGGAAAATAGTGAAGCGAACCACAATGGGAGGGAGTGTGTGTTGGACTGTGTGTGCCTGTGGATCTATGAGTCTTTATGTCACCTCCAGTTAGTGGCTGTGAGATTTGAGACACTCGGTCTGTCTGACAAAAGCTTTTGGGAGCTGCCCAGACTCCGCCATGAATCTTTAATAATGAAGCCTCCTGACAGCTGGAGCAAGAGAGGAAGGGAGGGATGGAAGTGAGGGAGGGAGGGAGGGGGAGGGGGGGGGGGTGTAAGTGAGGGAGGAATCGTGGGAGGAGAACAGAGGAGGAGCAACGAAACTGGATGCAAACTGTCAGTTGTGTTTTAATTCAGACTATGTTTGTATTCTTCAGCAAAACAAAGAGATGGTGGTGGAGGTAGAGGGTGTGTGTGTGTGTGTGTGTGTGTGTGTGTGTGTGTGTGTGTGTGTGTGTGTGTGTGTGTGTGAGAGAGAGAAGGGTGTGGAGAGAGAAAGAAAAGTGAAGGTAGACAACTCAATTCAAAGCCAGCTTACGTTGTCATGTGAATGAGAAAGGGAGGGATAGATTAAAGCTTAAGTTGGTCAGAGATGAGTGGAGGAATGAAGGGATGAGAGATGAAGGCAGAAGATTTTTTAATTATTCAGAGCTGCTCGTATTATTCGGGGTTATTTTTGTGACTCTTCTCATCTTTGCTTCTCAATCTACGTCCGCATACAAGTGTTGAGCAGGTAACAACAAATCACTTAGGATGTTGGATGATGCCTCACCAGACAAAACTGTCCATTCAGAGAAATGACACTTCTAGAGATCTTCAGATATGCCCATTTCTACGGTGTGTGTTCATTTAACCTGGTTTTATCCACTGACCTTTTACTTTATTATAGAAAGTAAAAAATAATATATGCCCCACTGTCTTTTCTGGTGTGTAAACACATCTTGAAAACAGAAAGAGAGAGGAGAAAAATTGTGAGACAGAGGAACACAAAAAAAAAGGGGGATATTGTCCGCCTGGAGTAGCTTATATTCCCTACACTGTTCCTCGTGAAGGACTCGCAAGCAGCACTGCACACACACAGACACACACACTCACAGTAGGGATCCGTCTGCATAATTCACACCGTCTCTTGCCAAAATGCGCCAAACGTTCCTTTAATGCGCTACTCGCTCCCCGCCCACAGACTCGGAGCCAGAGCTGACACAGCGAGGAAGCAGACAGCGCCTGAGCCGCCGCCTCGCTGCCCCAGGGGGGAGCAGGCCAATCACGTCGCACACGGTTTGTGGACGGCACGAGATGGAACGGAATTATGCGATGCGGTTGCCGTGGTGATAGTTTTGAGGCCGATCCGAGCGCTCACTGCACAGTGACCCGGACCAGAGCAGATGCCCCCCGAGATCAGAGGACGAGATGCGTGTGTGTGTGTGTGTGTGTGTGTGTGTGCGCACACATGTATTTCCTTGGCACCTCGCCCTAAATCTCTATGGCCCGCTGTCAACTGTGTTAGTGCTCTCCATAGCCCCGAGACCACACACACACACACACACACACACACACACACACAGGGTCCGAACACCCACATGCTCTGAACATACTGTACATACACGTACCGATGGTCATGGAGGCAATAGCAAAAGCATGCACTAGTCCATGCATACATGTATGACCTCTGTGGTATGTATGGAAGGGAGGAAGTGCTGTACATACTGGTTTTTAACAGCTGAGTGGACACAGTGATTCAGTCAAATTAGACCAGAGTAAATGTCCAACTGAATTGATCAGGTTGACTTGGAGAAGAAGCCCTGTGCTGTAAACATGACGTTGGAATAACTCTAGGCATTAAGATGCACCACATTGCATGACCTATATAAGGGCCTCTTCAACTTTCTCTCAACAAAACTTGAAGTGAAAGAGAGGCCCTTACTTCGTCTCGTATAGCGCCATTCACAGCCGCAAACCGAAATATAGTGACATCATCTTATAAATGAGCCACGATGCTGATGGTCTGCCACAAAGGTTTCACACCCCCCAAAGAAAAGCTGTCTAAGGTATAGAATATGGCCGGCTTTTTCTTAAACCTTTGTCATTATTCTTTTAACACAGTAATTGGTGCGTTATATAAACTATTGTATTTATTTTTGTGATGTACTAGTCCTGGTGAATTTTGTCAGTGTTCACAGGTCCATTTCTTAATTTAAAATGAGGTTTCATTAGAATTTCTTCTAAAACATTATGTCTTTTTATGTTGTCTTGAAACCAGGACAAAATATGAGGCACAAAGACCTGGCGCTCCATCCAAGCGAGCACACATTTCTGTCAGGTAGAGAAACAAAACATGCTAGCCGCTGTGAACTGTGTGAGTCCGTGTGTGTGTGTCCTCTCAATGACTCTCCCTGCTGCTAAACACCCTCAGCCTTATACAGATAACCACATAGGGGGGAGAGGATGAGCTCATTACACACACACACACACACACACACACACGGAGCTAGCCATATGCTCCTTGACAAACATGTTGCTCATGGGTCGTACTGGTAGAGTAATGATGAAAGGTTGTGTAAGTGAGTCGTACATATCTACATTGTGTTTCGTGTGTGGCTGTGTGGACCTATTTTTATGACCCATCCCGTTAGGAAAATGTGTTAATATACCATACATATATTCATGTATTTATCTATTTAATTGTTGTTTTTAAACAGATTTAATCCTTACATCCCAACTTTCTCTCTTTTCCCTAGCCCATATTTCCTCTGTCCTTGCTCCTCTTGTCTCCTCTCCTCCCTCACGCTCTCATCTGCACTCCAGTTTTCTGGCTGAGTTGACAGCAAGCCAGCCAATCACCACACTCCTGACCCTCGCATTAGCATAAGCAGCAAGGGGTAAGGTTAAGTACCCATCAAGCCTCAGTAATTAAGATGTGAGCTGGTGTGTCACTGAGTGCGTGTGTGTGTGTGTGTGTGTGTGTGTGTGTGTGTGTGTGTGTGTGTGTGTGTGTGTGTGTGTGTGTGTGTGTGTGTGTGTGTGTGTGTGTGTGTGTGTGTGTGTGTGATAAAGTGTGAGAGAGAGAGAGAGAGACCAAATATATTTACTCATCCTCTTCACATATCTTCCACTTCCACAAACTTCTACTTCTACAACAATGCAATCTCAGGTTTGTCCCCATTTGAATTCCACAATGGCTATTACAATCAATTGCAATACTTTGACTTACTTTTGATGTACTTATTTGTACTTATTTGTATAATGAATTATTAATTTTTCCTGTGGGTTTGGTTTTCTAACAGCAGGAGACACATCTCCATCACTGACTGCGAGCACAAACTGAGTGGATGTGGAGAGAGAGCACACTTTGTTGCAGCTTCTCCTCTGCGAATAAGTGCACCGGCAAAGTTTACTGAAACAACTGTCAAAATACAAACAGTATAAATAAAACAGCAGCTAACTCTGGGCCTATGGGATCTGACTGCAGACAAACTAAAATAAATGAAAGCCGTTAATGTACTATACCAGCGGCCTCTAGGAGATATAGCTGAGAGAGAGAGGGGGGAGAGTGATTGACAGGAAACTGTCGAAGGAACATCTTTACAAACACGTAAGAAAAGAGAGAGAGAAGGAAAAGCTGATGGTTGGGGAGATCAACGGCAGGAGAACATGACAGACGAAGCAGAGGGAGAGTCGGTAAAGGTGTCTCATCAATCCAGCTGTATGTTAGCCGCCAGTTCAAACCGTCACCTAATAATGTCTTTTTAACTGAATACGCAGTATGTGCGTCAGTAACTGGCTTTCAGTATGACCTCCTGTCTCAGGCGCTGTAATGGGGAAATAATGTGGTAAGAGTAACAAATACTTTGAGAGTAAAACCTTAAAACTCTTAAAGCTTTACATGGTAAATACACAATATTACTTTTCTTTTGCAAAACAAGTCCAACTCTCCGTGGTGTCAATGGAAATGCAGTCAACTTCTATGTCCTTGGAATATAATGTTTTTATAATATACACACAGGACAGTGCACATTATTCAACATTGTTGTTTTTATTGTCTTTCTTTTTGATACGTGGTTCTCACAGGACAGCTTTAAAATGTAAATTTTTATTAATTTTTTTCAACATTAATATTTTAAAAACATCATTGTAAATGTGCAGTGGATAGATTTAAAGCTAATTTGAACCTGTGTACAAAAAAAAGGTTTGTATAAGAACATACAAAAGAACAGTCAAAATGTGAAGTATGGACTTTAAAAAAAAAAAAAGATAGAGGGAGAGTGGAATATGTCAGGAAGGAACAAGGGAGTGACAACTGGCAATGAGTAAAAAGAAAGAAGAAAAAAAAACTGCCAAAGAGCACATCTTCATCACCAAGAGGGGCGAGAAAGAGGGGGAGAGAGAGGGAGAGGGAGAGGGAGAGGGAGAGAGAGAGAGAGAGAGAGAGGGAGAGGGAGAGGGAGAGGGAGAGGGAGAGGGAGAGGGAGAGGGAGAGGGAGAGGGAGAGGGAGAGGGAGAGAGAGAGAGAGAGAGAGAGAGAGAGAGAGAGAGAGAGAGGAAGACAACAGGACTCAAAAGGAAATGAGGGGGGAGGACGAGAGCTGGGAGGCTGTGAAGGAGGGTTGTGATTGAGGGATGAGAGAGGGGTTTGAGAAGCAAAGCTGCAGAATCCCCTGGGACCTCTCTCTCTCTCTCTCTCTCACACACACACACACACACATACACACACACACACACACACACACACACACTCATTGACTGCTTTTGTGTATCATAGGATAACAAGAGCTGATACACCCATAAAGAGACACTGAACGGGAGAAAAACTGAAATTAAAGAGAGAAATAACAGCTGAAAGCAAGGAAAGGGATAGAAAATGCAAGAGACGGGATGTCTAATTTAATCAATTCAAGATAATTACATGAAAGCGGGTCTGTAAAAGTGAGTTGTGGTAAGTGATGTTAAAGACGATATAGATTTGAACAGCCTAAGCACCGAAGACAAGTTGCAAAGGCCTGCTCGCCTCTCTTGACACGCTGTTTTCAATCTACATTTTTAGAAACTTAGTAGCAGGAAGATCCAGATTGATCTGGGTTACCACAACCATAACATGCACCCAACCACTTGGTAACACAACCATATAGAGGGGGGGGGGGAAGTTCCACAATTATTACCAACCTGGCTTATAAAGGCATTCACATTAGAGCTGTGTTTTACAGGATATAGGCAATCTGTTGACCAATCAATACACCTATAACATGGTTAGTTTATGGCTCGCTCACATGGCCTCTGGGTATATCAGAGATAGGATGCGGCCCAACTGCCAACACGGGCCTAGTAAAGGCAGGCCAGAGGAAACGCAAGGCTTTCAGATTACGGCCTTTTAAAAAAAACACGCCTCACACACCTGCCCAGTACTGTGAAACGGACGACATCTGTCTTGTAAAAATGAGTTGAATGTGTGATAAATATTGCATTGCTGTAAATTAGTTGTATTCGCCGCTTCAATGGTTCGTAATGAAGAAAATGCTGATTATAAAAAACACAGGAACATTGGCAAAGGCCCATACAAACATTCAGACACACACACACGTGTGTGCAGGGAATTGCATGAGAGATGAGCACTTGACTGAATCACGAAGAGGGAAACCCCCGAGCTGGATCCTGGGAAGAGTCCCACGAGTCCCATTTCTAATGCAAAGGCCTACTTTCTATAGGAAAGGCTGCTATGGGAGAATGCTATGGCAGCTACCCCTCAGCCCGAGGCTGCCATAGAGAGACAACTGCTGGGTTAACATTTTAGGATGGGGATAATATCAGTGGGAAGTAGTTATGTACAGATTAGGGTTCATCAAATTGAACAAAAGTGTTAATTGTTTCAGTGGAGATCTGTCCTGTAAGAGTGTGTGCTGCAAACCAACCACCTAAATGAGGATGCTTGAGTGTTCCTCCCGAACGTAAACTGGATAAAAACACAAAAACAGCTAGTGTCTGGAACAGACAGTTGGCAGTTGTGTGTTAGTGTGGCAGCTAAAGCGGTGAGGTCACAGGGCACACACAGGCATTTACCATTCAGAGCCAAAGCCACTCCCCACGAGGCCTTTCACCACTGTGTGAATCCATCGGAGAAGGCATGAGCATGCGAGTGGGCATACATGCATTTCTTTTCTGCCTGTGGGGTTAGAAGAAGAGTGTGCACGTGTGCATGTGCACTGTATGCGTGTTTGTGTGCAATGATTTTGAACCAGAAGTGGAGACAAGGGGGACCATCCTTCCTGGGATGACAGAGGTGAAAGGACAGTATTGGTTGAATGAATCCACACAAAATTAGTCCAAGCATAAATAATCATGATTAGTTTCAAGGTCATAAATTATTACCAGCAAGGGTTCGGAAAAGTGGAACGGCACATGCTCTGTGACCTGTAATGCATCAACAATCTTTGCATATCAACGTTGTTTTTTTATTCCCAGCCAACACAAAGACAATAATCATATTCTAAAAAGTAGGAATTGCAGGTAGTATACAACCGTAACTCTTGAAATTGTACATAGTTTTAGTAGCCTTTGATGATTGTGCATTCTGTTGAGAAGGAAAAAAAGACTCACGTTCGCAACAAGTCATAGAAACATCTTTCTTGTACGGTTTCTTCTGGTGTGAACTTCCATATTGGAATACATACAAGAGGCACAGGGATTTTTAAATAGAGCTATGTAAATGAATGACAGCAAAAGCATTGCTGGGATATGTATCTGAAGAAAGGTGGTGTGACCCGAGACAAGACTGTTCCCAACTACAACGTGATATTTCTCAATGTGATACCGCTGAAGAGAGACACGGTGTCTTTTGAGTAAAGTGTGGCTACAAATATCAGAAGGAAGTATGTGCTGTGGGTATATAGTATATATTGACCCCACAGATCCATGATGTGCTTTAGCTGTGGCTCAGTGTAGCATGGTAGCATACACTCACAGGAGACATTGGTACTGGCCTGTGACACCAGGACTCACGCAACACCAAAACATGACATCCTGCACACTTAACTGAGCGCTGTTTTTATGGTTAATTCATGTGTGAGGACACAGAATAATTTCTAAAATATTTACTATTTTCATCTACAAGCAATATTGTAGCTCAAATCAGACCGTTTGGAGTTGAGCTTCACTCCAATATTCTTTTGTGATCCACTCTCCTTTGTAATAAATGGCCATACTGTGTTCCATTATTGTTAAAAAAAAGACAAAATGAAGTTGTAAGATATTTCAATTTAAATCCTAAATTTCCAATAATTAATTTTTGTGCATTTCAGTGCCGTGTTTATTCCTCTGTACTTCAATGCGTGTGTATTGCATATATGTTACACACGTTTACACATCTCTGTGTGGCTGAGTTGGTGCAATGCGACTTAATGATGCTTTGTGAGCATGCATGCGACTGCAGATATAAGAGTGCATTCCGTGCGTTAGGGAAGTCTCATTATAGAGCTAAAAAGTCTAAGCATCCATTGAGCCTTTTAATTTCCCCGGCTGATGTCTTCTCCCCGACACAGCCTGGAGTGGCTCCACAGTGGCTCATCAGTCCCTCTAAAAGGCCTCCTCATTTAACCACAGCGCCTTATTTATTCTAAATAGCATTCCTTTAAAAGCCAAAGATGCAGCGTGCACAAAGCCAACTGTCTGATTAAATTGCTATGTAGGACCCCTTACTTGGTAAAAAATTAATTTATGGAATGGACAAAAAGGGATTTCTTTTATTTTTTTTTCTTCCACTCACACTCTTCTCATCTGAGTCGACACCAATTAAAAAGGAAGGTTCAAGGCACGGTTCATTACAATTAGAAACGAGTAGGAAGAGGAGGGATGGTGGATTGTTGGGAGAAAAAAAGGCTTTACAGAATGAGGAGGTGATTTTCAAAACACATTTGGCTTGTTAGAGGGATGGCGAATATTTTTCTCGTTTGGGATGAATAGCGCTGCCTCGGCCTCTTTTGTTGGGCCGCGTTCATTACATCTCGCTCAATGTCTCCTTTTCACACTTTCCATCAGTAAAGATCATGTTCAATGATCTGTGGTCTACAACGCACCGAAATGTTTCATTACATCCGAGAACTAAAGTCACAATAATGACACACTTCATCAAAATAGACCGGAGTACTTGTCACATTTAGTCACAGATTGAAATGTACCGACGATTCCATGGCTGGAATCTGTTGAAATGCTTTTTTTTAGCATTTTGTTGAACTAAAACATAGTTTGACCTTGTGAACAGGAAGCACTACGAGCGAGCAGACAAGTAAACTGGATGCTGCGCTGTATGTATGCTTTTGACTCATGTTGTTCAGCCAACATACAACCAATCAAAGCAGCTCTTCTTGCTGTCAGGAGGTCGCCATCGTGTGTACGTGAGGAACTTGTGAGCAGACGCATGTGCAAGTCTGCAGCTCTTCATGTCCGTCTGAGAGTATGATCAACACTTAAACTCCGATGCATTCTAATAAATAGAACAAAAAGAAACCGATAAAGTACTAAATCACAAGAAAGAAATGGGTTTAATAAAGACTATACCATCACTATTCAAGTTTAAAATATGTTAAACGTTAAATAAAAGAGAGACAGGCGCACAACTCCTGACTAAATGCAGCTTTCTATTATAATATTTAGTATTGAGTACTTCTACAAAAAAAATAAGCTTCCTTGCTAAAATAAGCTAAAATAAAAAAATGTTAAGTAGCGCATCCTTATTGTTGGGGCTGCATCGGTGAAGCCCTCAAAGACGAGGAAGTCAGATTGAACAAAAGATGGTAAGCTGGTAAGGAAGCTCTAAAGCTTTAGGTTGGCTTCAAATAAGAATGAAGCAAAGTAGTGAATAAAGTACAAGTAAAGTGTACTACATACCAAAGTTCCCAACACGAGCCTAGATTGCGCAGAGAGAGAGCATCGCGGTTCCCAGACGTACATACTCTCACAACAGTTTAATCACACGTCACTGCTAGACCACAGTGATATTCAGGCAGCCTATATGCCACATGTGGCCCTGTTCCCCACAGCCATATTCCTTCTTTTCATATCCAGCTGTCTGTTTGTTTACAGCACCTCAGAGGTTAAGGACTGCCCCGGGTACATTAAGGCAGTGACCCACCCACCCCATGCCTTACAGAGGTTGGCATCTTGCTGCGTACATTTCCATGCTTCCATCATTCTTTGCTCATATATGCGTACCTATAGCCAACTTGTAAGCCTTGGGCTGGTGTCACTCTAAATACTGCTTGGTGAAATAGCTTCTTGGCTAGTTTGCAGCACGCCATCCATCTGCTGTTCAAGTGAGATTAGAAAGTAGCTCTCGTAAAGGAAGTGCAAGATGCTTTGAGGACAAGAACATCAACATCTGTACACACACCTATAGAGATATTGCAGATAAGGGATGAATATTTTCCAAAATATTTGACATTTTCTGTCCTTTCAGCAACATTTAAAAACGCATTGGTCCTATTTCAAGCAATATTAAATACAACAAGACAGAATATGCATGAACCTGACATCGAATATGACCTCTTTATGTTTACCATAAGTTTAAGTTTCTCTCTTTCTCTCTTTGATCAACTGTCATCTGTTTTCTCCTCCTCTTTCTCTTCCACTGTGTGCATCGCTAAAATTCCCCCTCAGGGTTTGAGCATAAGGCTTGCAAAGGTCAAAACATCGTACTGTCATCTTGCATGACTTAATGTATATCAAGCACGTCTCTATACTTTAACACATGGAATCTGGACGTGACATCCATCGAGAGAGACTTTTGAAGGAGTGTTTGCATCTTCATCGGTGTGTACGCCTCGCTGTGAAGTTTCTCAAATAAGTCTGCCGTCACCCTGAAGGTGCGTGGAGAGTGTACACACTTATTCAGAGGGAGAGAATGTCATCTTTTATAACTTGCAGCTCGTATTAAGTATCTCAGTGGATGAGTCATTTCCAGGTCAGTGCTTGTTTAGCCAACACCAACTGAAGAAGCCTCCCCTGCTCAACAGGGAATATGCCACAAGCTTACAGGTGCTCTACCAGGGAACATTGCCGTTTCCTCTCTTACATTTGAGCAATATTAATAAATGACTAGGCAGTAGGCATGTAAAAACACTGAAGGCTTTAGCTCTGTGCAGGTCAACCTGTGCGTGTGCATGAGTACCTGGTGAATATGAGTTGGAGTTATTTGTGCGTTTGCCCAAGTTTGAGTCCACAGTGCCGGCGTATTTGTCTGTTGGTGAATAGATCCAAGCTGATCAGGTTTCACTGCGACAGGGTTTGGTTCAGTGTCAAATCCCTCTGTGTGTAACTAAAGATACTTGTTAGGAACACGGCAGCTGGTATGCTGGCAGTTACGCACACAGACACCTGCTACCTGAGTCGGTCAGTCCCTCAGACTCTCTCTCTCACACACACACACACATTTCTGCTTATTCACTCATACAATGTGCGCATGTGCGTGTGTGAGTGTGTGTGTGTGTGTACAGGTGAACAGAGGGTCAGTGAAGTACTTTCCATATGCCATCTGTCAGATCAGCTACATCTCACACTGGCATTTCCCTACATTCAGTCGCAATGTCAAACCACAGGACCCCAATCCAATGCAATTAATTAAAGTTAATTAAATGCCAAATTTGCTCATTAAACATCCGTCTAACACGGCATTGTATCTATTTATGTTATTTATTTATTCAATTACTGAGCGATAAGATGAGGTGAGGTGAGGTGAATCAGTGCTCGCATGCTATTAAAATGGAAAATATATATATATATATAAAAATCAGTCACTTATTATGTCCGCTCAACAGTGCAAAACTCAAAAGATATATTTAATTGATTTAAAACTGAACCGCAGTAAATCCTCCCAGTTGAGAAGCTGGACCAAGAAAACAAGATCAAAGAACTTAATCGATCCTCAAAAAGCTGCTGGCCAACTAAAAATCAAATCAATGAATCCACCGATTGCTTCATCTTCACAATGCTTCCACTTCTTCAAAGAATATTCCAGATGCAACTCAAATCTTCACCTGTTCTCTGACAAAGAGTGATGTAACTACAGGCAATACATTTTATAGTATCTCTTGCCTCCCCCCCACTATGTTTATATGTGTATTTATTAATAATAATAATATAGGATGTCTATCAAACGCTTTAAGACACTCGTCCTCATAGAGCCGTCCCTTGATCATTGAAAAAGTTGAAACAGACATCTCATTTAAATAACAAGACTTCAGATCTCGGTTTCTCACTTCATCCATCTCCCAAACCTCATCGTTCTCTCTCCCTCTGTTCAAGTCATAATGAGCTGCTAATGAGATTCAGTCCTCTTCTGATTCACATTACAGTGAATTATGTATAAAGCCTTTAACTCATTGCTTTAAAATTACACGTGTGGCCTATGTAGCAACATGACACCCTTGAGTGTTTACAAACTGACAGCTTTTAAATGGTTTTCTTTGGAAAAAGGTGGGAAGAAAATAAGTTAAAAGTTTGGAAAACTAGAGCCACCACAGAGTGTGAGGGTGCAGACGTGGACAGAAGACAAGTGAGGGAGACGATGATGGACAAAGAGAGATAATGGTGTCACCTTGTGAAAGACTGTCATCACCTGCTGGGAGAAAAATCACCTGCAGGAGATAGCCAGAGCCCCTGAAACATGACATCCATCTCCCTCTACCCTCGAGCTCCTTCACTACCTCTGTAACTACTCCCAAGTGAGGAATGTGTTAGCAGCTTGAAACAACTAAACTCAATTAAACTGGAATAGAAATGACTCTGGTGGGTCCTCTGCTTTCATTAATTGGGAGCAAAATAACCCTCATCTCGTTTATGCCTACATTTCATCCATATTTGTATCTCTTTTCTCTCTTCCTCCCCTCCCCTGTAATGTGTCATCTAACTCACATTATCTCTTTAGCTGTAAATTAAATCTAGTGTGCCTTGTTGATGCTACATCAACAGTGTTGCCAAGGGATCAAGATCATCCATTTTACATACAATTAGACACTTGAAGACTTCCTCTGCACAAACTGCATTGACAAGTAAAGGGACAACACAATATATATATTGTCTGTCTGTCTGTCTGTCTGTCTGTCTGTGGACAGATGTTGTCAACGTGACAGCATCACAACTGTGTAAGATGCTGTAACAAAACTTTACAGGTGTGTAGTTGAGACTGAAATGATAAGGGGTGTGATCTGAGCACTGGAAGTTGGGAGGATGATCTATAGTTTTCCATACTTCTCAACTCAACTCTTTCATGCTGTACTAGGGGAGCTTGATCAACCATAATGGGACTTTTGGGTGACTGAAAACAAGTATTAAACGTGGAAAGTAACAACAAATGTGAGATATACACTAGCCTGTGATTAATTGTGCATGTCTGACAATAACTGACTCTGAAACCTCTTCACTCCCTGTTTTGCTCCATCGTCCCACCATCTCTACATATTCTCACTGTTTACCAAGGGGCTGGAATGGAGCAGGACTCTCACACAATGGTTGGTTACCGCAGACAGCAGAAACAACTTAACAATCAGAAAAGAAATGTACTGACAGCTGGTTCAATTTCTCTTCCTGCGCCCAACACCCGCACAAAAACCAAAGGGTCCTGGGAGGCTGAGAGCTGGCCTCCCACATGCCTTTAGGCAGAAACAGACACACTCACACAGGCACACGGGCACACATGCAGCGGGTTATCAAGGGAAATCACATTCGCTGGCATTGTGATCAAAATGAATATATATCTATATATATTTATAGATATATGTATACATCCACACAGACACAGCCAGGTGATTCATCACTAGCTGATGAGAGCATGACCTCCAAAACCTTTCAAGGGACCTCTGGCTTCCTCAACGTGACCTTTCCAAAGGGTCACTGTAGATTTATCAAACAACATAATGAGCTTTACAACCGCCATCACTCACTGAGGTTCAACCCTCTCCCAGGAATAATATAATATGTAGGCCAAATAGAAACAACACTGTCTTGTCAGCATCCTGCAGAGACCTCCCGTCAACATATTTCACCATTTTCTTATTATAGCTGACAGCTGACACTGTCCCTCTATCTTCTACTCCTGCCCTGCTGCTTCCCTATTTATCTTTTACCTTTACGCTGTCTTCACATATCGTACCACACACATACAGTGAGTCCCTGATGCCTAGTAGGAAATAGGTGCGATCCAGCTGCCCATGGGTGTAACGCATTGCTGTGACTTGAGTCATCTTGCTGGTGAAACACAAATCTTTGCGACGTGGCCTTATTGACTGAGAGAGAGAAAAGCTTTGATCGTACTATTGACATCTGTTCTAATTAACAGCCTGAAGGTTCTGTATGGCGGACTGTGATGACAGAGTGCTATCAATATCTGAGTAGCCTTAGCCTTGTTAGTCATTTGGTGGTTAAAGGCCTCTCTATAAAATCCTTCCCATCCTATAATACAGTGCATCCGGAAAGGATTCACAGCGCTTCACTTTTTCCACATTTTGTTATGTTACAGCCTTATTCCAAAATTGATTAAATTCATTTTTTCCCTCAAAATTCTACACACAACACCCCATAATGAAAATAAAAAACGAAAAGAAATCACATGTACTTAAGTATTCACAGCCTTGGCCATGAGACTCAAAATTGAGCTCAGGTGCATCCTGTTTCCACTGATCATCCTTCAGATAATAGAATGATGGTGGCAGCATCATCATGCTGTGGGGATGTTTTTCAGCGGCAGGAAATGGGAGACTAGTCAGGATCGAGGGAACGATGAATACAGCAATGAACAGACATATCCTTGATGAAAACCTGCTCCAGAGCGCTCTGGAGCTCAGACTGGGGCGAAGGTTCATCTTCCAACAGGACAACGACCCTAAGCACGCAGCCAAGATAACAAAGGAGTGGCTTCGGGACAACTCTGTGAATGTCCTTGAGTGGCCCAGCCAGAGCCCAGACTTGAACCCGATTGAACATCTCTGGAGAGATCTGAAAGTGGATGTGCACCGACGCTCCCCATCCAACCTGATGGAGCTTGAGAGGTCCTGCAAAGAACTCAAAAAGACTTGAGGCTGTAATTGCTGCCAAAGGTGCTTCGACAAAGTATTGAGCAAAGGCAGTGAATACTTATGTACGTGATATATTTTCGTTCTTTATTTTTAATTTGCAAAAATTTTAAACGTTCTTCACTTTGTCATTATGGGGTATTGCGTGTAGAGTTCTGAGGAAAAAAATGAATTTAATTCATTTTAGAATAAGGCTGTAAAGTGGAGCGCTGTGAATACTTTCCGGATGGACTGTATACAGCTCGTTACTGATTCTACTGATTCATCCCTACACTGGGAGGATGGACTGTATACAGCTCGTTACTGATTCTACCGATTCATCCCTATACTGGGAGGATGGACTGTATACAACTCGTTACTGATTCTACCGATTCATCCCTATACTGGGAGGATGGACTGTATACAACTCGTTACTGATTCTACCGATTCATCCCTACACTGGGAGGATGGACTGTATACAACTCGTTACTGATTCTACTGATTCATCCCTATACTGGGAGAATGCACTGTATACAGCTCGTTACTGATTCTACTGATTCATCCCTATACTGGGAGGATGGACTGTATACAGCTCGTTACTGATTCTACTGATTCATCCCTACACTGGGAGGATGGACTGTATACAGCTCGTTACTGATTCTACTGATTCATCCCTACACTGGGAGGATGGACTGTATACAACTCGTTACTGATTCTACTGATTTATCCCTATACTGGAAGGATGGACTGTATACAACTCGTTACTGATTCTACCGATTCATCCCTATACTGGGAGGATGGACTGTATACAACTCGTTACTGATTCTACTGATTCATCCCTACACTGGGAGGATGGACTGTATACAACTCGTTACTGATTCTACTGATTCATCCCTATACTGGGAGGATGGACTGTATACAACTCGTTACTGATTCTACTGATTCATCCCTATACTGGGAGGATGCACTGTATACAGCTCGTTACTGATTCATCCCTACACTGGGAGGATGCACTGTATACAGCTCGTTACTGATTCTACTGATTCATCCCTATACTGGGAGGATGCACTGTATACAGCTCGTTACTGATTCTACTGATTCATCCCTATACTGGGAGGATGCACTGTATACAGCTCGTTACTGATTCTACTGATTCATCCCTACACTGGGAGGATGCACTGTATACAGCTCGTTACTGATTCTACTGATTCATCCCTACACTGGGAGGATGCACTGTATACAGCTCGTTACTGATTCTACTGATTCATCCCTACACTGGGAGGATGCACTGTATACAGCTCGTTACTGATTCTACTGATTCATCCCTATACTGGGAGGATGGACTGTATACAGCTCGTTACTGATTCTACTGATTCATCCCTATACTGGGAGGATGGACTGTATACAGCTCGTTACTGATTCTACTGATTCATCCCTACACTGGGAGGATGGACTGTATACAGCTCGTTACTGATTCTACTGATTCATCCCTACACTGGGAGGATGGACTGTATACAGCTCGTTACTGATTCTACTGATTCATCCCTACACTGGGAGGATGCACTGTATACAGCTCGTTACTGATTCTACTGATTCATCCCTATACTGGGAGGATGCACTGTATACAGCTCGTTACTGATTCATCCCTACACTGGGAGGATGCACTGTATACAGCTCGTTACTGATTCTACTGATTCATCCCTATACTGGGAGGATGCACTGTATACAGCTCGTTACTGATTCTACTGATTCATCCCTATACTGGGAGGATGGACTGTATACAGCTCGTTACTGATTCATCCCTATACTGGGAGGATGCACTGTATACAGCTCGTTACTGATTCTACTGATTCATCCCTATACTGGGAGGATGGACTGTATACAGCTCGTTACTGATTCTACTGATTCATCCCTACACTGGGAGGATGGACTGTATACAGCTCGTTACTGATTCTACTGATTCATCCCTACACTGGGAGGATGGACTGTATACAACTCGTTACTGATTCTACCGATTTATCCCTATACTGGAAGGATGGACTGTATACAACTCGTTACTGATTCTACCGATTCATCCCTATACTGGGAGGATGGACTGTATACAACTCGTTACTGATTCTACTGATTCATCCCTACACTGGGAGGATGGACTGTATACAACTCGTTACTGATTCTACTGATTCATCCCTATACTGGGAGGATGGACTGTATACAACTCGTTACTGATTCTACTGATTCATCCCTATACTGGGAGGATGCACTGTATACAGCTCGTTACTGATTCATCCCTACACTGGGAGGATGCACTGTATACAGCTCGTTACTGATTCTACTGATTCATCCCTATACTGGGAGGATGCACTGTATACAGCTCGTTACTGATTCTACTGATTCATCCCTATACTGGGAGGATGCACTGTATACAGCTCGTTACTGATTCTACTGATTCATCCCTACACTGGGAGGATGCACTGTATACAGCTCGTTACTGATTCTACTGATTCATCCCTACACTGGGAGGAT
The DNA here is from genome assembly GCA_032191485.1 of Leptoclinus maculatus. Taxonomy (NCBI): domain Eukaryota; kingdom Metazoa; phylum Chordata; class Actinopteri; order Perciformes; family Stichaeidae; genus Leptoclinus; species Leptoclinus maculatus. The sequence continues at coordinate 14,892,723 of JAVDOI010000008.1, forward strand.
GCACTGTATACAGCTCGTTACTGATTCTACTGATTCATCCCTACACTGGGAGGATGCACTGTATACAGCTCGTTACTGATTCTACTGATTCATCCCTATACTGGGAGGATGGACTGTATACAGCTCGTTACTGATTCTACTGATTCATCCCTATACTGGGAGGATGGACTGTATACAGCTCGTTACTGATTCTACTGATTCATCCCTATACTGGGAGGATGGACTGTATACAGCTCGTTACTGATTCTACTGATTCATCCCTATACTGGGAGGATGGACTGTATACAGCTCGTTACTGATTCTACTGATTCATCCCTACACTGGGAGGATGCACTGTATACAGCTCGTTACTGATTCTACTGATTCATCCCTATACTGGGAGGATGCACTGTATACAGCTCGTTACTGATTCATCCCTACACTGGGAGGATGCACTGTATACAGCTCGTTACTGATTCTACTGATTCATCCCTATACTGGGAGGATGCACTGTATACAGCTCGTTACTGATTCTACTGATTCATCCCTATACTGGGAGGATGGACTGTATACAGCTCGTTACTGATTCATCCCTATACTGGGAGGATGCACTGTATACAGCTCGTTACTGATTCTACTGATTCATCCCTATACTGGGAGGATGGACTGTATACAGCTCGTTACTGATTCTACTGATTCATCCCTATACTGGGAGGATGGACTGTATACAGCTCGTTACTGATTCTACTGATTCATCCCTATACTGGGAGGATGGACTGTATACAGCTCGTTACTGATTCATCCCTATACTGGGAGGATGCACTGTATACAGCTCGTTACTGATTCTACTGATTCATCCCTATACTGGGAGGATGGACTGTATACAGCTCGTTACTGATTCATCCCTATACTGGGAGGATGGACTGTATACAGCTCGTTACTGATTCATCCCTATACTGGGAGGATGGACTGTATACAGCTCGTTACTGATTCTACTGATTCATCCCTACACTGGGAGGATGGACTGTATACAGCTCGTTACTGATTCTACTGATTCATCCCTACACTGGGAGGATGGACTGTATTCCTGCGGCTACCACTCTGTTGGAACAAACTAGCACCTAACCCACCTCGAGGTTGAGTTTGCTGATCCCTTCACTGTCATGGTGAGGTGCCTTTCCTTTTACACACTAAAGAGATACGAGTCTTATGCAAAAAGAAAAATGGTACACAGAAATGGCAAAGTCTGGAAGCATAAGTATTCTACGTTCACTGTATTTTGAAACGTAAAACCTCTTCCAACCTTTTCCAGCTGTTCAATTTCGAGTGTCTGTGGCATCGTCATCTAATAATAAGACATCAGTGTTTCCTGAGAAGTGTGACAATCGCGTGACAAGTCCATCAAACCCCCCACGGAGGGATTTAGCACCCCTCCACTCCTTTAAAGCTCACACAACATGGAGACTGATTCGCCAGAAGTAGAGAAAACAGTTAACATTAAACACTGATAATCCGCTCATATCATAGTAAGCTGATGTACACACTGTGGGTACCACATCTTCTTTCTCTGGTTGTTTCCTGTCAAGTCTCAAATGTATATTATTTATATACAAGGCAGAAAGGTGTTATTCTAACAGTACAGCTCATACATATTACATAAACTCTATTGTTCATTACATGGTGCATTGTGCCACTATTTGGCAGACTGTTGTAATGACAATAAAAAAAGATAACAGAACAGGAAAATAACCAATCGCATAAATGGACAGAGTAGCAACACGTCGTGTTTGTTTTTTATTCTTTGATAGACACCATTTGAGTTTGCTCATTAAGAAGACTCTTAATCCAATGTGAAGCCCGTAACTACTAACGGGTAAAGGTTTTTTTTGGGGTGCATTGGCCTAACCCCTATATTTTACATCATATACAGACTTCTTTCATGAAGGAAAGCCTTCATCTAAAACTGCAGTATCAGACACCATGGGGGAAAATATATGATCCTTAAATTTGGCTTTCATTCTAATCTGAATGACTTCATTGTTGAATATGATTTAAGACATTTTTCGCTCTCTTAAAATGACTAAGAAGACATGCCACTTGAGTAAAATTCATAAGGTGATGACCTGACTTTCCTACTCATATATAATTTCCTACTTTTTACGCTTATCTCAGTCACATTCCTATAGAAGTTAAAATGGCCCGTATGATCACGGAGTCCTTTGATATGGATTCAAATTTTTCTCAAAGCTACAAAACCAAAACCAAACTCGATCCCTTCACAAAATGCAGAATTTAACGTGGGATTCTACTTTGGAAACCCAGTTACTTGCAACACACACGGGTAAAAGGTTCCCCGTTATCTTCAATCCTTTATTAACTTGGCCTCTTTTGGCTTAAATCCACCTTCGGGGATCAGCGCAAAGGCCGGAGCCCAGTAGGGGGCCTGAAGAGCCCCGCCGTCTGAACGGATGAAAGGCGGGAGCGGTTTGTGATTGCTGTTAAAGAAGATCTTATAAGGGCAGCAACTATGTGACAGGCTGTGATTATGCAGCCATTTATTTAGGGGACCGCTCATGTGCACACATCCCGAGACTAACGTGACAAAATAAGGACACTGAAGAATATCGGCTTGTTTTCCTGCAGGCTTAAGCTTTCCTCAATTTGGGAAGAGAGTTTAGGATGCCTCACAGTGCATTTATCAATTCTAAATGTAAAATGGGCTACATTTCAGAAAAGAAAAGACAGACTAAAACATGCATTTAATTAAAATCATAAATATCTGCAATATTCAACATTAAATGTAAATAGCAAGCCCTAAATAAGTTCAAGCCAAAAAGCTTATATCACCTAAAACCACATTGTTACAAGACTGTCAGCAGCTTCAAAAGTCTCCATGTTAATAATGTAAAATCAGCGAGGGTAAGAAATATCGAGTATGGAGAGGATGTTTGCCGACCTAGAGCCCCATACTGTGCTGAGACCTGCATTCAAACCCTCTTTGTAGAGCAGATGTGACAGGTTGTTTGTGAGCGGAATTCAGCCACAGCCACAGCCACACACACACACACACACACGTTAACATTAAAATGCACATACAAGTGTTGTAGGATGGAAAACATCACCGACTATATGAAGCGAAGGAGCCTTGAGATGCTCAGACTTTGGCTTGGACACAGAGCCCGTCTGAAATAATCTCAGCCGATTCAGGACCTGTGGCTGGTCCTCTTAATAATCTCCATCACTGGCACCTTCTGACTGCATCTTCAGGCAATAATGCGAGCGCGTGTTCATTTCTTCAAGGCATATTTAAAAATAGCGTGGAGTCGGGCAGTTGAGCTTAACTAATAGGATCTCTGTAGTTTTAAACGTGTGTGTTGTTTCCAGCTGAAGACTCCGTCACAAAAACATGTGAACACACCATCACGGTCACAAACAGTGGAGGGCCTGGATTTGACTTGCTCATCAAACTGTGTTTTTATTTGTTTATATTATTGTACCTTGATTAGTGTAAAAAAAAGCTTCAATGGTTGCTCAGACAGAGTGGAGCTTCCCCCGTACTACTACTGTAAAATACAATGTCCATGTAAACGTTCTGTCCCAATGGTGACCAGATAATAGCATAACAACCTCTGACTTGACATTCCATTACTACAGCCGTATGAAATACTTTTCAGCTGCTGTGGAAACGCGGACATGATAATATAGCTGGTCCTTTAAAGCCGATAGAAGTCGATAAGAGTCAAGTCCGTTAGGAACAGGGATTTAAACATTAGCCTCTCATCACATTACATGCATCCCTTCTGATGCAGCTCTCACAGAGACAAAAGTGCCAAAGTCTTGTCTGACAGCAGGTAAATTATTTCAAAAGGATAAGACCTTTTAACAGGTTCATCTTAACGTGAGTTAGATCAGAGCCGGAGGTACCGACGGGGTGGACCGGAGGATTTTCAGTGCTGCAGTAAGAGTAAAGGGTTCTGTCAGGCATCGATCTGCATCATGATCAGCTAATAGAGCAAACAGCTCCAGATGTTGTAAACGCTGTTGAATAAAAAGGATTCAGCATTGGTTGCAACTTACTGCTGTAATATCTTCTGTACATACAGAGCACAGTCGAGGCTCAAGGTCTGATGGTCTTTACATTAAATCAATCAAAGATCTGACAGGGATGCATTGGGGACAACAATGTAAAAGAATGCTCACTCCCACTCAAACCCTGAATCAGATTTCACCTAACAATCACAAGAACAGAACAAGGCACAGAAGAATACGGTGGAAAACTGCTTCTAACCTGCTGCATGAAGTCTGTTTTATCTCTGTGCATGCTGTTTAATCTACACAGAAGTGAAGTAAGCTTGTTGAACTGTGACACGTAGAGGACTGCAGTTTGTCACTGTGAGAACAAGTGACACACTTGTAAAAGTGCTGGTATGCAGTTTTAGAGCCAATGAATCAAATCAAATGGAACAAAAGGAGAACAGAACACTACAGAAAGCAGACAAAAATGAACCAGTTGAAAAAATAAAACATAAAACAGACCATTTCCTCACACCAGAGACAAAACACCATATTTAGTGGTAGAGCACAGAAAGTAGAGTGCGGTGTGACTACGCAGATGAAGACATGTTGAAAGCAAGGTGAAGTACGGGCCAGCCCTGGCCTTGGTTTGGTTCTCACACAGCTGTGGGCTCACTGAGGCCAACACATCAGCCCTGCTACGCTCTCGGTCTGTGCGTCCATTTCCCCTCAGTGTCAGTCAGTCGGCCTCTCCCCCTCTCGGAATATTTGTGTGTCTGCGTGTACCCCAAAATGTAGGCTAATGCCCTGCAGAACGGACAGATTAAATGCCAATCCCTGGGTTGTACCAAAAACAGCCCGAGGCAGCGAGCACTGTGAGTGGGTGTGAGTGTGTGTGCGTCCAGCCAGCTACCAATCCATGCCTGCGAGTGTGCCGGACTGGGGGAACATAGACATAAAACAACTGCCCTTCGTAAACAACTGTAAAGGTCACTGCAGATTTCAAATTGTAGTCATGTCCTGATGGAAAGGAAACATTTCTGGCCTTAATGTCAGACACTTTTGGTGTGTCGGTTCATTTTAAAGCGACATGCTGTAAGGCCAGAATAAACATCTCCATTCATTATAACCACGGTAAAAAAAAGAAAACACGTCACTTTACCACAAAGCATTGTGGGACTTTTGACCGAACAAACTAGACTCGTATACGTGTGTGTGTGTGTCTGTGTGTGTGGGTGAGCTGTGCTCGTGGTTCTCTGAGGTCTGATCCACTATTGATGGAGCAGAGAGGGGTTTGTCATGTGACAGATTTGCAGCCTCAGCTCTCTCTCGGTTTTGCAAAGAGATACTAATGCTTTCAGACACAGGTTGAAACAATAGGGCTGTGGACTGACATGTACATTTTGTTTCAGTTGGATTTTAACTTGAATGATTTTATTTGCCAAACATGACCTTTGCCTCCGGTAAACATGTGGTCAGAAATCAATGGCCGACGTCAGTGGACATCTTACTAATAAACAGATGCAGCCATCATGGGGCTGTAATGCATATTCACCATCTCTACCTCTATTATGAATATACATGGTATTAAATTAGAAAACTGTTCATTGGAGAACCACATTTTAAGATTTCTGTTTATCTGATTCAAACGTATTCAAGGCTTTTAAAGGGATGTGAATTTACAGAATATTTGAAATTCGAGATGACACAACCATAACTCAATATCTTATTTTTTTACCTCAGTTTCATCTTGTGAATGTGAGCCTATACCCTCTGTGTAAAGCAACTGAAGCAGCTCACTTTTACAAAACGCTTTTGGCAGCACGTGGTCACCAATCAATGGTCCTGCTGCTGAGAGCCATAATATATATTCAGCGCTCAGCCTACAGATCTGTTGTGAATACACAGTCCTAGCACCGCATATACATTTTGGAATTCTTCCAACAGTTCATTCTGTGTGTTGTGTGTCCCTTTTCAATCAACAACATAATGAATTTTCTTTCTTATGGTTGGTTCATGAATATCTAAATTATATTGAAATGAATGTAAATATAACGTGGGAATTGGAGTATTTTGAAAACAGAAGTACAACTCCGAGTTGGGTTCTAATTCGTTAAGCATACATTCCCTTGATCATACAAATTACTAGAGACAGCCAAGTGGAGAAATCAAAAACACACACACACACTCACAAATACACCCACAGAGCAGTTTAATTACATGCTGTTGAGCAACTGTTTCTTTAATGCATTCTGCGTTCATTGATTTGAAAGGTCTCCGACATTGAATTACGCTATAGATTTTGGCATTTCAAACGCACGCACATGCACGCCCAAATATCCATACTAATTGCCTTTTTAGCATTCAGAAGCTGCTCTATTAGCAGTTTTTTGCTACTGAGTGCATTCCTGCTGAAGGAGTGAACAGCAGGGCAGAGATGCTATCAGTCTAAAAGAGCAGCTTGAAGGAATCCCGTCTCCCACACATGTCAACTGACCCTGCATGCTTAACTAAATGACACAGGCCAGCTTCATTTCAAAGCGCTGTGGGCAACAGTTCTGAGACCAGCACAACGCCACCGAGAGGAATTAGCACATAAAACAAATGAATGCACTGGACTTTGATATCATCTTAATAATCACAGATTACATCAATGCAACCAACCTTGAACCTGTTCTAAGTGTCCGTGAGCAAGGCACAAATGTCCGGAGTCACTAAAGATTTAACCTAAACCAATGCAAACGTCATTTAAGTTCTGCGTACATAAAAAAAAACAGCGCACACACACACACACACACAGAATGTAGATTCAAAAGTAACCTTAGTTATAGGCAGTGGCGGCTGGTGGAAAATGTTCTTGGTAGGGCTGTGCCACATCCAATCAATTTCAGCAAACATTCCAGAATGATTTAATGCAAACAAATTAAGGTATCAAACGCGCATTACTACTTTGCAGTTAAATATTTAACATTTATTCCAACACGAAAAAAAGCAGTAAATAACACTTTCACAAACACGTCAGGACATCTTATTTTAGTCACCCTCACAGGGAGTTCAGTATAATATAATATATATAACATATAATAATATTCTGTATAATATAATAATATATATATATATATATCATATAATATTCTGTATAATATAATAATATATATATCATATAATATTCTGTATAATATAATAATATATATGTCATATTCTGTCCCCGTTGTTTTAAAAAGATAAATAAGTTATTATCATGACGTCATCCAGCTAGTCAAACCTGTCTGGTGTACAGCTAGTAGAGAAGCTTCATGTACTGCTTCTCTTTCCTGCTAGTCTGCTGTCTGATTGTGAGGTCAGGCTGATCTGGGATCAGCTCTTTCAGTAGTTTCTCCTCTCAGTTCTCCTCTCAAACGGGTCTTGGAGGAGTAGTGCTCGCGCTGGCGCTCTCCTGTAGAGACTTCTCCTGACGAGAACGCGCAGCTTGGGGCAGGAAAAAAACTGCCCCAAGCTGAATCTATTTGAGGACGCTGATTGGCTGAATTGTATGTCACTCATTTATATCTTTACTCATCATTGGCTAAACTGCTTTATAGACCCGCCTCTTTGGGGCAGTTTTTCCAGCGCCCCAGCAGCTGAGACATGCACACACAGAGAGGAAGAGCAGACAGGCAGAGAGGACAAGCAGGAAAAGCATATATTTACCGCAGATATCATATTTTACACATATTACTGGGTGATTCCATGTTTCAAAAACACAAATATTGACAATTTGTATAGTTTATTTTTATTTTAAATTTTATTTTTATTTATATTTTTATTTTTATTTTTATTTTTATTTTTTGTAGCTCTAGGGGGGGCGGCGCCCTAGCGCCCTCTATGGACCAGCCGCCACTGGTTATAGGCAAGTAACCTTAGCTTCACGATCAATCAATACTATGTGGTTTCTCAACGCAAATGCAGAACATGCACTCCATATGCATATCTGCAAGCCTTCTCTCGGGGTAAGCCTATACACCACACACACACACACACACACACACACACACACACACACACACACACACACACACAGACACAGACACAGACACAGACACAACACTCTCCCTCAAGCTGCCTGGGCATCCATCCACCTGACAAAAACACAACTTCTTATCCCACACACTTGGCATGGTTGCCAACTAAGCCCCAGTTCTCCAGAAGTAATAAACCGTCTTTTCACCGCGTCTCTCCAAAACTGTGATAGAAGACTGCTGAAAGCCCCTGTGCTTCCATTGTAAACCCCTCAACTCATTTACTAGTACACTGAGTGTTACTTCTGTGGCCGTGTGTGTGTGCGTGTGTGTGTGCGTGCGCGTGTGCGTGCGTGTGCGTGCGTGCGTGCGTGTGTGCGTGTTGTACATAATGTCCCATGTGCCACTGCCATGGGGAATATTTGTTTTACACACCAGGGCACGACATTAACGCTTGCCCGGGGCAAGTAGAATGCCTCATGTAGTTGTCTGATCGGGCAAGTGAGAAATAAATGGGATCTTTATCAAGCGCCGATATTCAGTAAAAACGTGCGATCAGCAGATTGATCTCAATGCACTCAATGCATTATCCGATCCTGGATAATGATACATTGTGAACAGCAGCAAATCTGTCCGTCAGTTGGCAGCACAGTCCTGCTCAGCTAAATAACAGAGCTCACAGAACAGCAACATTTGGAACAACTAACGTAGTCAGACATGTGGACCTGTTATAAAGTCATTCATTCCCACGCATGCAGTGACCAGCTCTTCTGTCAACAGCACAGTCCTGCTGACAACGTCTACAGAGGGTTCATTCAGTTACATCATTCAGTCAAGCTTTAAACCGTAGAAAACTAGTAATGCATCAAGCTAAATTACAAGGTTATCTTGTAAAATTAATTTTTGGAGATGTTTTCACAGCAATATAAAATAGATATAAGAGAGGGAATTATGAACAATAGCTATAAGAAGATTATAATACATAACTAAAACCACTAATGCACCAAAACATTTTTAATCAAAGCAAATATATAAATAAATAAAAATAGGTAATCAAATTTGAATCGATATACAATGATTTATTTCCTAATCATTTGAATTGTTTGTTTCTATAATAATAATAATACCAATAACCACCACTATATATGAAAAAAACAAAGTAAAAGGTTTCATTTCTGATGTTTTTTTATCCAATTTCCCAAATCCGTGTTGATTTTATCAATGTTTTAATAGCTCTACATTTTCCATTTCGGACAAGTACGTTTGGCTATCAGGCAAGTACAAACATCTCAGCTACTAGCCCTTGTTTTTTTTTCTAAATGATCTATATTGTCACTGAAAATGCTTACTGTTAAGCCCCACACACTAATGTACACACACACGCAAAATCAGTAAAATGGGACAGCATGTTTTTAACATACAGCGCCAGGTGACTTCTGTAATCTAAGAGAACATGAAAACACTGCATGGATTCTCACACACATTTGTGCATTCCACTGATCAACCTCCAAACACAGACCTCGGTTCCTTTCCTTCCTTCCTTCAGAGTGGTCCTGGCCAATCTCCTTCAACATTATCTCGTCGCTGTGATGAAGCGTAACAGTCGGGCAAATGACAGAGCAGCGAGCTGAACACCACAGCGCAGCTTGTTACCGAACATGCATTGCGATGGCCTCCATCTACTTCTCCAGATAGAGGAGTCAGAGAGGTGAGACACACACGAGTACACATTAACAGAGCGCATTCAAGGTTAATACATCGCTACCCGTTAAAGCCAGATCCAATACACACAAACATCTCTTCCTTTTTAATGTGGAGAACTTGTTGATAGGAGGCAAAGCGCAGTGAAAGCCAGGAAGATAAGAACCACAACATTAAACAGTCTCATCAGTGATGTTAGCAGCATACCATATATGGCAAACGTATACGTAACGTATATCATCACGTTTGAGCGGCCTACAACAGAGAGTATGCTAATAAACATTTTAAATGAATGAGAAAAATGATGTCAGCGAGTATTTCCCGTCACAGAAGCAGTGTGTTCGTACATATCTGCTTTTTCTAGAGACTGCAGGATCTTAAAAAGGCGATGGTGAAGAGAGTGAATTTTACTGATCTGAAATATTACCATGTTTACCTGTGAAAAGTGTGTACGATCAGCAGCTCATGGCTTTTAAGTGCAGAGACAACACAACGACAATTATTGTTTCTTCTTCTTAGTTGGACCTTTTCCAGTCTGTAACCAGCTTCATCACATCTACCTGCATGTCACATGCTCATCAAACATCAACCTTTACCATCTTCTAACAAAAAGGGCCAAAGGCATATCTAATGTTCACGTTTAGATTTAAGATTTTCAAGACAAAAATAACCACTGAAGACATTTTCAGCACCGCTAGATATGAGGCCCCATCCATGCCACTGTGTGTGTGTGTGTGTGTGAATTATAATGTGTGTGTATGCGCGCCTTTGCGGTACCAGGAGGTGCCGGCATAACGGCCAGCGTGTGACTGAGCGCGAGGCAGCCCGTATGCCTGCCTCCTCCACTCATTTGTTCTGCTCGTCCATCATAAGGAGAGAAGCAAGAGAAGAATGAGGGAATAAGAACAAACTTTAGGTGGGCATTTGGATTCGCTTTGATCCTGTACCCCTTTATTTTGTGTCTCCATCGTGCAAGCAGAAAGCAGAAAGTGATGAAAGGAAGAAAAAAAAAAGCTTGCACATTCCTCCTGTGTGTGTGTGTGTGTGTGTGTGTGTGTGTGTGTGTGTGTGTGTGTGTGTGTGTGTGTGTGTGTGTGTGTGTGTGTGTCAATGATTGGAGGATTAATTGTAAAGAAAAAAGAAAAACTCTGGCATCAACTAAGAAGACAAAGAAGTTCTGAAGTCTGTTATTATTTGGTGCATTTCAATTGGAAAATGTCTTTGCGTACAAAATTGTCATGACAGGAAGGTGAAGGAAGAAGTGATCATGAGGAGACCGCTGAAGCAGCAAGACAGGAAGATCGGACTGATGGAAACTAATGTTTCCTTCTAAGCTACTCAGTTATGATGATTCAGACATCCAAAATGTAAAATGCAATTCATCTATAAGTTGTCTATTCAAACATGCCCAACAACAGTGCTGTTGTGTAGCCTCCCTTCTTTCACTGTGGAGGATTAACAGATTCTTTTATTTACAAATTAAGTTCTGTGTCTATAAAATGTCCCAAAACAATTGAGAAAGACACCATCGCAATTTTCTGGAGCCCAACGTAACATATTTAAATTGTTTGTTTTGTTAAATACAAAACCCAAAGTAAATGTATTTACCATTATAAGACAAAGAAAACGACAAATTGTGATGTTTTAGATGCTGGAGACAGCAAATGTTTGGCCTTTATATGCTGGAAAAGTGACAAGAGAATTGTAAAGTTGTATTTAAAGCTTTCCAAAGGTGCTCTTAATCAGTATTTACATATAATTTGATTATGATTAACTATGTAAGCCATTTATGTTGCGTTGGTCAGTGCAGATGTGTTTTAACATGCAGTTCCTCTAATGGTCCCTAGAGACCGGCTCAAGTGGATTATCTGGATTTGACATGGCTCTAACCAATGATGATTACAATTTTAGAGGAAAACAAATGTCTGGAGTGTTTAAAACTGTATCTGATAATCGTGATAACAGTCAACATGATCACATCAAAATGTTACGCATCTGATTTCTGCTCACCGCTCGTCAAGATCCAGAGTTCTGAACTGAAACCTAAAAATCCTGATTTCTACTAACAGTCACCCAGTGATTCCTCTCTCTCTCTCTCTCTCTCTCTCACTTCCACAAAAGCACACACACATCCGCCAGGTGTGGGTGTGCCCCTGATGGATGGAAAGTAATCAAAATGCAAAACAGTTTCTAGCTTAATTTCTCTGTGTTTATGCAAATATCTCTTCCACTCTGCCTCCCTCTGTGTGTGTGAGTGTTTCACCGGTGCAGCGAGAGACCAGTGGAACAGTGAGTAGGTGGAAACTGACATGGAGTAACAAGCTGAATACATAAAACACACACACACACACACACACACACACACACGCGCAGGAATAAATGTGTGCTATATAGCAAAACTTGAATGAAACGGCAACAATAATCATAATTACTTTTTTGGGGGGGCTACACTGGCTGTGTTGTGGAGACAAATAGAATTTTGAAATAACTTAAATTACTCTATTTGTCTCATATTCTTTTGCCGATGGGTATGAAATACTTAAGTATTCTGGCAGGCTATTTGCTTTCGGAAGACAAGAACTTTAAATTCTGACGGAATCACTTCATCTCATACTAAACAAAAGAGCAAACCTTTGCACAGCTGTAGGTCGACAGGTACAAAGGAGAATAACTATGGTCAACACTATAGAACAACAAGACTCCTGCACACTGTCCATGAATCAAAAAGTACTTTCAGATCATGTTGGATTTTTAGTTTTTTGATCTCCTATACTTACTATACAAACTCGTCCTGATGAATTCATACCACCGTAATATATTCTGTAAAAGGTTCAATCAGCTGGTGTATTTTAATGAAACACCTGAAACCAGGTTCTACAGTCTACATGGAACAGAAGACGGGAGACAAAGTGTTGGAACATGGCGTGTTGGTCAGTACCTGATTGAGTTTCTGAAGTGGTCCTCTGCCGGGTTTTTCACCGTGCAGCTGTTGAGCACCCACAGGTCTGCGTCTGATGGGTCGTCTATAGAAAGAGAGAAAGAAGATCTTTAGTTGATGTTTTCACACCACACGAGCACGACTTCATAAAGAAAAACCAATCAACACGTAATATAATAAAGGATTCAGGAAAGCAGAAGGAATCCTAAAACAGCACAACTACTTAATTAGTCTCTGGCTCAGTTCTTTTGTTCCTGCGTGTGACAGTAAGTTATTAGTCTCTTTTCAGAACCACACATAATCATCTCTTAAGGTTTCTAATGAGTTAAAGTTAGATGCTTGTTTAAAAAAGGAGACGCACTTATGACTTCTGGTGACTTGTAGTTCTCTTGAATACCGATGTTGAATACACTTATTGTAAGTCGCTTTGGATAAAAGCGTCTGCTAAATGACTAATGTAAAGTTAAAGGTATTATATATACAGATAGAGTTATACAGGTATTTCTGCATGGTTCCACCTCACTGACTGCGATGTACAGATGTGTTTGTTTGTGTCGCTCGTCCCTGGCTCAGCGGCAGCTAATTCACAATGCTGAAGCTAGAGCCAGATGTTTTATCTGTACTGGCCTCCTTTTGCTGTGTAACATCAACCAGAGTTGATTTGAAGGTGTTATTGTTTGTTTGTTCATTGGGCTTTGGATGGTTTGGCACACTCTGCCTCGACTCAAATAATTGAATAGTTTGGGTTCCATTTGTTTTAAACTTACAACATTATAGCAATACCAGCTAGTATTCAATGTGTTGTCTTCATAAGGTTGTTTTGGTAAGGAGACCTTAAAGTTACCAAGAGAATCCCGGTGTACCTGTACCTGCTGGATGATACGTGTGTTTATTGGCATGGCACCCTTGGACGTGGAGATTTAAAGTAGAAAAGAAAGAAGAAATGCATCGACTCTTTTGCTACAGTTTGATCATGTCAGTGATGGTGCTAAACAGCAAAATGAATCAGTTATAATATTAAAAAAAGGTTACTTCTTGACCTTGCCACCAGTATCTGTGACAAAAAAAAATATATTCAACTCAAAGGTAACTTAAGCTTTTCGTGAGATTTCATCTGCATCTCAGTGTCTTGTACTTACGATGGCTGATCCCAGACCATCTATACCAGTAGATTTTGAAAACTGAAAACCACTCCACTAATTAAAACAAGTATATAATAAACAACCCCCTTTTGTCGAAATACTCAAAAACAGGACTATTTTAACTTTACAAGTTACTTGAAATAAGAACGTCAATTAAACACACACACACACACACACACACACACACAGAGAGAGACCAGTGCAATGCTCCTTGTGATGTTAAGCTCGGCTGCTGCACAAGCCGCTGGTGGCAGGCTTTGCATGGCACTGCTAGGAGAGCTGTCACACACAGACACACATGATCGGGGGGGAATGGCACGGCGGTGGTGGGGAGCTGGAAGCCTGCTCCTTTACGCTGACTGAACCAGATATTTCACTTGGAATCCACTTCCCCGCTGCAGTCAAGCATACACACACCCCACTCACACTGTATTCCCCGCATTAGTTAACTTTATACACACACACCTGTATCACACACACAGCAGGTCGCAGGGTGTGGAGGAAGGGGGGGTTATTAACCACACTAGACCTTACCCGAGGTAAACCCTCTCACTCTCAAGCCACACACACACACACACACACACACACACACACACACACACACACACACACCAAGACCTGCACCTTCACTATCATTCTTATTCTCTCTCAACAATCAGTTTATCATGCAGATTTTTTAGGAGTTAAAACAATAAATATGAAAGATCTATTGCAGTGGCACTATTATCACTTTATCGGGGAGTGTTCAAGTTTCAATAAGTTGAATAAAAAACCTTTATAACGCCAGTTGAGACCGATCAGAACAGATAAAAAAGTAATTTCACAACTTGAGGTATAAAGGTTATTGTATTACATATTATGTTTAAATATTTTAGGACCTTTCAGCTGTAGATGGCCTAGATTTAGAAACACAGCAGTGCTTTGAGGGGTGTTTTACAGATTGTATCCAACAGTAAGCAAGATGTATTGACGTCTCGTAAAAACAGCTGCATGTCTTGATAAAGCACTAAAATAATGTGAGTCACACTGGTAGAACATGAATCACGTGTTGGCTTAGGGTTTGTTTGTTTGTGTGTTTTGTGGGGAATCATGCTCGGGGGGGATGGACCGGACAAAATATAGAAAGGCCAAAGAATATACGATTATAAAAGTAATCCTAATCCCAAACTATGAAATATGTGTGCGTATGGGTTAGAGAGAGAAAGAGGGAGAATAAATGCAGCTGGCAAAGGGTGCCCATTATGCCAACCTTTATTTGTCTAAGCAACCAACACACACACACACACACACACACACACAAACGCAGGACTAGTGGGAGTGGTCTCAGCTGTCTCCTCTCTGTCCCGAGGGAGGCTTTCCAGACCAACAATAACAAGCTCGGCATCAATTTAACAGACGCACACGCACACAAAAGACAAATACAAACATCTGTTAAACAACCCTTTCTACAAAGTCAGGAAAAATTACCAGTACACAGATAAAACTACAGAAAGAGAACTAAAGGTAAATGTGCCTTTATTTAACCAGGTAAGTCTAATGAGAATGTGACTTACTTTTAGAGATTATTTTTGCTCTGTATGTATGTATATATATATATATAGATGATTTGGAAATCTTTATTTTTCATCACTGAATGGTATTTGTAGCTTTAAACCTCTATGACCCTTTCAACAGCAGCCACTGGTTTTGATCCAGCAAAGGATCCGCAAAGCAGATCCACACAAGTACAAACGGTTGACATTATCAAACTTCAGCAGCCGATATCGAGAAAATCTGAGGTCCCATCAGTGACGCCCCCCCCCACTCCCCCAACAACTGCTGCCAATGAACTGGAGGTCAGAGCCATCACCATGAATTGAGATTAATCCAGGCAGCAGCTGCCCCTCATTCAGAAAGGGGCTTTTAGAGGTGTAATCTGGAGGCAGAAAAAAGAAAACTTTAACCTTGTTTTGGTTTGGGGATTTCTACTTTAATCATTTCTAACTCCTCTTTTTTTCTTTTTACAACAAGACAGGAATAATTCAGACAGCCCCCGACTAAGTGATGGTGTCTTCACAGTATTTCGGGGTCATGGGTACTGCGGTGCGCTGCAGTCAGGACCCGGGGGCTACAGCTGTCTCGTGGTGCAAGACCTTCTGTGGATGATTGTGTTTGTTTAAAATTGCTACAATTGTTGGGGTTAACCCAAAGAGAGAAGTCTGACCCCACACACAAGGGAGCGGAGTGTGTTGGTTTTAGCAAGCGTAAGACAAAAACTCAATTCTGACTGGAAATAGTGGCTCCAGAGGAAATATTAAAAGTGTGCTAGACAGTGACATTGCCCCACATGTATTGTTGCAGGGACACCAAGTGGCTGAAGAGATGGAGAAAAAGGAGAGATGAAGACACTGTTGAAAACTAAATCAATACCGTGTAAATGTACACAGGATCTGATTTAACGCATACAAATTTAAATGGGACAGAAATTAAATTAAAATAACACAATAATAATCATTGTGACAGGGAAAATCAAGCACAATGTCCAGTCTGCTGATTCCTGATTTAAATGGTTTTATCAGAGACAGTAACAAGACGTCCCTATGACAAGTCATGGAATAACAAATCAACCTTAATTGAATGGCAAAGCAGTGCTGTTGTAAGCCAACTTTAGCTTGGCACAAGCTAATGATTCATTTAAGATAAACAGCGGGAAACAAATCATCATCAGACAAATACTACTCAAGTGTGATGATTGTGACTCTGTGAATTTTCTTGAACAAAGAAATTTGCAATGAACCCTACATGAGGCTGATGATAAAACTAAGCCATTGCAGATCAAAGTAAAACCTCTGACATCACTGGATATTATGGAAAATAACTTTTGCAGTGCTGCCTAATTTACATCGTCTAATGATGCATTACAGGAACGTCACGCTGAGGTGAAGTGAAAGCCGAGTGGGAACGTAAACGCTGACAGTGATTGGTCCGCAATGACGCATCTCCACAGTTGCCACCACGAATTACAGCATGGAGACACTCTTATCCCTCCACCAAAATCAGTTAGAGGAATAACGCCACAGTCTATGGACTGCACTGACAATGGCTGTCACAATCTCAGTGCCAGTTGCTTCTGTTGAGAGAACTTCATCTCGTTTGAGATGTATCGAGCCATAACTGCTGTCATCCATTGCACTGTCCCGCCCGTCATTAGCAGCAACTCTCACTTGGCACAGCAGTCGTAATGAGCTCGACGACAGATGACTCTGAATCTATAAAATGCTAAATTGTGCATTAACTAAAAGCCAAATATTTATACGTTTTACATGTTGAAAAAAATGTGCAATTCAGTCAAGAATAACCTGGAGCAAAACGGCAGGGGACAGTGCAACGGTAAGCTGAACATCTGTTGTCAAAATGTGGACAGCAAAGAGTAGATGTACTTTTAGGGAATATGTTATAATATGTTGGGAACCATGAATAAATAACCTAACATGTGTGGTTTTCTGTTCATCTCTGCGTCAGTGTGGGAATAACGCCTGGGGGTAACCTCCAATGACTCACCATTGAAGTGCACATAAGTTAATACCACACCAAGAAATGCTGTTACTGGGAGATCTCTTGAAAGTGACATTTGCATACAATTTGCATCGGTATGGAGGGTCAGCCAATGACAGCGGAGGATTTTGGTTATCTTTGCAAATCATGGCCATCAGGCAGTTATGTGAGAAGTTGTTGGTACAGAATGTGCACAAGAACTGTTGACTAGTCTTTTATCTGATGAAGATATAAGGCCCAGGGGGTAAGACAAGCATCCTGGTATGTGTGGGGGTGTGTGTATCCATGTGTGAGAGGGGGTAAATGTCCGTGTGTGTGTGTGTGTGTGTGTGTGTGTGTGTGTGTGGTTTGCAAAATGAGTCTACATTAGCCCTGTATTAAACAGTCTGGAACTCATAGCTTTGAAAGGAGTGTGAAGAGAAGGCTGAGAACATTTCTGCATCAGTTATTATTAATATACCACTGCAGATGTGCTTATTTATATACTTTGCAATATGCATGCACAGCCGTAACATGAAGTACCCACAAAAGCAAAATAAATTAAATGTGAGAATAGAACAAAATTCAGGAGTGAAAAAAGCTAAATAATATCATAGTTATTTGTAACTACCTAGGTTTAATTAACTTACTTCCAGGGCAATCAGAAAACAGTATAGATTATGTTTTTACCGGCTGCCCTAATTTAAGATCAATAACCGTTTATCATGACTTGGCAGTATTGGAGGATTTGACACAATTATTTACCAAAGCTCATTTTTACAACATTAGTTCATCAGATATTATAGCTGGAATTTTGCACTATTTGTATTAGTACCTTTACACCTACAAATATCTCTCTCTCTCTCTGACACACACACACACACACACACACACACACACACACACACACAATAATGACACTATTTCACTCAGTCTGCAACCCACAGATGAAAAGCCTGTTTTATATTTTATCCAATATAAAGACATATATTACATTTGACCACAACAGCTGACCTCCAAATGAATTGTTTTTTCGTTGCGTGTCCAAGAGATTTTCCAATAAGTAATATAAGGAATTCCACCACTCTCAAACAGTCGAACCCACTGTACGCAAAAGGAAAATGACATGTATGTGTGTGTGCGTGTGGAGCTGCACCTTTGTACATTCTTTGATAAAATCCAAACCAACTGACCAAAATGATCTCATCCATGAGGTACGTTCCTGTGTGTGCGTGTGATTGTGTGATTGTGTGTGTGTGTGTGTGTGTGGTTCATCCTACATACACCCCGCAACCAAATCATATGAGAGAGAGAGTGGGATATTGGAGAGGCAACACCTGGGGTCAGTGTGTGTGTGTGTTTGTGTAACAATATACACAAGGTCATACATAACAAATTTCAATCCCACGACTCCCTATGGAGATGAGCAGAAAGGGTTATGGGAGCAGGTGCATGCATCAAATAAGTACGGCTGGAAAGATGGACAAAAGAATGAAAGAGTGAGAGCGAGGATCAGATGGGTGCTTATGTATGTAAAAAGAAAGACAACAAAAAGGATTAAAAGGAACAGGCAGGACGGAGAGTCGATGAAGAGGGCCGTCCTGAGAGAGGAATAACAAGAGAAGAGTGAGTGTGAAGTGGAGGCAGCTGATGGGCAATAGCCAAATGGGATTCAAGGATGACCAACAATGTGAGCAAAAAGGAGTACAAGGAGAAACGGAGACAGAGCGACTAAACGAGATGTGAAATGAGGAAGGAGGAGAAAGACGTAGTGGTGGTGATGAAAGTGGAAAAAAAGAGAGTGAATAGAGGGGGATAAGGAGTAGGGAGAGGGGAGAGGGGGAAAGCAGCTGGAAAGAGAATTAGGTATCCTGCTCTCATCTAAAATAAAGCAGGTGTTTCATAAATATCATTAAAAAATATATAGATTTTATTGGCTGACATGTTTTAGTACACTTGCCAGGTTTGTGTGTTCACCTTTGAAATTCTATAAATATAAACAAACAACTAAGTCAGAGTTGTTTGTGTTGTCGTCTTGCAACTTTTTCCTTTTCATTTTGTGTTGTCAGTTCGTGAAAGTCAATTGTAATATTTTGGTTGCCTAAAAATGTCTTGGTCAACGTTCATTTGTCCACAAACCAATGGGTGAAGTCACGGAGACTACGTGCTGCTGCGCACTGGCTGATACAAAGCTAATACGCTACTAGCTACTAGCTCTCCTCCTGTCGGTGTCAACACTAATTTGTTGCTCACATTTTGTAGTATGTCGGGGAAATGTTCTGTCGTCCCGGGACGGCGGTTTGAGCCTTGATTCCAGGTAACTATGGTACCTGCAGTACTGTAGACAGAATGAGCACAGTGATGTTTTCAGAATTTTGGCATCGACCAAAGAGTCGGTTCTCGGTTCATCCCTCCCCACAGCTGTGTGCAGCACCCCACAGAGAACTGAGAGGAGGCTCAGCTGCAGGGTCAGAAGGCAGACAAACACAAACAAAGATAACAGACACAATGGGAATACGGTCATTTCCCTGAACTCCCATGTATGCATCCACTATATGCAGATGTGCCAACTGTCAACGGTAAATTCAACTATTTACTGTAAATAGACAAAAAAAAATGTCATACTAAAGTGAGGAGTTTATGAATGAGTCTGTTCTAAAAGCAGCTGATTAAAACTGATATTTTCTCATTAGCAGCATTTTACCTTTACACAACATAAAAAAGATGCAACACAATTGCAAGAACAAGGAAAAGTGGGAAGCAGATCTCACAGGAGAGTGTAAATCAGCGCATTCCACCTCAGATTGCAACTTTAGGCTCAAAGATTGAACTAGCCATAAATGTATCAATATCAAATCAATGTCTTGAAGTATAATACACACTACATTCTGTCGAGCAGTAAATTAAGATACAGCCCCATGAATAAATAACACAGAAAGGAACTCTACTACGGTCCTGTTATGCCAATAAAAGCCAGTTTACCTAGAGTTGGAATATTTGCTTTCTGTGGGAAGGTTTTCAAAATGCGGAGTAATATTTAGGCCAAAACCATCCAAATACAAGGCCCGGAGTTGCCAGAGGTGGATACACGATGTCAAACAAGGACACAATTCCATTTTCTCTAAAAATGAGAGAAATAAGTGTCCAACGATATCATGGGGGTAAAGATGGTTTTCAGAATTGTTTCAAATGACAGTATTTTACTGGAGACACCAGAGAGTACAAATGTAGGCACAGACACGGAGGGAGGTAAGAAGAGACGGGTGTAATTCTCTTACGTTGTTAAACTCAGCATGCACATACCTGCTATTTTATCACAACCTAAAACAACCATCGGCCTTTTTACTCCCTCTTCCCCCCCCCCCCCATCGTAACTTCTCTTTGATATTTTCTCTTTTCATTTTACCCATATTACCCAAACTCTATATTTCCCCTACTCTCCTGTCTCATTTAACCACCATATGTGACACCCGCTCACTTTCACTACTTTCCTCCAGCTTTCTTGTGTCGTTTGGAAACCTCGAGTTGTCACTACTTCCTTGTTTTTAACCATATCAAAACTTTCTTATTCTCGTTTCCTCCTTTCTGTCCTTCGTCAATTTCTACTGCACCATCCGACACCAACATTAACCTCAGCGCTGTCTGCTTTTCATTTCCCCGACTCCATCTTACAATTACTGTGTCCTCAGCTGATCGACTTCTTGTGGACAGAAGATCTCTCTGTAGGATTTTCAGTGGAACACAAGTAAGTTGGGTTTTCCTTAAAAAACGTTTACATTCTATGACAATCAACTTGTCCCCTTATTCATCAAGCACCCAACTTGCCTGTTTAATTTACTAGAACATTAAAATGTGTCTACTTGCGATGCATTAAAGGCATCAAAATTAAAAAGCGTGGATAATTTATGATTGTTTTACTGTCCAACCTATCCACAATATTTGCTATGAAATAAAAGATGAGTAATCATATGGACAATTACAGGATGTCATACATCCCTTGTGACTTCTGCACTGCGAGGTTATGTGTACAAAAAGCTGTTCTATAAATAGTGGGTTGACTTACAAAGGCTTACAGTGACACATTCCTCTCAGTAATTGGCACTGTGATCTAAATAATTAAAGACTTGTGTTGATGTGATTGCAATCTAAAATGAAACAGCGATCTTGCTTTCTAGCACTGTGGAGCTCCCGTGGTGATTACTCTGCAAACAGATTTGTTTCTCCCCGTCAGGAGAGTACGCAGCATTTGGAGCTCTCGCTGATCCAGCATCCTGCTCGGGTATTTCAGGCAGTTCAGGGAAGTTCACTGCAGTCAGATCTCGTCTATTTATGTGGAAAAAGAGCTCTGGAGACTCTCTGCTTTCCAAGCATCATAAACCTTTCACAGAGACTGCTTTAATTCCCTCTCTCGATGATATGTATATCATATATAACACTGCTATCACCGAGGCTGCAGCATCATACTTTCCATTTCAGACAGACCTACTTAACAAGTTGCCAAACTCTCTCTGACATTCCCTCGCCCGCTACATACACCGTGTAAGTTACATCTGTCCCCAGTGGAGACGAGCGGCTAGAGTTAAGCTATACAGGCAGACGTCACGGTACAGAGGAACAAGGCAAAAAGGACTGAATAGAAATAGTTGTTTGTACTAGTTCTCAATCAAATTGGGATTATATTTCCTATATTGTTTGGCCCCAGTCTGGAGGAGTCCATTCCGTCATTTCCCCAGACTACTTAAAATAAAATAAAGTATCCGAGTGATTGAGATGTGAATATTTTACAGACCAAAGAAACGGATCTATGCCGTCTCTGATTTCCCTCTGGCCTCCAGCCCTAGTAGATGATGTATGAAGGCAAAGGCAGAGATGTCTGGGAGTGTATATGTATGTATGTGTGTGTGTGTGTGTGTGTGACTGAGAAAGAGTGAGAGAGAGAAAGAAGAGGCAGACAGCAAGCCCTAGGGGTCAATATGATGTTCCTGGTGCTTCAAACACAGACCACACCATGACCCACTTTCCACACATACACACACACACACTTGTTATTTCTGTCTTCTACCCTCCATCCATTCCACCCTCTATCTCAAACACATCATCTTCCTCTTCCACTGCCCCCCTCCCCCCCCCCCCCCCTCATCTCTCATCTTACTAGCACACAAAAACCCACAGGACATGCTGACCTTGGAATACAGTGCAGTGGTGGTGTATTGGGGTGCGTATGCTGGGGCAAAGGGGTGGCTCGGGGGTGAATGGACACACTTGACTGAGCTAACAAGGCCTGTCTGGCCCTATTGGCCGACTGGACAGCTGGATGCCAGGCTGACTGGCTTGGAGGGCAGGTGGACTGGAAGGCTGGGCGGGGCGGTGACCCACTCACGGTCGTATTAATGCTGCCGTCCAGACAATTTACAACACGGAAATGTCCGAGCTCCTACGAGACAAAGTACATTGGACTGTCACTCAAAGTTCCTACTTGTGAACTCGAGGCAAATCCATCTACCCGGACATCACGAAAAAGCAATCTTGACGTCACACTACTGTGAAAGCGCACATTGTAAATAGTAAAACATTAACTTAAAGTCAACTTAAAGTATATTAGCCTGTATTTAATGACAATAATACATACTGTCATATAGTAAAACCTATTCTGCATGTAAATTGGTGTGAACATATGTTGCCATGTTGTTAGGATGCTGGTTATGGTAAAAAAACTAAATATTTGAAAGTTATCTCCTCTGCACCAATCCTCCTCTGCCGCCATGACCGCTGACTTCAAATTTCAGATTTTTGCCGGTCATATTTACACGAGTGCCGCCACTGCATGGTAGTTATACATCGGTACACAAACAGAAACATCTCTCACACACACACACACACGGTGAGTAAAGAAGACGTAAAGCTCACAATTTGTCACAACTGCAAGTCCAAAATAAGAGGTGCTGGAAACACCTTAAAAACATTTGGAACAACTAACGTAATTGGACACTTGCTCCAATTCATTCACACGGATGCTGCTCAGAGTGATCGCAGTGACCGGCCCGACTGCAAACAGCACAGAGTCTCTCCCTAGTTCTGCTTCTAACGGAGGTAACCGCTCTCATTAACGGAGGCTGCATCGACTTTCATTATGGAGCGTTCAAGCTCTACTGAGTAAAAAGTATTGGGCGAATGTAAATCATTCCATTTTTGGCAAGAAACTTGAATTACTGTTTGAAGATGTTTTCACAGCAATATAAAATTGACATTAGAGAGAGAGTTATGACCTGTTTAACTTCCTAACACTAGCTCTAAGTAGTTGTTAATTGTGTGTTTTAGGCAAATAACCACTAAAGATGAGAATAACAAAGTGAAAGGATAACATTTAGAGTGGGCGATGGTTTACACTGTTTTGGGGAAATTTTAAATGATTTGTGGTAACTTTATACATAAATATAAATTTGTGGGGGTCACAATTACAGTTAAACTTTTTGGTGTAGTTGAAAACTAGAATAAAAAATGATTTAAAAAAAAAAATAGAAATAGTTTGACTGCATTATTCCACCACTATTCTCTCTTAATGTGTCACATGATACAGTACATTATCACATATTGAAACCAAAAGTCTAGGACTCAACTCCTGCAAAATATGCATCTATTTGACCGACCGATGGATCTCGGTAAATGCATCAATACATGTAATAACGCCGCAACAGCAGCTAAGGAATAACATATTACACCCTAAAAAGTCTATTATGATGAGTCACATAGGGCACTGATAAAGTGGCACCAATATAACGGATACCCTCTCTCACGCACAAAGTCATATTCCCCACGCTCGGGAGTGAGAGTGGGTGTGTGAGGAGTGACAAGTTGGGCATGTTTGATTGGAACAACAAGACAGATTCCCAGATGACAACATTTCTGTCTAAAAGGTTCCCCCTCCTCGGGGAGTGAGAGTGTGAGAGTGTGTGTGTGTGTGTGTGTGTGTGTGTCAGAACGTCCGTGTGTTTGTGTCAATGTGTGTGTCTTGTCTGTGTGCATCTGTACGTTTGCCTCACTGACGTGGCAAATTGTGAATGGGCCTTAGAGGACTTACGAGTTTCACCTCCAATCACATTTTACAAGTGAGCACTCACAAAGTCACACACAGTCACACACACACACACAGTCACACACACACACACACACACAGGGGCCTTGGGGTTTTGGCGGTTGGTTTATCCGTCTAGCAGGGTGAGCAACCACTCAGCCGTGGATGATAATGCAATCAACTGTCATTAGAGGGACGCTGGCTGGCTACACACATATACACACACACACACACACAGTACAAATCCACACAATACACTCACACTTGTCAGTCACAAGTGAGAGAAAAAACTGCACACATTGCTACAGTAAGTTATGGCATTAACATAATTAGAGCTGAAACAATTAGTTGATTAATCAACTGACAGATCTGCAAAGATAAAGTATTTTTTCTTGTTATAAACTATTGTTTATTGAATATTGTAAGGTTTTGCACTGCAGGTCGAACAAAGAAGATATTTCGGCTCTGAGAAGTTCAGATTGATGTTTTTTCACTATTTGACATTTCATAGATTTAACGATTCTTTGAAAAAAAGTCATATGCAGATTCATTTATAATGATTATAAAATAATCAAAGGTTGCAGCCCTTGACCAAATTCATCTAGTTACACAAACAGAGACCTACGTATGAACACATATGTATAAAAGCTAAAACATAGAAAAACACGAGCATCCTCATCGGCAGTTAATCTTCTGATGCAACTACAGAGCAATACCAGTACAGAACTGAGACCCAGTTTTACTGCAGCGTTTGAGTAACAGCTCTGTCGGTGCTCCTCCTGCTGTTTTTTGTATTTTGAATTCTGTTATTAATCCTGGTGGCACACAGGTAGAGTTGAGAGGGTCATCAGACCCGATGTCATGCACATGGGTTGGCAGAGCACAGAGATGATCCCGTTTCTGTTTTCACTGCATTCCTACAAACTCAATTACAATGTTAACCTTGTCTTAGATTAAAAAAAGAGGAGCGCATTATAAAGTACAGCCTACGTCTCATTAGGAGAGATGAAGATTGCACAGCACCCTGCAATCAGGCCAAGCCAGGCTGTTGAATCCATCCAGTCAATGATTTAGATTGTTTGTCGAAAAAGTTGCTCTGTGTATCACCTAGTACAGGTTTATCCAGCTGTTTTCAAGATGCATTTAAAATTTAGACCAAAATATACTGATGTTGGGCAGCGCCTGCATTGGGTGATTACAAATGTAACAGCACACAAAATGAGTGATCACAAAGAGCTACAAGTGACAATAAGGAAAGGGGCTCTTTAAATCGCAGTGTACTTAAACTCGTCAACTCTGGACAGTCTTTTCAAAAAGCTTAGTTTTCAGGAGCGGAAAAAAACTTCATACAGATTTAAGCTCAAAATTGAGAGAAAGGGATGCATTTTCAAACGCATCCGGATTAGTGTGGACATCATCTAAGTTGTCATTTTTTCACAGTTCCTTTCTATTTCTTTCTCCCATACACACTCTCACAAAATATACCAGACTGCAGTCCTCTCAGACTCACTGGGGGCCTTGACGGCATCTTTCCAACATATCAGCTTAGTTAAGTGGCAGAAATTCACAGCAATGCCTCTTGTAGCATGTGCATAATCTACTGTCTCTTCTCAGAGACAGATATGGCAGTGTGTGTGTGTGTGTGTGTGTGTGTGTGTGTGTGTGTGTGTGTGTGTGTGTGTGTGTGTGTGTGTGTGTGTGTGTGTGTGTGTGTGTGTGTGTGTGTGAGAGAGCGTTGCTGTGTGTTGGTGTGTACTAAGAAGCAGGGAGGGTATGCCAAGTTAGGCACAGCAGGGGCCCACCATAGCACTCACGCCAACAGTTTGACAACATCTTAGAAACATCTATTCTGTTGGGATTTCACTCCTGTCCTAAACAACTCTGAGTCCATTACTGAGGAAGAGTCTGCACGACAGAGAGAGAGACAAAAAGGAGATGGATGGAGGGCTTGAGGGGATCAAGAAAAATAAGTTAAGAAAGATGGAGTTGGAACAGTAGCGGGTAGGGATGCCACCGGTTAACAAACTTGTGACAAAGCTCTATATCGGTAGAGCTCTTACTTTGATCTTTAACGTTGGATGATATGTTAATATTGTAAATTACAATTAAAATGACATTTTTATTAAGTTGATGAACTTGGGCACTGATACACAACTATGAATTAAAATGTATTATTTCAATACAAACAGCGGTGGACAAGTAATATAATGACTGTGTGAGCATGTAGTAGTAGAGATGCAAAAAAAAAAAGGTTCAAAAGACTCAAGACAGAAGAGATGAAGAAAAGGAGGTACACAGTTGGAGGCATAGGCTGAGTTTGAGGAAACAAAAGGAAAGGAGGAGCATGGGAGAAAAATGATAAACATGCAGAACGGACCGAAAAAGAACCAAACAATAAGGGTGCACAAAGGAGAGACCTAATATTAGAAGAGTAAGTGGTGGTATCTCTGTGACAAATAGGCGAGCTCAGCTGAAACTGGAGCAGGAATGATGAATGCTGCGAGACAAGCCAGCCGCTAATTTGGATGGCAGAGGTCTGCTTCTACAGGGCGAGATGCTGGAGTCCATCTGTCTCTCTCACATCTGATCACAGACGCACTGTGGGAGCACCTGGGTCCAGACAAGGGCCCCTCTCTTAAGACTCTCTTAGACTAACAGCTTATTGCATACATGTACACACTGAGCAACATAAAGCACATTTTTCCATTGGCCCAGTGTCTAATCTACCGGTACTAGAAATTGTCAACATAGTGTTAAAACCAGAGAACAGAGGCACTTCTGTAATTAAAAGGGTTGGAAATGTGTGAGGTGTCAGAGTGGATAAATAAATACACTTCGTGCTATCAAGTTTCAAAGCAACCACTGAAGCTAAAGAAGATAGGAGGGCTTTGTAGGGCATGTACGGGTTGTATATGGGAAAAGAAATTTCAACAGAGGAAAGTAATGATAAACATCTGGCAGTGGATTCCCTGTGATTTTAAATGTGCATTAAGTGTGATTTATCAATGTGCATACAGGCAGGGGATGGAAAGCAGGCCTAAATAGATTTTTGCCATTACGCTCCTCACCTTGCATAGATAGGATGATTTGAAGCCTCAGGTTCACGCAGTAATTGGGGCCAATCACTAGTCGGCAGCTCAGACAGAAAACCATTATGATCATCAGTGCAGGCATGAAAAGATATTTCACACAGCCAGAGAGGGATTATTAGAGTCAAGGGCACAAAAGTCAGTGTGTCTGGGAGAAAGAAGGGCCTCGAAGGTGACTGACTGACAGAGTAATATACCGATGATTTCACTTTTACCACACAGCTCGCAGTGAAAGACGGCAGACTCTTTCACCTTCTGGATGGAGGCCAGTGTAATTGCCTTCTCATTATTAAACATGATTTGACCGTCCACATATGAAGTTAGTATTTAGTCTGGTTGGAGATAGAGGAAAGTCAGAGCTGACAAACTAAAAGTGACAGCCACAGCCACAGCCACAGCCACAGACCCACTTTGAATACATCATTCAGTTTAGCTCCTCTGCACCAAAAGCAGAATATTTATTCTGTGGCAGGGGGCAAGCAGAAGATGGCAGTCTAGAACAATGTAAGTGGAGCTCAGATGAAAACATGGCATCAGAAGACAATAATCAAATGTACCCGATGCTTCTCTTCAGAAACGGTGTAAGTTTTGACAATGACAATCACGTCATATTTGTCTCCGACTGGCGACAAAACTGACATTTTTATTTGCTACGGCATTATACATTTTAACTGTCTACTAATAGATTGATTTATAATTCAGTACAATAACGTATCCTTCTCTAAATGTCATTTTTATATAAATATTCCACACTTAACCAAACACACCAGTAACTGGTTTGAACTGGTTCGGTGTTACCCACGATATTCCTATGCCAGAAACAAAACTTGTTTAACAAGCTTTCAGACAAAACATGCTCGTAGTGTTTGGCGTATTCATTAATTGTGCAACTGAATGAAGTATTAGCAGGATTGTTTTTGTAGTTTCACATGTCAACTTGTAAAGAGAAAATGCTTTATAACTTACTACTCCAACATAAAAAGAAACTAAATGACGTAAAACGTGTTTTTATGGTAAAGTTTTGCATGTTAAAAAAAAGTGGGCTCTTGGCTCTTGGACCACAGGGGGCGGAGTGAAAATTGGTCTTTTGTGACCTATCATAATCAAAATAATAAAATGAAAGAAACCTCTTTCTCACCCTGGTAATGTGTGTATGTTGGTGTGCGTGTTCCTGTACGTGTGTCTGTGTGTGTGTGTGTGTGTGTGTGTGTGTGTGTGTGTGTGTGTGTGTGAGAGACAGAGTGCATCTTTCTGTACCTCAAAGCCAACTGTCAAACCCATGCACACCATGGTAACCACAGTCAGTTCCCCATTTCACAACAGTAACAGACCAGGCAAATATTGACACACTATTTCTCTGACATTACAAATGTGATTATATTTGCTGTTTGCCCGAGGAGATGGCAGTTTATATTCAATGAGGTGAATGAAGCAGGCCGAGGGAAGAACATGCGTCAATTTGCTGTGTACACAAAAGAATGTAGACAAATAAGAAAGGAATCCAGAAGATAGTGTGTGTGTGTGTGTGTGTGTGTGTGTGTGTACATTTCTCCCACCTGTCACCTAGAAGAGAGACAAAGAAAAGTGAAACAGAAAGGTAAAGAGCCACCTGTATGTAAAAGCTCACCTGTCCTGGGAAAAGAAATAACAAATGGAAGGAAAGTGATGGCAGATGGAGCTTAACCTTCATAAAGGTGGAGGTGGGAGCCAAGGAGAGCAGTGGTCTGTAGTTATTAGAGACAATACCAATGCAGCACTATTGGTTGTTGTTTTTTTTGGCTATGCTACTCACTGAACTAGCCTTTACAAAAGGTTCTCACGTTTCACAGATATAATTGGATAACACACAACAATTGGCTAGTTAGTCCTCCACATGGCCCACAGTTTAGGTCTCAGTTCAGAGCTACACTATGAAGGGATTAATACAAACACTTGAATGACAAAGACAGTTGGTCTCAGGGCTGTAAGGTTTTTGAGGGCCTCTCCTAAAATTTCAGAGCATATTCACATATTAACGTATGCAATTAAATAATCACGATCACGGTCATATGTGATGCTTGCCATGCAAAATGTAGAAGTCAGTCCTTGGTCAGCAACTGAAACTATCACATATATTTATCACTATTATTGTAAGTGGGGACTTTTTTTAAGTCTCCTATGCTCTGGTCGCAAAAATGTTTTTGTAGACAGATCTGATATGTGAAGATCAATTTCCTGGTTTATCTAACGGATTGTCTGCATAAGAGACAATGATTGAGAGAACACATTTAATCTCTCTCTTTGAATGTTTTACTTTGTGCCGCTGCAGCCTTTACAGTAATCAAGCTGCATTCAGACTAGTGCCGCATTGAAAGCGATGCGGAAACATTACTAGGTTTCGACCAAGTAAGATTGCCGTTGTGTCTTTAACGTTAATGTGACCGGGCTGCTTACACAGGCATGAGACCGGTGTGTTAATTTGCAGTCGGATCAATGTAAAGGGGGGCTTCTCTGAAAGAGGTTTAAGCTTCACTTATGTCCCCTTCACTGTGGGCAGTTTATTTATCAACTGGAGGAAAGAAAGCCCAGTGGAGAGCACCAACCTCTGTGTCTGACAGGATGAGGAGTCTGTAACTCTCACATGTACTGCATGTGCTGATGAGATCGGTGTAGTGTGCAAAAGTTCTGTTAGCCACATTCAGTCTATCCAATTCCTTATGAACCGCTAATGTAAGGCTGATTAGCTTCTATGATTAAATAGGTCTGTAAAGTTTAAATGGATCTCTTTGAGGAGCTCAACATAGAACAGTTGTTTCGCCTTGAAGATAGAGAACCTACAAAACAAAAAGGGGCCTTTTGATCAATACCATTGGGATAGGAAGGGATGATGCAATGAGGGAAATCTAGCCAACTGCTCGAAGAAACGCGACCACAAACACAAACATCATTTATTGTCTCCATGCAAAAGCAGTTTGCAGTAAGAGCAAGTGGCTTCAGCTTGGTATTGTAGCTAATAACCCTTTCGCATATTTACGCTCCACATGTAAAGCGTCCTAATTCGATTAATAGTAATAATTAGTCCTCTCTCTGCTTTTTTTATTTCTAGGTGGAATTGAAACAATTTAGGTCATCTGGCCCCTTATTCCCAGATCCAAGCTGTGGGACATGCAAATCAGATGCAAATGCCACAGAAAAGAGAAAACTAGTTATGGGCCCGGGTAATAAATACTGAATTTAGCCTCTTGGCATTCCAAAAACAGCCAGTTGGGGGTTCATATGCAAATGTATGCAAATAGCCCAGACGCAAAGAGCTTTTATTTTTCTGAACCTGAGAAAGGGGGGGGGGGTCCTGGTGGCTTAGCAGCGACACATAACATGTCGTTGATGTTGTGGGTTTGAAGACAGCTCATGTTGACATCCCCAGACAACTATCACACACAGAAGAGAAGGTAAGAGACGCTAGAAGAGAGGAAAGACGGGAGAAAAGATGTACAAGACATTAGATCAGAGGAGGAAGACAAGAGGGCACGACGAGGAGAATGGGAGGGATGGCATGTCATTTCAAAAGTAAACCCGAGACACTGTTGGCTGCTGATTAGAGGATCAGTGTGGAGACGAAGGAAGAGGAAGAAAGACAAACACTGTGAGTGTGAGAGACACAATCTGATGGTGGGGAGGAGGAAAGTCAAATAAAAAGAGAGAAAGGTTTGACCACGAGTCAAAAAAGACAAGGATGAAGAAGATACCAAAGAGAAAGAAGAAGAGGAGCTGACAACTTTGAGACGGACCGAAGTAAAAAACCAGGTGGAAAGAAATCAGAAAGATTCACCATGAGAGACCAGGTGACACAAGAGAGGGAGACGATACTTAAAAGTATTAAGAGGAAATGTAGAAAAAACATATTGGAATGAGGAGGAAAGCTAGATAAACACACACACACACACACACACACACACACACACAAAGTTTGGGGATCTAGCTTGTTCATGAAAAACAGAGGGGAAAGGCTAGATGTAGCAAATTAATCTGGAGGAAACACATTGTGCACGCCCAACACATGATAAGCTTAGTGGACCACCTTGTTCAATTGGCAATGTCTCCTCAAATTACATGCATCCCTGGCACACAAACACACATGTACACACACACACACACACACACTACGTCTCCACCTGCTGTTCCACCATATTAGAAATAATCACTATAATGCTCTTAATTGAAACCCAGCGTTGCCCTGAACGCATCACCCGATCTTCTCTACCTGCAATGCCACCACATTGAAAATGAACACGGCAAAGCTCTTAATCACAGCCTCCACCATGCAACACACATTCACACACAACCTCGCTGCTGATGAGCTTAGCACTGAGCAGTGAAAGGAATGTGGCTGTTGGCAGGTAGACTGGTGATTAGAGACGCCGTTCTGCTCAAAGTAAAAACATTTTACACACATGTAAACTAGTACAATTTGCGAGTATATCTTACAATTTTTGAATGCATTTACATACACACCAATCAATGAGGGTGGTCTGTTTTTGAGCTTCTACATTTTGAATGTCCACTTATGTGATTGTGAGAAGTCTGAATGCTAAACCTGTAAAGAAAGGATATATTCAGACACAGAGATGGATACCAAATGAGCAGGGGTCCTATAACCAATGAAAAAGTCCTGTAAATAAACATAACTGAAGAACGCATTAAAAGACAAAAACACATACCCGAGATTAATTCAACAACAACTTCTGGTTTGTTATACCAAAATAGTGTTATCCATACCTTTTCCCTTTTCTCTCCTCTCACTTGAGTATAAAAAGCTTCTTTAAAACTGCATATTCTCAATCACGCTATTTCCAAGCCAGCATTTTATTAGAACAATAAAATTAAAATCGATTCATGAGAAATTACAACAGGAATCTCAATGGATAATCCTATGTTGGTAGTGTTTAAATATCAGGAAGCTGCCTATGGCATCGTGTTCGTGCACACATACGTGCTTGCATGTCTCCATGCATCTGGGCATGAATACATTAGCTAGGTGGGGCGGACATGAAGGCAAATCCCAGAGAATTTGCCTCCTAATTAATAAATCATTACAAAAATGGAACAATTTATAGTGTTTTCCATCCTAAATAATTGATGTCTTTGTTCATAGACAGAGTTAATCATGGGCCCGCTTCTCCCCGGGACCAAAATAAAAGAAACAAAAAACTAGAAATAATAGGACAAAAAAGGAAGGAAGATCTGCAGCACAAATAAAAATAACAGGCCTAAAAAGCAGCGAGGAAAATGACGAGAGCAGGGGTGTGGGGGTTACACACACACACACACACACACACACACACACACACACTCCCTCTTCCTTCTAACAGATTCCATTGAAAACAGATGGCATCAGAATTATCTGATGTCCCGTTACTGTCTTTTTATATGCTAATCCACCTCCTACACACACCCAAGTGTCTTCAATCAGATATCAGGTCAGAGACGCTAAATCAAGCAGAGACCCTCCTGCTGCTGGCGTACACCAATACACAGAGACAGGAAGTCGGACACCAACGTATCGATCCACTTAACCATGAGACTCCATGAGAGGCAATGTGTGGAGTTTTGAACATAGCCAGTCGGGGAGGGGGGGGGGGGGATTCTCTCTCTAACGATTATGACTTGATGCAGAAAACTCAATAAACTCAAATCGTCAACATTATGATTCTGTGACACCAGGCTGTCCGTTCCTTCCCCGCTGCCCCTGAACGCAACAGACGTAAAACGCGCGTCTTGTTTACGTTCTAAACGAGGATAAATACCAGCAGAGTTTTGTGAGGGCAGTTGAGTTTAAGCAGCCGAATGTGGAAACAATCCGACCGGTACTCCCTGGCTTACAAGCTAACGTATAGAAGCATTTCGCTTCTTCTTCCGCCCAACTCGGAAAGGGCGAAACGAATCACAAAGTAAATTGACAAAACCAAAGCTTAAGTCATAAAGTCACTGAGGAAAGCGGGTCAGATGGTAGTAACACGCTTTGCGTGACAACAGAATAAAGTCTCCCCGTACCCGCGCACCTTATCACTGTAAGGTTTTACCACATGTTCCCGAATAGCTGAATTCTCATTGCCTACAACAGGAGGATCTGATTGAAGAGAAGTCTATATTGTTTATTTGTGAATGAGTGCAGCTTTTTATGTCAAATGACTCAGAACGTGCTGAATTCTGTGTTTTTACTACGAGGGTGCTGCTACAGGACCAATTATATTTATCTTTGCAGTGCTTGGAAATGTGAAATGTGACCCACCAGTTGACACATCTCTTCTATTTGTTACCAATATTGGATTAATAGAAGATAATTTAAGTAAATTCATCTGTTTTTTTTATTATAAATCATTGCAAATATGCAGTGTTTTAGAGACAGCAGATAGTCACAGTGAGAAAATAAATCATGTATAGAAAAATGTCGATGCATCAATAGGAATGGATAATCATAGCCTAGAGATTCCCACCCCTAATAGTCAGGGCGATGTTGCTTTCAGCAGTTCAAGAGGCTGGTAAATTGAATAAAGTGTTACTTCAACACTGCACCACAGCTGAATGTTTTAGCAACACGACAAAATTTCTTCGCACAATATTGACTTATTCATCACTATTTTCCAGCACTTTCCATGCATGTGCTGCATAATAACACTGTTGCAAAGTGAAGGCAGCGATAGCTGTGGTGCCGTTTACTGTAAGGACACCTCAGAGACAGGGACAGGTAGATTCAGAGGTAGATTTCTAAGGGAACATTTGCTTATGAAAAAACAGACAATATCTGACAATGCACCCAAAAAAGGTGATTATATCAGAAACACTACGACTTGTTGGTCATAGGTAGTAATCCGTTTAAATTTGTGAGCAACAGGATTAAGAGGGGAACTAGTCCGATATAAAGGGTGCAGAGGCTTTTTACAGTCTTGGCAATGCTCAAACGTCCAAAATTTGAGAAATTTAAACCAGTGAAGACAAACTCCTCGTCCCTTGTGTAGATGTCTTATGGACATACAGAGGGGAGAATGCCACAGCAAGGGCTCTGCCCGCGTCAATTCTATCTACACACAATGTTACGTTATGAAGTCAGGATACTGAAGCATGACTGATATGTGACCTAAAAACAGGCAGAGGCAAATAAATATAGGCTTGTCATAACAGTCCTGGTCAACTATTGATCAACTATCAACCACAGTCTCAGGATGACAAAAGTGGACAAATTCAAACCACAACTGTAAAATAAATAAATTTAACACAAAAGGCTGAAAACACACACACACACACACACACACACACACACACACACACACACACACACACACACCAGAGTAATCATCAGATCAGATATCAAAAGGCAGTGTCTGTCTGGAAGATTAGAAGAGCCATCTGTCCACACACTTCTGTATGTGTGTGTGTGTGTGTGTGTGTGTGTGTGTGTGTGTGTGTGTGTGTGTGTGTGTGTGTGGGATGTAAATTAGAGACAGAAACAGAAGCACAGAATAAATAGCTAAAAGTAACGACACAAATAACCACTTCTCCTTTTTGTTGATCTTATTGGTTTATTTAGACTGAAATTAATCTGGCCTAGTGCCATTCACCAGTACAACAACACATTTTAGGGATAAAACACTTCCAAAAGCATTCATTTTCCAACACACACAAACACAAAAACACACACACACACATCCTGGAAATGACTTGTGGCCACACTTAATGCTGAATCAATACATAGCAATCGATCGTTTTCCTTGCTCAACACTACCTGTATTTACTCCGTTAACTTCCCCCTGTATAGATCTATACTGCCAATACAACCCCAGGATGAGAGTGGAGAGCAAGGATTAATAAGAGTGAGCGCTTCAAAGAAAGGAAGCGCGAAAAGACATGTCAGAAAATGCGAGCAAATTGGAAGTGGTTGACTGCGTTGACATTGAATATGAAAATGAATAAAAGTTTCTGTGCGCACACACCCCTTCAAACTCAATTATTACTTGTCTACACCATGCCTTGCAGAGTGGACAGCAGAAAAGCTATTAGGTCTATAACCTGTGGATGACACCTCACCACACACACACACACACACGCACTTTCTCTCTGGTCAAGCAAGGTCCTGACGATGCTTCCAGTCAAGTCATCTTTCTGCTTGGTGATCAAGGTTACTTTGTCCGATGATTCAAATTAAGCCCACTGCTCAAATCATCCGCGCCTTTTAAATCCACTTCATCTAATATCTGTGCTCTCGCATGGAAATCTAGCACATTGTCTGATCTCTCCTTCATACATATAAATGAATCAGCTGAGACGCATGTAGAATTAATTTTGTTACAAAAGGACAGAAGTGCGCACACACACACTGCCTTGTATTAAAATACTTGCGAGGACCCCTGAATTCTACAACCTACCGAAGTACTCCCATATTCTTTTGTTGAAATTTCTGACTGGTCCTGGTGAAACACATGAACACACACACACACACACACACACACACACACTTCTCTCCCTTCACTCACAGGTAGCCAGTGCTTTCATTTCAGCAGGTGGCCTCATGTGAGCATCCACACACACAACGCTACAGGTCAACCCTGCTTTCCATTTCAGCGGGTGGTCAGCGAGTAATGGCACTGATGGCTGAACATTGGACACTCAGACAGAAAGCCGGGGTTATCTTCCAAAATAACACAAAAAGGGCCAAAGGAAATTGAGGGAGGCAGAAAACCCCCAAAGGGGGACTTGAAAAGTCATTCGCTACATGTCCTTGAGTGCCCAACTCTCCATTTCTTTGCTTTTTATCCATACGTCACCCACACACATTCTCCACCCACACCCGCAGCCTGGCGCGCCACGCTAATTACTAATGTCTTTCAAGCTTTCATTTCCTCTTCATGAGGGAAATTACATTTGTTTTCCTTGTTGAGTCAAGATGACAGAGAAAACAAAAGGACAAATTAGAAGTGAGAAAGACCAAAAAGTCTCTTTCAGCTTGTAAAAGGAACAGACAAGCTAATTATTCAAAAAGAGAGAAAGCAACAATGAGTTGTCAAATGTCAAAGAATATCGATCATCTTGCTTTGGTCTTTCCGTCTCTACTGTCAAGGAGTCCGACATAATATTGCGCTGTTTGTCCTCCAAGAGAGGGACGCTAAGTGAGTCTCTGACATCACTCAACTGTACAGATGAAGACATGTGACTGGATAAAAACACTGACATTTTGAAATTAGGACAGTTGTGTCAAATTATGTGAATGAAACTCAATTTGCCCTGTGGGGCCTCTAACTATCCCTTTGTTTGCTGTGTCTTATCTGTCAGAGCAACTCTCAATGCAACTTTAAAGCTCAAGGTTGAAGAGGTGATGGAAACAATATTTTATTTCACAGTAAACTGAGGCCCCAGGGGACATTCTCCACCATGTCGTCACATGCCTAAGAAAAACAACATGTGGATGAGGTGACGCACACAACTGGGAGCTCAACTTGAGGTGCTGGGGGTTAAATGCCTTGTTAAATGGCACCGGATGCAACATGTTGAAGGGGTGGGGAAGCATTACTCCGTTACCTCCTATGCAGTGTGGACATGCTGGTCTGAGATTTGAAATGTCAAACTGTAGGACTTTAGGTTTTTAATATTTTGCTATGAGGCCACCTCTGCATTGCCTTACTTTGATTTAAGGCTCAACACTTTGGATGTGAGCACATCCTGGCTTCCCCCCTCCTCCCTTTTCCAGACTACCTCCTATCCTCATTGTTTCTTAGTCCCGCCCTTCCTCAATCCCCTCCACCCCCAAGCCTTTCCCTCGGCTCTGGCCTTATCCCATTACTCACATCCCCTCCATGATATTCCCATTATATCCCTTCAGTGTATTCCCAATCCCTGTGGAGTGCGGCGGTATTCCTGGGATAACAGGAGGTTGGGCTGGCTTCTGCTGGGAATAGGGAATAGGCTTCCTTCCTCTTGAGGGACTATCCAGCTTCTCCCTTCATTTATCTCTCGCTTTCTTCATCAGAGAAAGTGAGAAAGGAACAAATGAATCAACACTGGAGCAGTGATTCGTGCGCTCATTCTTCTTCCTCTCCTACCTGTGGTGCATCTTTCTAGTTCGGGAAACAAGTCTAAAGATTTCACCACCCTTTGGGGAATCAATTTGTTCTGTGTTTTTGTGCTTTTTCTCAGAGGAGTAAGGAGTGGTCTCTCTTTCGGTCGACTGGCTTTCCTTGCTTACATATGGGAGAGTGCTCCTAGCAATGAGGGAGATCTTCCTGTCCTTGGAGAAATGAGTGCCAGAGAGGAATGATACTCGTTTGCCTCATGCAGTCCCTTACGAACACCAGTGGACATCTGGCGTTAGGCATCATATCGACAATTTATGTTTTTTTACCAATGACTCAATTTGTAATGTGGCTGTGAAAAAAACACAAGAAAAGGATGACACTAATAAATCCCTCGACTCATCGGGTCGGTTTGTGATGCTGATGCTGAATTTCTTTCCTAAGAGTAATCAATGGATGAGATTGACCACTGATCCCTCCTCTCCTCAAGTTATCCGATTTTCCATCTTCTCTATCCGTAGTTCCCTCGAGGGAATCTGAAGGCACGAATGGCCGGGGTCCCTAATCCCATGGCCTCGAAATTGTTACTGGGTGCTGCATACACGTGGGTCACCTTGTAGGAACACCAAAACACACACACACACACACACACACACACAGCTAGGGATCACTCTAATCTCCTGGCCTCTAAATGGTTACACTTGACTGCGTCGACTCATGGGCCTATTTGTAGGACCTTAGAAAAATTCAAAGCCTTGCAACTGTGTGAGTGTGTGTGACAGAAAGAGGTGAGAGAGGGCTGTGCCTTTATCACAGTATTACTCTGTTAAAACCACACAATACATAATACAACAAGTGTGTGTACTTGGGACTGCAATTGCAATCATTTGCAGCATCAATTCTGACAAAATAGTAAGTGAGGTAGTAAAACACAAGATGTGTTTTGTGATTGCAAAAACCCCAAACAAAAGGACACCTGTTTTGCCAAATGACAACTTTAATATTCAAAACAGTTTTACCCTCATGTCAGCACACTACTATTTACATATCCATATTTACATATTAACAGCCTGTCTACCTGTCAAATGTCTGCGCTCAACTTGAGGGTATTATATCTAATTTATTCAACTCAACTTTATAGAAAATGATGAAAATGTATTTCTTTCCTTTTTTCTTTCCTCTGTTGATGTCTCTTAGTCCTCAAACTACTCCCCCCCTATCCCTTTACCTTTCTCCATTACATTAATCCTCCATCGAGTCTAGTTTGCTCTCCCTGTTCACCTCCCTTCTTCCGACCGTCGCTTTGGTGGATTTTGGCTTCAAGTGCATCTGCATCTCTCATCATTACCCTTCATCCCAGCATCCACCTCCCCGCTGACTCTTCCTCTCGTCTTTCATTGCAGCCCTTTGCCCTTTTATCTTTTTCACCCCTTCCCTTCTCTCACTCAGCAAAGTGGGGCTATCTGACACGCATCACATAGTTGTAAGATAGAGGAAAGACAGAGCCAGCGTACGGTTTCTCTCAAATGCGTAAGCGCATCAGGCGATGTGTATATACTCTTGCAGAATGACGGCTGTCAAAAACTGAACCGTCTCTCATACGCTTTCTTCATACGATATCAATTCCCACCACGTCTGCTACTGTGTGTGAGAAGAGCAATTGTGTGTGTGTGTGTGTGTGTGTGTGTGTGTGTGTGTGTGTGTGTGTGTGTGAGAGAGCTGGATGTCTGTGATAACGTGCGTGTGTGTGTGTGTGTGTGTATGTGAGAGGTGGAGTCAGAGAGAACATTGTAAGTTTTCATTGGCTGAAACATTGCGGCGTGTAATGTTGCGTAGCACGCAGTCAGCCAATGGGAAGGTCCCCACACACTCCGTTTTATGAATGAGACGGCATGTATGCGAAGTACACACACACACTCAGAGTGAGAATACTCTACAGTGATGTAATACAATCACACAGAGCAGTAGACGCGCTAGTAACTCTAATGCAGTACGAGCTGAATCAGAAGAGTTCAGCAATGTTTCTGCAAAATTTTTGAATACTGTCAATTATTATCCTGAAAAATTTATATAAAATTGGAAAAACAAAAGGAAATTGATTGTCTGCAAATGTCCCACACCCTTCACACCAGTGAAATGCTGGTATATCTAAATAATATGCCGAATGTTTGTCTTCCTTCCTTGAAAACGTATTTCGTGATAAAGCATATGTAACACCTGCTAATCCAAAGCCAATGATGCATTTCATATCAATCATAATTTCAAAGCAGTTCATTGTCTAAATGGCACCGTAAAGTAACATCGTATGCAACGCGTCCGGCATTTTCTATCCACAGCGACACCTCAAATACTTGCTCATCAATAACACTCATCAAAACAGCTCACATCCTCTCTGTGAGAGCCAGATCCTCCAACCGTCTGTGTCCAAACCAGGAACTGAGAACGCCTCATTTGGCTGACATTGTGTGCTGGGGAGTAATTTTGCCTAACCGGTATGTAAAATCATAACTGAAGTGCTGTGTGTGCGGCTGGCTGGCAGAGAGGACATTGGGAGGGGAGGAGAGCAGCCAAAAACAATCAAAATATCCTGGTGTGACTTTCCATGAAGGGTGTGCGAGCGTTTGTGTGTGTGTGTGTGCACGTGCGTGTGTGTGCGCCCATATGCGAGTATACACGCCTTTCTATGAAGTCACTATTTGGCACATTGCTCTGCTGCTCAAATGTGGTCCATTTGTATCAGTGTAGTGTCGTGAGTAAACAGTGCCCTCTTTAGCTGCACAGAGGAACAGCAGCCACGAGCCACGCTGAACAAACACAGGCAGCCTTACACGTGTGGAGACAATGGAAGCAGAGAGGGGAAGGTGACACAGGTTGTTGTAAAAGTAGAAATGCAAGACAAAATATGAAGGAGAGTATGTTATCTCCAGATTATTCAGGATTACGAAACATTAAATATTTCATATCATTTGTGACTGAGTAAATGAAATGGCTGGTAGTAATCACCTCAACTGGTAAGCACCAAGACATCTGAGGAGAAGAAATACTCATCCTATATATCATATTAAAATATATATTGTATGTAGGCGCTAAGATGCTCTCCAACTGAAGAATGAGGAGAGGTCACCCTCATCCAAACAGTGACCAATCTTCTTAACCTCCTGCCACTTTATATCCAACCTTAATCAATAAGGCTTGTTGTGTAAAAGTCTACTATTGATTTCAGGTCAATAACAGTGGTACCAAAGAGCTGGCTACATATTATCAACATTCATGATCACATAAGATGTGTAGCCTTCAAGGACTGAAAGTTACAACTTTTAAAACTATGAACGAGAATACAGAGTATGTTTTTCAGAAGGATGACCTCATCCTGATATTGCGGCGGTGCATTCGTTTCAACAAAAGGCTCTTCCAATGAGCCAGGGCTGCCACCTAAAGGCCGCCAGAAGAACTGCTACTATGTCTTCTACCAGGTGATGTCATAGTTTAAGAGAGAGAGTGTGTGTTAGAGAGGGAAATGAAAGAGAGACGGGGGATGGCAGGGGGTGTGAAAGTGAGAAAACAGGCAGGAAAGATGAGAGGGAGGGTGAGAAGGTGATGTCATGTTTTCAGAGCTGTGGAAGCCGTCTTTGTCCAAACTCTTTGATTAAACTCTGCAGATCGGCACTGCGGATATGAACAACAGACTCTACGGAGGTATCCGTCTGATACTCATCGGATATCTTCACATGAAGGACATACAATTCAGACGGACAAAGGATAATGTTCAACCAACTCGACGTCCTAATTTTCAGTCTGTCCACACCCTAGAGACACTACATCCTTCAGAAGCCCAATTCAGTCCTCGTCATTCCACACTATTCCACTCTCTACAATTCCCTCACTACAATTTCATGCCATTCCAGACTATACCATTCAAAACAATCACCACCTCTCCTGAGTGTAATCTCCCCTGATTCTGGCCATGACAGCCAATTTCTCCTTCCAACAACCTTTCAGTGAAAAACAATGACACACACCCAAAGAAAGATAAGGGGGAGATGTAAAGAAAAAAAGAGGAAAGAGACAGAAGAGACAAGAAAGCATGCAAAGGGAGAAGACAGATACAAAGCAGAAAAGAGGGAGACAGAAAGCAAACTAATCCTTCAGCTTAAGCAGTGAGACACTGACCTTTAAAGTACTTTGTTGAGAGGGGGGAGTGAGAGAGAGAGAAAGAGAGAGACAACAGGACTGAAGGAGGGAGAGAGGATTCTCAAGCTTCATCTGTAAAGGATTTAGGCATCTCTGAGCTACATAGTGGGATAAATTCATATTAACTGAAGTGGTAAATAACGGAGGACTGCTCTTTTTGCTAAGCCGTTACCGGTTTGCCAGCGGCGGTCATGTTGTTATAACTTTGCTCCATTCACGACCTGAACAGAACCCGGTGTAAAGACAGATAGACGGAGTGTAGCAGCCGTCTCCTGTTCTTCTATTTTGGGGTTGAAAATCGTTTCTTTCTCATGGGCGCACACATCAGGTGATGCGTCTTATCTTGAAGAATGACGGCTGTCAAACATGCCCGAACAGAATAAACTAGAGAGGAAAGAATATTTTTTATGAGCAACAATATTATAATGCTGCTATTTGAGAGTACTTCCACTGAACTGATATTTAATTAAACACTTTCTGGAATCAGGATCTCTGTGTGGTCACTGCATGGTCCTACTTTAAGGAGCAGAGAAGGACACAGAACTAAATCTAATCTAGAGATTAGAAAAATGCAATATCCATAAAAGCATGCTTTAACCTTATTACCTTAGAGCGTATTACATTACACCGTCTTCGTCTTGAAATGCGTCTTTATCTGCTGAGGACCTTCAGACCACCAGAGAAGCTACGTACTGTAATCAGATTCTGAGACAGATATTTCTCATACAGAAATCAAAGTGGGAATAAAAAACAACTAACTATAAACAAGTCTTCATCAAACTCACTTCCTGAAAGACAACCGCCACCATTCAACTATACAGTATATTTATGTTTTTCTGCACAGAGAATTACGAGGCACCTCCCCCAGCTCTCTTCAAAGCTCTGACAGGTGTCTTCA
This sequence comes from Leptoclinus maculatus, assembly GCA_032191485.1. Taxonomy (NCBI): domain Eukaryota; kingdom Metazoa; phylum Chordata; class Actinopteri; order Perciformes; family Stichaeidae; genus Leptoclinus; species Leptoclinus maculatus. The sequence goes on from JAVDOI010000008.1 coordinate 14,935,298, forward strand.
TTGAAAACACTATTTCATAACAAGCGTTGCACTTGGTGGATTTATGTCATCTGTAGCGACAGCGGCATTACTCCGTCATTATCAGCATAGTGAACCGCACAGTGCACGGGGAAAAACGTTGCCAAAATTGCCAAAGAGGAAGAAAAGAGCAGCGAAGTGGGTGGGGGGGCAGCCCTATAAAAGCAAAAGTTTGTCATTGATTGACGGACTGAGTGAGTGATAAAATAACACCAGTTATTGCACTTTCAACATGATTATGTGGCACAGTGTTTCTGCTGGTAACGTTTTTGCCACCACAGCAAAAAAAATAAAAAATATCACTCAATAAAACAAAACATCTCGCGATCAATCATATGGAAAAAGGGAAGCTGATGAGGTCATCATTAGTGTCCTATCCCGATGTTTTAATATAGTTGTATATTGCCAGCTGGCTTTGGTGGACATGCGTGCCTGAACGCTGTGTTGAAAAAGGATGAAATGTAAGGAAATTAAGTCGTTTTTTCAATGTATTTGTATAGAGTATCTCAATTAACTTTTTCCCACTAACGACATCTGTAGAACATGCTATTAGTTACATTACAAGACATCTGAGAAGACGACTGATAGAAACTCTGTTTTGCCTTTATTTGATAGACAGAAACTGGCAATGGGGGGAGAGGGAGAGGTTTGACATGCAACGATGGTCCCAAAGCTGGAATCAAACCCGGGACATTGCGGTAATGAGCTATGCACTGTAACCACCCGGCTACCAATGCTCTCCAGAGAAAACAAGAAAGGTGGAAAAGATGGAGATCAAGGGTCTACCAGATGACGGGCTAGGGGGGAGGGGGGGCTGTTGGCCTGTGTTCATGAGTAAATTGTGTCTCGTGTGTGTGGGTGTGTGTGTTAGTGACTGATCTGCATTTTTGAAGTGTGTGATTAATGTCCCTCTATAGCTGGGGAGACCCCATGGTGAGAGAAATGCCTGAGGGGTTAATATTAACCCTCTCCTTTTTAGCGCACACACACACACACACACACACAGTGTGGATACTGTACAATTAAGAACACATCCTGGCACAATAAATTCCTTTTTTCTATGAATTCATTTAAATGAATTAATTGAATCGTCTCGGTCTGTGGTCACAGCTCTAGTCTCACCTGATGCCCACAGCTGCCCACAGGACTATCTGGTTGGTCAGTCGATGCCTGGACCTAACCATGATGAAGAACATCTCCTTACCAAGTTGTGTTTTTGCCTTAACCTAACCAAATCTTAACCACAGCAATGTCAGTGTCGGATTGAATGACCATGTAAATTCCCAGTCAGCAGGTATTAGCAAATATATTTGAACTCTGCATCCTTAATCACAAAGCACGAAAGACAAAATATAAATGACACTTGAAAGTAACGCAGACACATTTGACCAGTGATAACACAGATTTTCCAACTTTACCAACCATTGACAAAAAGATTCCAAGCACCTATACAAGTCATATTCCATTCAAAGCATAATAAGCTGTCAAAGTTCACCAATCTACTCCTCCCTTAAGCTCTGGGAATGATACCAGGTAAGGCTGGCTCTCAGTGGACTTCCAAAACACAGCAAAATAAGAAGAAAGGAGAAAATACAGGCAGAGGGCAGAGTCTCTGCAGATACCTCCACACATTTAACTAGTAGGTCGTAAGTGATGGTTGAGGATTTTTTGCATGATTCTATACATTGCTTTTAAGCAAAATGGTGCATATTATACCTTTAATTATGTTTACCTAAATACATTTGCTTGGTTAAGTTTGTTGAACAGCCTAAGAAACTCAATTCAGCGCAAAACAAAGCATTCCACTCGAATAACACAAGCTACAGCATACTTACAAAGCAAGACTGCCCCCTTGTGTTTACAAATATGAATTACATCAGTTCTACAGAATGGTATTAAAAAATAAAAATGTTGATATGATTGAAGTCTATCAGTAACAAGGAAGAAACAAGACATATTGGCAATTTTACAATTTATTCATTTAACAAACAGTCACACTCTAGCACGAACAGCACGCCCAAGCTGATCCCACAAGTGGGTTGAGGTCAGGACTGTTGGCAGGCCATTCCATTCTCTGCCAACAGTCCTGACCTCAACCCCATTGGACACTTGTGGGATCAGCTTGGGCGTGCTGTTGGTGCTAGAGTGACCAACACAACCACGTTGGCTGACTTGCAACAAATCCTGCTTGAGGAGGAGGAGCCAGGCTGTTGTGGCTGTGTATGGTTCTTCCACACGCTACTGAGGCTCCTGACTGTTTGTTCAATGAATAAATTGTAAAATTGACCAATATGTCTTGTTTCTTCCTTGTTACTGATAGACTTCAATCATCCAATCCACCAAACAAGAGTCAATAGCAACAGCAGAATAAGCTGTTTGGCATTGGCAGAGAAGATTTGGCACATTTTTCATGGGCGCAACCCACATGCTCAGCTGTGCTGCTCATCCCACAAATGCATGTTCCTTACAAATGGGGCACCGTTGAAAAGGGAACTAAACAGGCTTTCCAACGGTATAAGATGTATTGCCAAGAATCATTGTTACAAAGAGAAATAATCTACCAAACACAAATTTCCGAACTTTTTGTTCGATGTTTATAAGTAGGAACATTCTAGTACGGTTGTTATTCGTATTGTTATTCACTGACAATCAGTCAATAGACTCAATACAAACCACCACAAATGAATAATCTCTCACCGGTCATCTTGTATCCGCTGGCAGCTAGCTGTCCGGCCATGTACTCTCCATCCGAGTTGTTATGACTGCAGCCCCACGTTTTCATCCAGATTTTTTGGGTGCCAGGGATCAAACTAAAAATGAACAACAATGAAATGTGTTATTGTTACATGATGTGTGGAATTTTTATTTCATAAAACTGATGAAGACTAAAGACCTAAGTTGTGTGTAGTGGGACAGACTGTTAAGGTGCTTTCACACCTAACCGGTTTGATTGAGGCAGGTGGGAAAGAGTTAAACACAGCTCAGAGCGAGACTAATTACAAGCAGGCTCTGGTGTGGTCCTTTGTAGTATGAAAGTAAAGTGGACAAATCACACGATTTAGCGACAATGGATATGATATCAAATTATATGGGGTGGGGTTCCATGACACATGAAAAATACATGACAGAAATAAAAAAGAACTTGTGTCTCACGCAGCATAATTTAGCATTTCACCGATAAAAAGTGAGTGAAACGTACAACCTTTGTAATATTACCATAAGACAGCTCTCCTGTTTTTGTCCATCATTATTCATGACGTACGCGGACCAGTGGCAACCTAAACTAACAAAGCTCACAATTCAATCAAGCATTTCTTTATGAGGTCTGTGAGCCACCAGAAAAGTTAAATATAAACAAACAGCAATAAAATACTGTAAGACTTTCTGGCCTTCACCAGATTTTTGTTTTCCCCGACAGACCCATGTAGCCCCGATGATGCAGAATGATAATCTGCAACAACACAGGGACCAGAATTTAGCAAAGTTGCATGCATTTATCTTCAGCAGACTCTACAGGTCTCTGTAAAAAGTCAATCAGAAAGCTGCAGCTGATTCAGAACGCTGCAGCTCGAGTCCTCACTAAGACCAAGAAAGTGGATCACATCACTCCAGTTCTGAGGTCTTTGCACTGGCTTCCTGTCCAACAAAGAATTGACTTTAAAATCCTGCTGTTGGTTTATAAAGCACTGAATGGTTTAAGGCCAAAATACATCTCTGATCTGCTGCTACCTTATGAACCATCCCGACCCCTTAGGTCGTCTGGGACCGGTCTGCTCTCTGTTCCCAGAGTCACAACTAAACATGGAGAAGCAGCATTTAGTTTCTCTGCTCCACATATCTGGAACAAAGTCCCAGAAAGCTGCAGGTCTGCTGAGACCCTCAGCTCCTTTAAATCAAGATTGAAGACTTTTCTGTTTGCTGCTGCCTTTAATTGAACCATTTTCAAGGATATTAATCAATCTCCTGCATTTCACTACTGTATTTTATTTCTTACACTGCTTTTTAGTGTTTTAATGACTGTTTTTAATGTTTCAATGAATGTTCTTAATTGTTTTTAAATCTCCTTTTCTTATGCCTTATGTTTTGATGCTTTTAATGGTTTTATGTGAAGCACTTTGAATTACCTCGTTGTTGAAATGTGCTATACAAATAAACTTGCCTTGCCTTGCCTTACTTCTCCAAATCAAAAGATATTACAAAAAGCTGCAAACAGCACAATTATAAAAACAAATTATTTACTTTAATACTTCTTTGACTTCACGGACTGAAATCAAACTGTTAAAAATCATTAACGGTTGGGTTTAATACTTGCAGTTATTTGAACTCCGGGGGGGTTGATCTATTGATCAGCCTAAAACATACTGAATACTGGCGATATCACAATAAACTCTCATCCTGAACTACTGCTCTACTATAGCAAACATTTGACATACCTGTCAGCGTGGAGCTCCTCGTCGCTCAGAAGCTCTTTCTTCTTCCTGGACCTTGGCATGATGCTCTTTCTAGCATACTGTCTCTCGTGAGGAGTCGGGTCGCTAGAGGACACCATGTCCTCAATGTCGTCAATCAGGGAGTCACAGGCGGACGGCATGATGGTCTGAAAATGAGACAGAGCCATCGTCAGCACAGCATTATTCTATACATTGTCTATACAGTGTCTAATCAAATAAAATGTAATAAAACAAAACCAAAAGTAATGTATTACATTGATTATCACTTCCTTTTTGTTGAGACTCTGGGCAATGAATAAGATGATGTAAGATGTGATAGAGGCATTGAATTGGCGAGCATAAATGTTGAAAAGCTTCAGAATGACCGGGAGCGTTATTAAATGAAAAGATATTACATCATCACAGTGAGTTGTCGTAGCAGAGTACCGCTGAAAAAAAGAATAGTATTTTGTTTTTGATGAATCTCTTGATTATTTTCTCAGTTAATCAATTGTTCATTTGGTCAATAATACATCAGGAAACTGTGACGGGCTATTTCTGAAGACCGTGGGAATGTCATCAAATGCTTTGTTTCGTCTGACAAACAGTCCAAAATTTAAAGATATTAGTTACCTATAAGACAAAAAAAGCAACACATTTTCAAATTTGATCAAATGAAATCACTTAAAAAATGACTTTTTTAGTTTATTAATATCTTTGCATTTCAATTGTTCTATAATGTATTATAAAGCTGCAACAATTAATAGAAATTTGTTCTTTTGATAACGAATTTATCATTTTAAACTATTGTTGAATCCAAAAGTAGGTTATGTAGAATATTCAATGTCCTTAATTCTAAATAAAAAACAAATCACTCCAGATACACACCTGGAGTACGTCACACTGGTGATTAAGAGATGCAACATGAAGGTTTTCTCTATAGGTAGTGTGCTGCTTCTTTACTGTACATCTTTAGCAAATGTTGTCTACGCTGGAGATGTCATGTTAGTAAGGAAAGATTTGTTGAATTCATTTGGCGTTCCATTTTTGAAAACATACCTAAACTGTAGAGAATTAATTACGTTGGTCAATGAATATGACATCCTCGTGATGATTAGAGCAGAGCACCTGTTTCTTCAGACACACCTGAGTTGATTAGGCTATTCCATATAAAAATACATTTTCGACAGATGTTGATATTGTTACGTTTTATCATTCGCCTAGCTTTCTCAAAAGTGCAAAATGTGTTTCACATTTCAATTTAATTCCTCTTTCATTGAAAATATGCCAAAAGCTACATGAGTGACAGGGAAAAAAACAAGTAGGTCAAGCCTGCAAATTGCTGAGTCGTTAAACCTGTTACGTTTAAGTGCTTTCTTGTACTTTGCGTTGACATATTAAAAATAAAATAACCGAAAACCACATGATACTGTAGCTTCTCCCTTACCAGGTTTGTCGTATAACTGAATGTTGCTTTCTAACTAACTAGCATACGTTAACTAGATATCTTTATCTTTATAGCTAACGTTAGCTAACTTAATGTTCCCCTTGTCTTCACCACTGCTGTTGGCATTACATAAAAAGCTAACTAGCTACATCATTATAGGTAACACCGTTAATCATACAAATATAAACTGGATAACTAACTAGCAGTTACGTTAGTAACTTTAAAGTAACCTACCCAACTGATGTAACGTTAGTATTTTATTAATTCACGCTAGACTTTCACCTCTAACCTAACAGCACGCATGCATGTTGACCAATACAAATAAGAAACAACTGTGAAAATGTCTAATTTGACAGGTACCTAGCAAGCTATAGTTTAATTCTGTTGGGTTACATGAGCAGGCTAGCTATTAGCTTGGCTAGCCTCGTTAGCTAGCCACTGCCCACGTGCCCTTATTTTGGACATCCAGACCCCTTAAGACACTGTATAAATGCCTTACCTGAGACGCGATGTGGTTATTGGTTCAGAGAAAAACAAATTCCGATGAAAGGGTGTTTTAGAAATTGAAAAATTGTATTATTTACACCATCAAAACAGTTGTCAGAACTCTCAGACCGCCATACTTGTACGTAGTTACGGTGTGTAACGAGGGACAAACTAGCCACGTGCGTGTTTTCCGCGACTGGAGTTAATGCATCACTTGTGCCCATACAATCGAGGCATGCGATTAAACTGAGCGATAAATGGTTTATACAAAAACAAATATATATATATAGACAGTCATCCCTGAAGACAAAATCAACACATTTCTATATTCATATTGCCTTTATTCAAATGTTCAATTACAAACAGAGTACAAAAACAAATCCATTTACCCCCCCACCCCAAAAAAAAATGCAACTCAACTTCTTCATTTGACAGATGTTAAAGAACTTGTATAACTGAATAACCTACATCAGATAAGTTTACCTTCAACATTCAACAGCACACGATACTTTCACCCATGCATTCAAATTTTGTTGTGATAGGACAGGTTTTTCTTCTGTAATTAGTGGAAACAGGCAGCAATATCATAATTTGACAGTCAATTCTTTCCTATGACATAGTTAATGTTTCACATAACCGTTACAGAATATTTACCGATCAGTATATTGTATTTGGTAACAGCTTAAGAATAACCGTAGGAAAATAGCAGGTACAACAGTGCTGTTTCAATCTTCACTACAGTTAACACCACATTTAGCCTAATGATGCGATTCTGTGAGATCTAATCACATGAATCACACATTAGAAATGAAGGAGCTGTAATCATGTCACCCATAATATATATTTCAGACTCACCGGCAATGACACGAGCTTAAGTGGTGCATTCAAATCTTTTACATTCCAGTGATGGAAAGGTACATTCTTCCCAAAAATCATGTTTCCATCATGTAAAGGTGGATCAAATATTAGGACCAGATTCTGGCCGCTTGAAATCGATGGAGGAAAATATAATTACCTTTGTAAATGGTGTTAGAAAATACCACAACTGAGGTTAGTGGACCAAATGGGGAAAATATTTAGCTTGATTTTCTCCAAAAATACATATAATATACATGGATATAAATATGCCTATAGGGAGATTGTGTTGTCAATCAGAGCATTTCTGTGCACTTAAGTCAAATTGTACATTCACTTACAACAGCACTAATTAAGCTACATGCTGATTTAGAAACTGTGAAGTTCATGTTAATGATTGGGTTTTGATTTTAGGTAGTTATTTCAACAGGCAATACTCTCCATGAAAAAAATATTGGCAGAAAAGCAAAAAAAAAGTGTCACAGACTCCCTCACATCATTCCAAAAATAAAACGGACACACGGTGTCACAGAAGCAAACCCCCCCACACACACACTTCAGCAGAGGACACAAGTCACTGATAATGGTTCAGTGGTGTATAAAGACATGGCAATGTCTCCTAATGGCCGGTAGACCGCAGAGAGGCCAACTGTGAAAGATTGAGTGCATGTATGCATCATTGAATGTGTACTACTTTTTGTGTCAAAGAGATGAAAACAAGACGTAAATAAGTTATGGGGAAAAAAAAAGAATGAAAACAAAACCAAAAGAAAAAACATATCGCAAGTTTTCCGCTTTTCTACCGATTCAATGTGCACCCCAATATTCAAAGTTAGGATGCAACAGCATGAGAACGGTTTAAGAGCGAAGGCATACTCTTACATCAGGGTATGAGTGAAATCTCGCATTTTAGCAAAAGAGAAAAGTGCGATGTAATATCCAACATCACATCTAAATAATACAAAGGGGAATTTCTATGAAAAGGGGGAATTCAAAGACTCATACACACTATGGCATTCACCTCTATGCCCTATTACTATAGTCAGACATTAAGTGAGAGGTAGCCTACAGTACCTTTGTGCACTGAAAAATTTAGAAAACTGTACATCAATTTACACATGGCAGGCTAATCTTTCACATTACTCACACATGCTGCACACACAATTACTCAAGCGCACGTCAATCAGGGCAAGGGAAGTTTACACTAACAGCAGCAATATTACCTGCGGCCGCAGGTTTCTCTAGATTGAAAGCCAGGGTTTCCGACAAGATGTTTGCGTTACGTTATTATTAAGGGATGTCATCAAACAATAGAAGCTATCAGAAGTGAACTGCAATGGTGTTCCAAATACCACAACAAAGACACATCGCTACAGCTCTTTGTTCAGCAAGTCCTCCAGCTGGCTTTTCTTGATCAACCACTGTTGAAGACTCAGTGGCACCGACACAACAGTATTACCAAAGCCGACCATGAAACACGGCGTGTTGCACTGTATTCGGTCAATTTACAAAACAGGGTCTATTAGTCTTTTTTTTTTTTTCTCTTTTTTTTTTGGAAATATCGTGGTTATGGGCCCTTCATTACATGCTGAAGCCTAAATCAGTGGCCCCTGGCCACTTGTTGCTTAGATGACCTGGATATCATTAGTTATTTCTACAGTATTAAAATCTATTAAAAAAGTCAACACTTATTAAACCTAAAAAGACAAACACGCCGATCCTCTCTCCTACACTGCTTTCAGTAGACACACAGTAGACAGCGTGCAGTGATAAGTGGTTCAAGGTCCAATTTTACCACTCAAACCACAGTATAATTTCACAGCACATAGTCCACGTGAGGAGGCATTAGGGTAAGTTTGGTTATGGCAGCTTCTGCTGATGAAGATGAAGATGAAGGGTTAGGTGAAAAGCAGCAAGAAAGTGGAAGTTTGGGTCCTGATTTCACAAAGTATCAATAAGAGTACGCGTTAGAGATGATATCTGAGCTTTGTGGGCCAACGTGGCTTATACAAGTACATCAGGTGGTTAACCCCGCATTGCCCAGGTATGATGGCTTTTTTTTTTTTTATGCCGTTAGCACAAGGGTCATGTAAAGTTAAACATCACAATATCTGTTCGCATGTTGAACATTTTTGTATTCATCAAACTGTAAATTGAATTACAAAATATGAGGTTGCCCACACGATCAGTAGGGAACAGGCTGATCAGGTGGACAGATAAAGATCCCTTATTACCTACTAAATCCTTTTGAACATGGAGGATATAGCACAAGAGAGACACGTTGTGTGCAAGGGGATCAAACTAATTATTAGCCATAATAAATATTGTAAGTATTTCATACATTTAAAACTGGTGTACACCCGTCTCCTTTTATCTGCATTGCCATTACGGTTTCCTTTTAAATTGGGTAATGATGTCATGTGCACTCAAAAAACATATGAACTTCCTTGCGGCTCTCAATACATCTAAATAGTGCTTAAATGTACAAAATACTCATATTTTTAGTAACTTTATGATTATAGGCCCCGATGCCACAATGGGTAACCCGACAAGTGTCTGAGCAGGCACAGAGACAACCGAGTCATAGGACAAGAACTGCTGTGGTTGTGAACGCTGCGTATCAAAACTGCATTTATTTTTTATATTAAATTTAAATTCCTAAAATGTCCTACATAAGAACACACAGAATGCCTACTAACCGGTCAGCAGTATGAGCCTCATATCACAGATAATTGGTGTTTAACAATGCATTCATTAGCCCCCACAGCACTTGGCATTAACACATCTGGATGAGTAAATGCATCACATGGCAACGAAAAGACCACGTGGATCTGTGTAACACATGTTTATGAGGGTCGGGTATCGCCACTAATTTTCCCAAATTGATTGGATTCCGATTCACACGGTCAAAATTTGATTCCGTATGGATTCGGTTCGGGATTATTTCAGTTACAATACCAATGTTGCTTTAATATGAAAGAGATTCCGAAAGATCAAATGTATCATTAAAAATATTAAAAGGCAGGGTTGGCAATCTTAAGAAACTAGCAAGAGTACGCAAGATTTTAAAAAAACGATCTCACCGAAAAAACCCAGCCCAGTGTTGCCAACTCTTTTTCAATTGAAGTAGAGCAGCTAGCTACAAGTTGCTCAGCTTTCAAGCTCGCAGCTTGTTGACGATAGGCAACCGGTCACTACATTCAGGGCCGAATTAAATGATTGGACGTGCTTGTTACAGTCCTGCGACGGATCTTTTTCTTTTCTGTCAAAGCATTTTGATTCATTGATTGCCATCAGGACGTAGTGAAAACTTAAACAAAAATATCAAAAACGCTTTTAAAGATTATCAACGCTGCCTTTAATGTTTACATTAAGAAGTTAGCTGTTCTTGTGTGTGTGTGTGTGTGTGTGTGTGTGTGTGTGTGTGTGTGCGTGTTGAATATTTGCAGGACCCTTCCAGATTAATCAGTGAACAGTTTTCCTCTTCCCTACTACTTGAGCATCCTGCTGATGGTTTCTGGTGATCATATCTGTGCATCTCAGGTGCAATCACACTTGGCTTTTATGCTCACCCACGATGTGTATTGATGCCAGGTGGTGTAGGGGGGGGGGGGGCGTTTTCCTTCGAGCTGTTCTATCTTTGTTGGTCTCTCCGTGCAGTGACGTGAACCTCGCGTCATACACAGAAGTGGATATCCTCCCCCTCCAAATTCATACTTAACAAAACAAGCTTTAGGATGTCCCCCAACGCCCGGCTACACTGGAGGCCTTACACCGCCTGAGACAAAGCGTAATGGATAGGTCTCTACACTGACCAGTCGTGTCTTTTGAGTGAAATCTTGCAAGGCCATTTATCTCTCACACCATTAAAGAACTTGGCATTTAGCGCTCAGTGATTCCTTTCCATCTATTTAGAATTGGTTTCCACTAACTACAGTCAGTCACAGGCATCAAAACCCTCACTGAGTCTCCATTCTCTCTCTCTCTCTCTCTCTCTCTCTCTCCCTCCCGTGCACTTAATGTGAATTTCTATTACCGAATGCTAGCTGCACAGGAGGTCATCCAGGCCAAGAGAGGGCATTTTATCAAAGTCACAGGCGTCAAACAAGTCGCTGATCCCCTGGTCGTCTCCCAAACCTAAAAGGTAGTCATCTTGGTCCAGAAGAGGAGGCCCAAGGTTTAAGAAAGGCCCCAGGGATGAAGGGATCTGGTCTTCTGTCTGCTGGAGAAGACTAGTGTAAGGGGACGAGATCGGGGAGAGAGTGGTGACGGAGACGGCCGAGGAAGAAGAAGGTGGAGCCAGGGCGGGGATGGCAGAAGTGGACGAGCAAGTGGGACCTGTGAAAGAAAAGGGAATCAACTTGTTAGTATCTCTGCATTTGACGTGGAAATGTGGTTTGTTCTTCACAATGTAACATTATCCGGGACCGGCGAATAGAACGCATGAATGCCGATCTCCTGATCGCATATTTTCACTGAATATTGCCCGATCTATGATGGTAAAACTGTGTAATTAAGCCAAGATTGTGGTTTCAATCACTCCAGCTTTGTTATGCTAGCCTTTACCAGCCTGGAGAACTGTCCCGACGTTGTCAACATCTTTGCTTGAACCTTTACAGCCACAGCATTGACAATGACAATGAGTCATTCAACGTGGTACAATCCCCAGACTTCTAATCTCGCACCAGGAGCAGTTAAATTTTTTCATATGTCCAAAGTTATGTCCATGACAAGATGCAGTACAACATAAACTAAGTACCAAATTTGCATCAGTCTCAGTACTTTGAGCTAAATGTTAATATGTCTATGTCTATATGCAGTCAACACTGTATGTCTTAAAGCACCCTGTGTTGAACATGGAAAACAAAGTGGAAGTAGCAGAAGACGACTCCACAAACGTCCACAAGTTACATATAAAGGTCAGCCTCGTTTCTTTATCCTTCAAGAGGAAGTTGAATGTCAATCAATTCATTTTGCACACTTCTGTCTATCGAGACAAACCTTGAAGGACTTTGAGGAAAGGTGAGTTCCCATTGATGTCCACGCTGCCGTCTTTTACAGGACTCCTGGGGTCATTCTCCTCATCTGGACACAGCAGGACTTCTATAGGACCCTTAGTGCTGGTCAGATGGATGGACAAACTCTGGAGAGAGGAAAAAACAAAAACACAGACAGGACTTCACTTTATTAGAAAGACGGAGAGACTTAATTGAAAGATTAAAAACAAACAAATGCTGCTTTCCATATGCCCTCAACCTGTAAATGTTCTACCAATATATATAAACCAACGGTACTGGACTGGACAGATGTTATGTATATGTGTACCAATAAACTGAGTAACTGTAAAAATGTAATCGTATCATTCGTACTAATATTTTTTCATGCATGGTCAGAAGTCAATTTTCCCCAAAAGTCACAAAAAACTGCTTCCTTAAAGGAAAAGCAAGTAATAGGTCAGATGAGAAGTGAGCGAGAAGCAGAAGTTTCATCTCGACAGCCATGGCAGCTCCAGCTTGTGTGTTTTGCACGTGTGCACATACCTCATCAGGGTCTGGTACTTCTAGTTTGGTGTCTGTGGGCGCTTTGACGACAATAACAGTCTGGTCTCTGAGGTTTCCGAACTGTTTGATGTCTTGGTACGTTACATAGGCATATGTGGAGACGAAAGGGTTAAGGAAATAACAAGTACATGTCAATACTAAACATACATGTATATGCGAGCCGGAAAATGATCACTAGATGATCACAAACCTCCAAACTGCTTAAGTGATTCCTGTGCCATGCATTACACATGTTTTAATCTAGATGAGTTACGTAACATTTTATGCACCATAATGTAAAAAACATCTGCTTTATGTGACATATGTGTTACGGATAAGACGGTCAGAATGGTTGTTTTCCAAAGACAGAGTTGGAAGATGAAGCCTTGCACATCGGCTTAAGATCTGGTATATTTTTAACTGATTCAGCTATTCCTAAAATACCAAAATACCAATGGTATCACCATGGTCCCACTGTGAGACAGGAATAAACAATGTGTACAAACAATGTACACCGACATCAATATGGCAAAGAGCTATGAGAACATAGTGACAGGACGTTTTAACACACGACGCGTCAACTGACAACAAAAGGATATTTCTGATTGCTTTGCAACTCGCTCATGTGTCTCATGTCCAAGCTGCATCTCTGGATGAGTTGTTCAAGCCTCTGCTCTTCTTCCCCCAGAGCAGAAACTTCTGCTGTTAGTCTCTGTCTCTGGCTCAGGGCCCCCTCTACCTCCAACAGACTACAGCCCCTGTGTGTGAGAGAGAGACAGAGAGAGTGAATCAAAACAGATTTAGTTCTGGCTCAAGCGCTTCACAAGCCCCTATATTAATTATTCTTATTCGTGGTTTGAATATAGCTTGATCGGCGAGAAAAGCGCTGAATCCGAGTTTTGTTTTAATTATAATTTTTGCTGCAGTCGGGATACCACAGGTTTGTGTTTCAAAGAGATCTTCCCTGTGAGCAGACATTGCAGAGGATATTATTTTTAAGCAGAAGTTCACAGCAATGAAAAAAAAAAAGAACGAAACTCAAATACACAGTTCAACGCTTTCTCACCGTCATTCGATACAAGATTAACGCAGCAGTTTGTCTGTCTGTGGTTATTTACAAGTGAGGTGACTACATCTAAACTTAGGCCAACCACATCATATCCAAGAGGGTCCACACCGGGCCTTAACTAAAAGAGCAGAGTTACAGTACATCATAGCGGTGCAATGGATCACAAAACGTGTCGTTCAGATCCGATCACTGTTTTGAGACACAAATCTGATCAACGGGGGGAAAAAAGGAGAAGCCCTGATCATGTTTTTCGTCAATTCTGTCAGAGCAGCTGGCGTACAAGGCTTTAGACGTTTTTTCCCACCATCGTCCCAAAAATCCATTTCAACAGCCTGAAAGTCAGTGTACTACACTAAGGCTGCACTTTAATATTAGACTATTCGGCAATTTGTTCGTTGGCTAGGTATTCGTTTTTCGATTTTGGTATTTGGATAATTGTTGTTGTTTGTACAACATGTATGAAACACACCAAACCTTCTACAGTAGAATAACCTTAACAATGAATGCCTTTAATTAAACTGAAAGACACGTGTCGCTGTGCCGTCCATCCGAGCTGAGAACAGAGAAGTGTCCGGCTGAGTCCTTCCCGAGTCACGGCATTGAGTCGAGCCAGAGCCGCTGTTGCTCGTGTCGGAGCACAACCCATGGGGGGCTCGGGCTAAAGGGGCTGAGCGGAAGCCTCAGCCGGCTGCACTACATAGGCGTAAAAAAAAATAAGACTCGTGGACTCGCCATGAAACAATCTGAGTGTTTTTGCTTTAATGAGTCGGTGCTGCCAACTACCGAGAGGTCAAAGCGCTCCCTCGCTCACAGCTGTTAGCTCCGGTGCTGCCAACAATACCAGCTCCTTCCTGTCGATTTTTCTAACATGGATTTGTTGTTCACAATGTGGCATTATCAGGGATCGGTGACTAGAAAGCATTAACGTCGATCTCCCGATCGCATATTTGTACTGAATATTGGCAGGGAACGATTGGCAGTAAAACTTCATTTGACAGGATGATGGTTGAGCTGTGTAATTAATCTGCAGTACACATGCTTGCCAAACTGGAACAGGCGAGTGGGTGCGTTTGAGCGCTTAAAAATATGTAAACCAAGTATTTGAGTGATAGAGTGGCAGAGTGAGCACTTACATCCACTGAATGTTGTTCTTTGATTTCTTCTTGATGAGGTGAATGCCTTCTAGTACATTGGTGATATCATACAGCCGCCTCTTCTGTACCTGAATGTAGAGGATACAGGTCTCATCAACCAATCATAGCAAAAAAACAATCCCTAACACAAACATCCAAAACTTATCCCTCCCTTTTCATTTTTAGTATCCGCGCTTTAGAATCGTTCACCAGTTTCAGCAGCATCGCTAAAAAGATTTACATACGAGGTTTTCTTTCTTTTTCCTAGTGTCCGATGAGCCTTTTTCTGTTTGGGTCTGAAGTTACCTGTAAGGTTTCAGCGGCGAGGTTCAGGTCCAAGACACCATCAGAAGACTGAGCAAGAAGCTCCACAAACTTCTTTGTCAACAAGCCCAGGGAGGTGTCGTACCGAGTCTTCTCTGGGGGAGACTTGGGTGCTACGGTAGAGGAAAAGTAGTAGGAAACGAGAAATGAAAAGAAAGGAAAATGCGTTTGATTATTTGACTTGACGTTGAATATTTGGAGGGACAGTAAAACGTAAAACTTCCTAGTAACAGTTAAACTCGGTAGGACGAAGCCCAAGCAAATTGTGCGTTCGTCCATTATTTTAAAAAGTCAAGTCGCTCACGAGACTTCAAAAAGCAGCAGTAGAAAAGTGTGGTCATTTCGGGAAACTGGTGCGTTTTGTACTGGACAACATCATTGCTTTAATGTAAGTGCAATGCAATGATGGGAAAACTGAGTCAGTCAGGAAATGCTGGAGGGAAATGACTCAATCAGTCAGAATCAATGAGATCTTCATGAAGAGGGAATCACAAGCTACTCTACAGGCCATGAAACTAGTTGAAGTTAACCTGAACTTGAATCAATCACCAGCTGGAAACGTCTATGTAAGGCTCCGAGTTAGATGTTTGCCAGCTGGATGTCATCTCTCTCACCCTCCAACACATCCTGTGGCTGGAATCAACAAGATAGCACACTGCTGCAGTGGCCGTATATCATGAAAACAACAACTGAGGTACACGTTTAGTTACTTTTTAAGTTTCAATTACATTCTAGTCCAGTACGTACACATGCAGGGACTAAACTGAAAAGGTATGAGACGGTATCTCACTGTATTTCTTCCATAGATTAAGTCAAGTCCTATCATAATATTATTAGTATTACAATTAGGACTAAAGTAAGGTTTTGTATTGTTTGTATGCGAGACACGCGCAAAAAACTAAAGCAACTTCCTCATGTTTTAAACGTGTGCATTCTGCATTTCAGCTCCACTGGGTCTTTTGCAGTGAAATTCAAGGGTTTTCAAGTGTTGATGCTACTACTAAGAAGTGCAGAGTGCTAGGAGGGCATTTATATGGATTTGGATGCCGTGTGAAATGAAAAGTGCCTGTTATTCCCGTACATCAGCTGTGAAACCATCCCGGTCACCGGCTGGGTTAAACTCTACTGCACTTAGACAGAGAATTGAGTGATTTTGTTTAACCGTTGATGAGAACGTCATCAGAATGAGCATCAAGTGTCCAATGTATCTAATACTGTATGAACCAGCTGAATAGAGGCTGTTCCTGTATTAAACTTGGTGTGGACCGCCTCTCACACAGAATGACGCTGTATCATTGTGCTGTCAAATTCTAGGTAACATGCAGAAGCTGGCGGAGGGCTCCTTACTTCTGGGGGTCTTTAGCCGTGACCCATTGGCCACCGCGGTCGCTGCTCTGCCTCTTGGAGTCCTGGCTGGTTCTGACTGGTACTGGTGGTCCGAGTCATCGAGCGCCAACCGCCTTTTTGCCTGGGGGGGGGGGGGGGGGGGGGACAAAAATATGACGGTTATTTGGCAGGCATCTCATCTTTGAAGCCCCCAGAGATTAAGTGTGATGCTAAATGCATCATTACTTTTATCTTATGTCTCCAGCATCAGAGTTCTCAACCATTTAAAAAAGTTTATACATTGATAAAGACAGTGCACATGGTACCGAAATTACAGTTAAGATTCCTTTTGGTCATTGAATCTAAGAGGTCATCATTCATCTTCTGTCTTTTCCATTTTAGTTTTGACAGAGTCAGCTTTCTTTTATTATTTCGGAGGTGGAGCAGTCACACCTGTCATGAACTAGTTCAAAAGACAAGATGTTTTATTGTCAAAATTCCAGCGTTGCGTGTTTAAACTGCTGGTCTTATGATGTTGCGCAGATCCAGTGTTTGTGATTTCTTCTTTTCTGAACGCATTGGCCAAGACAAACCCACATAGTTCAAGAGTGAGTCACACCTATGGGTTTGATCACATTGCTGCACAGTAATGCCAGAGAAAGACAATACTAGTATACTTACAGACCAGATAGCCCCATAAATTAACCCAGGCACTTCAAACCCACTGTTTCACAGAATATTAAAATCCAAATTTGAATGGCCTTCCCGAACAGTTTTGGGAGAATATGATCCATTTGGATATGATCCAGCGTTTTCACCACCTATGTTCACATTCATCTTCACTCCAAAGTTACAGGTTGCCAACATCCAACCTGTCAGTCAATGTATTATATTGTCGTGCTGGTGTAGCTTGACAAAGGTGAGGTATGTTCACTATACATGGCTTCAGCAGCAGTGGGCATTTTAAATGTTGGCCTCATCAACACTGTCGTGCTGGACACCATGTTTAAGAGCATTTGGGCTCCGTGTTTAACACCCCAGGCCATTGAAACTGCAAAAGTTGATTTGCCTAAGCCTAATAACCCTCTCTGAAATACATCTGCTGTTTCTTCAGTGAAAAACTGAACACTTCTCCTTTCAGTAGCCTAAATTGACACGTTAGTCATTACTGTTAAACCTGGATTGGGGGGTTAGTGAACAGTCTCCTCAACCACGGGACCTTTGTAACTTCTGTGTTGGCGAGAATCCATCATGTTTTAGTGTCTGAGCAACACACCAGTACCAGGGTGCTGGTACAGTGCATTTCCCTCTAAGTCCCATGTAGACGGGTTAAGTCAATTAAACACTCACTACATTACATATTTCAAGCATAGTGAACCCCATAGATAATACTTTCTTGCTTAATCAAGCCCCAAGTCTGAGAAAGAATAATATGCCCTCTGTTGACAGTCAAAATGTCAGCCATTTTATATCAGCAAGCAGCTCCCCTCACCCCCTGCCTGGTCATGGCTACAGCCTGAGATACAGAGAATGGTTTAGTTCACATGACAGATGAACAGCCATGAACAAACCAACACCCTGAGAGCTGCTGAAAACTATTTAGTGTGGTCTGTGCATGTTGAGAACACAGGAAACGTGCAATCTGTTCTACAGCAACAAACTCGAGTTTCACTTTACTTGGCATGAAAAGGCACCATAACGTTACACTTTATTAACAGATAGAGGGGACATGAAAAACACTTGTGCAAAAATTAGGATCAAGGCCGCCAACGAGTAACGTTGTCCTCAATCAGCACTGCTAACGTTACTAGCCTTGAAAGCTAACACATTTTCAAGCTTCATCCAAGTTGGCTTGCATCTTCAGAAACGACTGAGAGAAATATCTGTCGAGTAGTTTCACAAGTGAAGTGAAGCTTTAGCTACGTATAACCCCCACGTAGTCGCGTGTTTAGCCACTCGTGTCTGTTAGAAAGCTAAAAAAAAATTAGGTAACTAAGAGCCAAGCAGCTCCACAATCCCTCCCCCCCACCACCCCCAAATTAGGGCACCAGCAGCAGCCACTAGGCCACCGCTAACGTTACTCATCTCCTACCAATATTTCCATCTGGCTGCAAGGGTGAAGCGGACTCAAAACCACCATGAAGTTAGCATAGCACGCTATTGGATGACATGTCTACGTTTCTGTAAAAGCAAAACTAACTTAAACTCGACGTGTGCCCCCCCCACAGTCAGCATACCACCCAACCAACCCACTTGAGTAACTTAGCTAGCGGTAGTTAGTTAGCCACCTCGCTAGGTTGAGGGAATGCCCTGGCTAAGCAGCTAACGTTAGCTGCCTGAACAACAAGCTCGGCTAGCCTAGCAAGCTAACATTTAGTCGGGTCTGTGGCTAGTTGTAGCAAGCCAAACATATTGAAACGAGCTGTGTAGATTATTACCGGCGGTCTCCCCAGAGTGGGTCGTTGTCCGGCTCCGTTTGTTGCAGCTTGTTGTGGAGTTGTGTAAATGTTGTTTATCTGAGGTTCAGACAAACACACATTTGATGTCTGTGTAAGGTTGCAAGGCGGTGGGGTGGTTATTATTTGGATATACGTAGCATTGGCTTGACCGGGGTTTAAACGATCCGTTAGAGTTGTTAAAATGATATTATTGTCCAGAGGAGAGCCCCCAACCCCCGCTAAAATCACTTTGTCCGGAGCCGAGGAGATCCCTCTTCTCATCTTGCGTATTCGGGGTAACCCCTTTCTTGTCTCTGTACTTTCAAGCCCGTATGTCTGCTAATCCGCCGCAATAATCACAAAAATAATCAGACCGAAGTAAAGATAACAGTCTGATGCATCGACTTTTGTAAAGTATGTTTCCTTAAGAAAGTGCATTTAGGCAGATGCAACGGATTAAAAAGTAGCGCAACTCTCGTTTCCCCCGTCTAGAAATGGCTTCAGGAAACGGCCTGATGAATGAAGGGATACGGTTTACGCGCTCAAGAGCCCTCCCGCGAAACTCAGATTTCCCGGGAAATTTTCAAACAGAATCTACATACTTGGCGCTATTGGTCTTCCGGAGAAGAGTCCCCGCCCTTATTTCCAGCCATATTTGCCAATGACAGATCACGATTCGGTGCGCCACGTGTTCATTGGCAGTTGTAAACAGGCCGCGTCATCTGACGAGCCTTGCGCGTTCCCTGACAGGACGCTAAGCGGCGCGAGTGACTGATTACTGGAGAGAAAGGTCCAGCCCTTGCATTTACGTTCGGCCCCCTTTTTAAGGTTGATTTTTTTCTGAGCCCTTGTATCAGAGCGACAAAATGATCTTTGGGCATTGAATGCTGACCTCCTTCTATGTAACAGGTTGCTGTGATTGCAGATCAGTTGGTAAAACCAGTTGAGTGAAAAATGGAGTGATACTAACAACTTTAAAAATACAAAATGTATCTTCCCCTATTTTCCTTTCTAAATAATGGTTTAATTTGAATGTTAATATAGTATTTATGCAATATGTTTTTTGCACAGCTCCTTTGGAAGCCTGTATGGCTTGTGTACTTCCTTTCCTGTGTAATTTCTTGCAGAGCACATTTTTTTTAAACATTTTATCTTTTTTTTATGTTCTTCTTTGTGTCTGGTCAGTGCTTCTAATTTTCAATCACTGTTAAGTGTATTGATGAATCAAAGCAAATCTTACCTGTGCTGTGTGTGCATATTATGCTAGAAATTAACTCACCAAGGGCAGCTTAGCCATTGTGTTTGAATCAAATATACGTTTTACATTGCAAGAGTAGGCCTGCAGTGACCTGGTCAAACTGTAGAGCAGACCCACAGAAGGCAACATACATAAGCATCTGCATCTTCATCAACCAAAAGCTGAATATTTGCCAAAAAGCATAATAAGTTTGCTTACACATTGTCCTTTGCACACCTCTACATATTTGAAAGCTTCCCAAAGTTATCCTAGTGGCATAATACATCACGATATAAAGCCCATCAGTTGCATACAGTTGGTCTATTTAGGCCCATGGTCTAAATGTTAATGTATCTTTATAAATAAAGGTTTACATTCAGTGGTGGAATGTAGGCCTAACTAAGTGCATTTAATCAAGTCCTGAGTGGAAATCCTTAAGATGTCCATCCTGGTTGATTAGGAATTTCTATTTGAGTGAAAACTAAAAAATTGTGCCCAGAGCTTAGCGGTCTGGAGTCTTGGGAGTCTTCTGAATTCCATACTAACATGCTATTTTTCAGAATTGCGCGTATAGTTAAATTTTTTTATGTGAATTCAATGTAAAAAACAGCAATACAGTATTTTTCTCCAGAATTGCCATTACAGACGACCAGTTCATCAAGCTAAAAATATATTAAAAATTGCAATACTTTTATCAGTGGGCCAGAGGTTCAATCCCCATTGTTACCTCCTTCTGTGATACATAGTGATTTAATTTACTTATCTAAACAACAATCACCGAGTTTGACTTCAAGTACAATTCTGATGTATTTGTACTTTACTTGAGTGTTTCTATTATACTTTATACTTCCCCTCCACCCAATTTCAGAAGGAAATATTATACTTTTTATGTCATCACATTTATTTGACAGTTTTGTAGTTAATATTGTACACACAAAATATGTGATAAGCTTAAAAAATATGTTTTTAACTTCGCAACAGTATTGCTTAAAATAATAACCACAACATGACAATGCTGTGTACACATAGATGCATATATTAGGCTAATAATAACAGGTTCATAATAATAATAATAAAACATAGGCTATACAAACTGGAAGGGCAGGAGACATTCTGTGTAACAAGTTATTTTACTTTTGATACTTAAGTAAATTTGCTAGTAATACCACTTGGCATATTGCATATCATAGTAACCCACATGATCAATATCAGAATGTACTGTATACCCTGTAAATAGATTAAGATTATTTCTGTTGGTATTATGACATACAGATTGAAGAGACGTCCCTTCAGCTTGAGGATGCTTTAGCTCCAACATGGACCTCCAACCTGAAAGACTTTCCAAGCAAAAGGTACTTCATCTCTGTCAGGCTGTTATTGTGTAGCTGATCCTGACCTCACCCAACACGTCCTCACCACTGAGTGGTACGAGAGTGGACACTCACAGAATCTATTAAATATCACATTAATTGTTTAATATTAGGAAAGTATAACATTCTAAGCTGAATTCTTAGCCAGTGACTCACTTTAAATATCATCCTTGGACTCACACTGTGTCAAAAAAGTGCTCATCTTTCCAGACAAAATCTGACATTTGGGCCTTAATTATGACAAGGAGAAAGAACCGCACAATAATTAACAAATATCGATTCCCACATGTCTCTCAGCCCTGCAAGTCATGCCACGGTCTCTCAGGAAAGAGCATTGAGTCCTTTCACAGATGGCGTTTCTTCACACACTCTGCAACACACTTACTAAGCAGGAGGCATTTTTATCTGTTTAATGAGTCATTGTTTGTCACCATGGGCCCTGATAAAAAAAACTAAATCAGGACCGGAGTAAAAACCAGTGGTCCCACTTTGTCATTGGATTTTCCACCAAGTTTGAAAGAGAGACCAAATAACACCGGAAGTAACATGAAATGGCTTTCATATGTTTTTTTTTTATTTATTTTTTTATCTGTCCCAGTTAAACGTTCTAGACACTCGCAAGTTTCTCCTTAAGAATTATCTTAACTCTCGATGCAATTTATTTGTTTTTCACATACAAGCACAAGATACACCGCCACTTTAGAAAGCGAGGTATATGTACCTAATTTAGCGCCTTCGTCTTTTATTTTGACAGCAGTAACCGGAAATGCTATGTATTTTCTTTCTGTCGTCGCCTGACTTGACTGGTCCTGAGTCTGAGGAGAGAGAGCCGGGAGCGCCATGCCTGTTCTGTCATTCCGTATACTGGCTGGACTTGTCACGAGTATTTCGGGTAAACAATGTATCGCTGTCACAGAAAAGAGTAAGTAGTCAGTTTAATAATAAAACAAGGAAAAAGTCAACACTCGTCGCGGCAGAGGAAACGATGGGCCAAAGGGAGGAAACGTTTGACGTTAAAACCACTGGATCTAAGTGGCTGCTGCCTGTCAGTGAATACTTCGGCTTTCCTCTTGATCAGGTAAGGAGTACTTTATCTGTCCATTGTCAGGTGATAAAAAGCAGATATTGTGTTGAATATATTTTTTAGCATGTGTAAACACTCCTTAACTCCATCTCTCCCACACAGGTGAATTTTTTGGCGTGCCAGCTGTTTGCCCTGGCTGCTGCCTTCTGGTTCCGTCTCTACCTCAGTCCTAGCCATGCCAATCCCCTGGTCCGGCACGCTGTGGCCGCTCTCCTTGGCATCGTCTTTCTCATCTTCTGCTTTGGATGGTACTGTACGATACTGTCAGAGATCAGCTCACACAGTACTTCATTCAATTTCTCTCATACAATGCTGCACATTGTCGTTTTCTCTTCACTGAGTCAGTAACACCCTTGATTATAAATATGTTAGAAATGTTTGTGTTTGATCATGAGTAAGAGGCTTCAGGGGAAACATATCTAGGCTGCACTGACACACACTGCATCATATCACAGACATACAGCCCACACCAATTAAAAAGAACAACGCTGTATTATTCAAATAATAGCAATGATGCACATTTTTCAGATTGTGTTTGTCCTTGTCTGCAGGTACTCAGCTCACATCCTGACAGTGGTGCTTGCAAGCTACTTGATCGTCATCAAAGCTGACATCAACAATGTACACAGGTTAGTGTTGGTCTTTATACTTTATAAGGGAAATTCACACACAAATCGTGCATTAAGTTAAGTTATGGAGACAAAATGTTGGATTATAAAATGCATCATGAAATGTGGTGGAATTGGTGACACGTAAACATATAAAATAAGTTGAATTAAGTCAAACCGTTGCCTGGTTGGTTTGGTTATGGACAAACATAAATCTGTTCTGATGTAAAGAAGTTTTTTTCCTGTAGACCCAACTGACCTGTCTGTCTGTCATCATGCTGACAGGCGGATGACAGAACGGCTACACCTCATTTCTAAGATTCCGCTGCATTTCTACTTGCTTTTGTCTTCAAGGAAAACTTGTCAGACAAGATCAGCCTGGAGACTATTTACGTCATAGGAGTGTGTTTAGTGGAGTATAAACAGATTGCTTCGTTTAGATAATTACTGTACTGATAATTGATATGTTGTAGTGACATTGTTTTTGACATTAGATTTACTTTTGTAATTTACTCCCTCCCACACATTCCAACACAGACGACATTGCATCCCGCCCTATTATCTTCTTGTTACAATGTGACCTGACCAAACATACTGTTGAGAGAGAAACTAATGTAAAACACGTCAGATAAAAGGCACCCAGACATGCCAGCTGGACAAGTCTATTTGGAGACATCCGGACTGTGTGTGTGTGTGTGTGTGTGTGTGTGTGTGTGTGTGTGTGTGTGTGTGTGTGTGTGTGTGTGTGTGTGTGTGTGTGTGTGTGTGTGTGTGTGTGTGTGTGTATGTGTGTGTATTTAAATGCATATTTCTCTCTTTGCAGCCATGTTTATATTATATTTGTGTAGCTCTGTGAGTGTACGTATATGTTTTCTAATGTTCGGTTGTGTGTGTGTTGGCTTAAAACAACTTAGCTCTATGTGTCCTGGAAGTATTTTTCTTTTTCTTTTCATAAATAGAGCAACATAAAATAGATCTGGTGAGGTGGCCCTAGTATTCACGTGTAAAGGCATTAATTACAGGGACAGCATGATAAAACCGGTATTGTTCTACATCTCGAAGTGAAACACATGTGTCTCTCAACTGCTTGTTAAACAAGCATACCACAATACACACCTCTTCATCACTGGCACAAGGTGAAAGGAAGGCAAACTCAAAACACGTTAGTGCACGCCCACAAAAACCAGTAATGATCCTGGTATGTTATCATGTCAATATTTGTGACTGTTTGTCAATACATTTGTTTCGGTGGTCCTGGTGTTAAACATTTATCAGTACACATACAGATTCAATATATAACATTTTTTTGTCACTTACACTGTTTAAAGTCACCAATTTCACTTTTAACAAATAAATTATTCATTCTGACCCATTTCTAATGTGCAAGTGCACACCAACAAGGTTTGCAGCCACAGCAAATGATAAGTAAAATGATGAAGAAATATTTAAGGAAAACGAATAACAAGCAACAACTTGGTAACAAGTATTGAATTCCTGTCATCTTACTGTTGAAGAAAAGCTGTTACTCGATATCATACAGTTAACATCCATGAGTCGAGTCAAGCCAAGCTCATCTGAATTCAACCACACATGGTCGTCTCCATCCGAGTATGCAGAGAAAACATTGCTGTCCTTCAATTACTCTAGATGTTCCATCAGCATAAAGATTTGTAGATGAAAAAAAATTGGGTGTATTTGGCAAAATCCTGCCAATGTGCTACACATTGCATAATCTCTTCTAATAGCTGAGCAGTAAAAGAAATGTCTTGATCAACCACCACATTAACTGATTATTGATCAAGAGGTGGCAGCCCTGCTTTGTAATATTTACACGTATTGCATATGTCCCCAGAACTGTCCTTTGTCTGATTTAGTTTTGCTCATTCCTCCACACTCAGGTATTCCATGGTGACGGCTATGGGCTACTTGACAGCGTGCCAAGTGAGCAGAGCCTTCATCTATAACTATGGAGTTCTGTCCACGGACTTCTCTGGGTGAGGAAAAACCTAATCCCTCGGTTGTCCCGCCTCTTTTCTTCACTTCAGTTCTCGTGTTATCAGTTAACGTTTTCTGAACGGTGTTGTACCTGCTCACGCATTCGCCGGTGCCACAGCCTTGTGTAAATAAAACACCACTGATTAAAAAGCAGCAGTGTGGATTGTTCATGGTTCACATTGTTGGGCCAGGTGGAGTTAAGGTGCCTCCTGGCAACTGTGACTTTGTTGTTTTAGAAACCAGGCTGCTTCTAAAGCAGTGGGCAGGTACCTCTTTAGTGTGTTTCTCTTTGTGTGAAGTTTTTGTTGTTGTTGTTGTCATTTCAACATTACATTTGGACTCTATAACAATCATAAAGAAGTGCTAAAAGGAGAACTCAGCAAAGCAGGAGAGGAGATTGCCTGTGACACAAGATGGGCGGGGACTCCTCTGTCATTCCTCATTATTTCAGAAATGAAAGATTGCATCATCAAAAATGACTTTTGAAATCAAAACTCTGCCCACATGTATTAACTGCAACCATTGCACAATGATGGCACGTGCTTGCTTTAATGAAGAGGCCTCCCAGGTTTCCCAAAAAAACAGACAAATAATTGAATGAAACATGGAGCTGCAAATACATGTGTTTTGTCCTGATACTGATACTGAGATGGTCCCTGTCATTTTACTGGAACGGTTCCCAGATGAAGTAATATAGTTTTATGTGTGCGGTTGTTCTTTCAAAGGTGAGTGTTTGAATTTGCTGGCTCCTGTGTTCAGCAACTTTTCTGCCCGGTTCTGGTGTGGATGAATTTGCCGGCAGCCTCACCTGAACTCTGTCTCACTTTGGCAATGATCAGCCAGGCCTGTGAGTCAGCCTCGGTCGGGTTCATATATTGAATAAGAGATCCAGCTTCTTTAAGCTTTCATATTGGAAAGATGAATGGTTGTGAATCACAGATGGTGTCCATATGTGTAGCTACTTACACAGGATTGGGTGTAATAATCCAGTGCCAAAGCTAATACTTCAACATGTAAGGTTCTGTGACTCAGTGGGTTTATTGTTTTTGCACCAACACCATTTATTCAACTTGCTGTTTTCCACTGTTGTCCTCATTTATATGATGTGTTTGTGCTGCTTCCTCTGTTGGAAGATGCCAATGTCTCTAAAGTCTGGTTGCTATTCTCCCATTTGTCATGGAGTATTTCGATAAGCTGTTTCTTTCTGAATTTGTACAAGGCAGCAGAACTGACATTGAACAAGAAAAATCTTGTGCACGTTGCCAACTTTAGAGTCTATGTGGAAAAACAGAGTCGGTCAGGCTGCAGTGGTGGAGAGCTGCACATACTGGCTGGCACCCTGAAAATGTTTCTCTAAAGCCAACTAGCTGGCACTGCCAGCCGCTCGGTTCCTCTCTGCCTCGGTTTTCCATGCTGTCCACACAATGCAGCCGACTCACACACAGCAACCAGTGTGTGTGTGTGTGTGTGTGTGTGTGTGTGCGTGTGTGTGTGAGAGAGAGAGAGGTAGTTTATGTGTGCCTTTGTGCACACACACTCACATTCTTGGGACAGAGAGGTCTCTATCTGTGAATGAAACCAGGAGTAGGGGTGTGGAACTAACCGTAATGCCCTCCACCGTCGCATCACTTCCAGCACTATTTGCTATCCCTAAGTGGCTAACTTCCTGAAACCAAAACTTAAGCTACGTAAAGAAAACGTAGCCCTACCACGCGTTATTGTTCACGTATTATAAGTCCTTGAGTCCTTATAAACATGACAGTGTCTGAAGAATCAATCTTAAAAGTGCAAGCAAATTATTACTGATTATTGAGTGTTTATCGCATTGCAAATATGTGTAAAAACCTACAGATTAATGAAATCTTCTTTCCAGCATTATTTTAGTTGTGTAAGCAACTTTAGAACACATCAATTTCCTTGGATCACTGTGAACTTGACACTATCACTGTCAGGCTGCAGGCCTACATGGTTTGTGAAAGTTGAGAGATTTGAATGAATTGATACGTGAACTGACTTGACACTGGTGGAAACAATGCAGTGATTCACAGGCGTAAATACATTCTGTGGCCTCAGCCAGATGCTCGGAAGGCATTTGCTTTGTTTCAAGTCAGTCATTTAAAAAAAAATGACCAAACATGCTGCTTCTGACTTTTAAAACATTTTAAAACAGGTTGACTGTATCCTTTAGTGGATATATTTATTTGTTTTCACCTCAGAATCTCCACAAAGTCAGTGTCTAACATTAGTTACCATTCATTCTGTTTCTGCACAGGCCTCTGATGATAGTAACCCAGAAGATAACCACACTGGCTTTCCAGCTGCATGACGGTAAGGCAGAGCAGCAGATGACAAGCACAGGTGTTGCATTAACAATAACAACAGCTTCCTTCTATTTACTTGCAATGGGAACCATGATGACAGTGTAACAGTGAACCCTGAAACTGAAGCAGCTAAATGAAATTTTATTATTTGGTAAAAAAAAAGTGGCAAAACGAACGTTTCCAGACAGGTTGTTGATGACATCATTCGTTGTTTTTCAGGTATGTGTAAGAAATCCGAACAACTCACCTCTGAGCAGAAGCCTCTGGCTGTTAAGTAAGTTTTTACTGTGCTAATTACTCACGTCTTCAATCTGTTTTATACAGTGGTAATTCTATGTTGCAGTGTGAAACATCAGGGGATAGACTTGTTGGACACAAGTCGGAGCGCTGTGTCCTGTGACAACTGAATTTTGCTGATTTTCTTTTATATCTGACCTTTGAGGTGCACATAGTTTACAATGTTGGGTTGATGTGGATTTGGACCCAATGTCCCTGTTAAAGTATGTATGCACAAAAGGTTGCGTCTGGATTAACACCGTACTTAAAGAATAAATAACTGTTTCTTTTCCTTTAGCCACGAAGGACAATGACAAG
This sequence comes from Leptoclinus maculatus, assembly GCA_032191485.1. Taxonomy (NCBI): domain Eukaryota; kingdom Metazoa; phylum Chordata; class Actinopteri; order Perciformes; family Stichaeidae; genus Leptoclinus; species Leptoclinus maculatus. Next base: position 14,963,573 of record JAVDOI010000008.1, read on the forward strand.
GAGATGCAATCATGGTGAATAGCTTGCTCATGTAGAAAGCATGCTGGGAACTTAGAAAAGAGCATGAAAAATATGAAAATGTTATGCATGTGAATCGATTAAAACCACAGCCATCAGTGTACTACGCATGCCCTCTTAGAAGGAATCTTAAAAAAAAATGAAATACAATTTTAAAATGTATTTTAAAACATAGTGATGCAGCTCTAAATTCAGTTGCTGTCTGATGTTTGTTTGCTTACTTCACTGTGCTCCCTGTAGGTTTGGATATCACATTTATATAACATTTGATTCTGATTTTACTTTTCAATTCTGCTTGTGCTGTTATCATTAGATACAAACTTTGATGCATGCATAACCAGTGATGTAGACAATAGCTCAGGAGGTCAACACTTTTCATTTAGGCAACAATAAGGTTTCTTTATGATTTCCTAGTTCTTCATTAATTGGTACTCAACCCTAGTCCCTTAAAATGCTGCGGAACTGCTGTAATCTGTGTACTAAGGGGTCATCCAAAGTTATCAACATTTTCACAGTAGTACAAAGAGTACTACTTTTCCAGACCCCGCCCCCCCTCCCCCAAAGTAGTACATATCAACATTTGTATCACATTACATGACAGAGGTCTAGATTTTAGGAGTCCCAACTATAGACACAAACACAATAATATGTATATAGAAGATATGTATCCAACAATTTATTATTAAAACCACTTTAAAAGTGCAACCCACACTCTACAACAGACCTGGACAAAAGTATTCAATATATATGTCGCCAACCATAAACAAATTATGATGTTTTAATATTGTTCATGGTACTTCAAGTCACAAAGACAATTATTGTCCTATTGTTCACGGTAGTTCGTCACAACCTTTAATAGTTGATAATGTTCACAGCTTTGAAGGTCTTCCTTTTTTTAGTTTGTGCTGAGTCAGTTTCTGATGTTTCAGAAGTTGTTAGCGAGTCGGGAACAGCTCACTGCACACCGGACACTGGAGCAATTTCCCCCCAATGTTGTTGTTGTTATCGTCCTTGCCTCGCTCTCCTCCATGCACAAGCAAGGTGTAGCTCGTTCCTGCAGCGTTTTGTTGCAGCTCTTTCAGCGTCTGACAGGCTCTCGCTCGGCCGTTACGTTTTTGGGAAAAAGCGAACGGCGTGGACGTCGCAAAGAAACTCGATTCGACTCAATCCGCAGCATTAGAGAGAGTGTTTGCACGAGATGCCCCCCCGCCGTACGCTTTGTACGACCGTGAAAATGTTGAAAACTCTGGACGGCCCCTAAAGGAACCATATCATAAACGGATTAATAACATTTGGATTGTCTCATGTGATGTTTTAAAAAGTCACTTTTTGTCATTCACAGAATGTTTACTTTTATGTTAGGTTTCACCGACCAACCAACAATTCAGGTTTACAGAGCTTCAAATAAATGGCATGCTTTTCTCATGTCTCCACCCAACTTGGATGAAAAAATATCAATAACACCGTTGCATTTGACGTGAAGTGATCATTGTTCCGTCATACTGAAAATAAAGGGGTTCTCTGTTTTACTATTATTCACCCTACTCTTCTTTCTGCAGTGCGAAGCCTTCTCTCATCGAGTACCTGAGTTACAATCTGAACTTCCTGAGTGTCTTCGTGGGACCATGCAGTAACTATAAAGACTACATAGACTTCATAGAGGGCCGACACGTCGGCAAGAGGCTTAGGCAGCACTTTGGGACGTGTAATGGTCAGAACGGCTATGATAAGACACCGGACCCATCACCTCTGGTAAAGTCATAAATACGTAGCTGGTTGCTTCCTCTTATGATTTTACTTAATGACACAGCATAACCTGGGACTGTAGTAAAATCTGTCTACTCTCGATCGCAGTCTTCTCCTACTTTCATTTCTTAAAGTGAGACTTTTCGAGTCGTATCGGGTGTCTGATTCTACTGCTGTCATTGTTTCTGATTTAGGTGTGACTTAATGAATCAGTGGTCACCCTGTCCATTCGTAATCTGTGTTTCCATCGCTGCTCAGTTATCTGTTTTCTCTGCAGAACGCTGTCTGTCGAAAATTGCTGGTCTGCAGCGGATGTATGCTGTTCTTCCTCACTGTGACTCGGTATTTGCCGATAACGTACAACGTGGACCCCCATTTTGTCAGCCAAGCCCCCTTCCTCACAAGGCTCACCTACGCCTTCTTCTCTATACAAGCAGCAAGGCCCAAATTCTACATCGCCTGGACACTAGGTGAGCAGTGTGTGTGTGTGTGTGTGTTTTAGTTGTAGTTGGCCAGTTGTCAGGAGGGAATATGATGAGCACATGAGCTACATCGTTAATGCCATGGAAGTCATGTGATTTAATTGTTTCTGTCCTGTCAGCTGATGCAGTCAACAACGCTGCAGGTTATGGTTTCTTGGGGTTGGATGCAAATGGAAAGCCATCTTGGGACCTCATCTGCAACCTCAACATCTTACGGATCGAGGTATCCTCAATGTTTCATAGGTTTTAAAACACAGAACAACTCTATACTGTGTGAAGTTCATGTTGGTCAAAGTCGGCATAGACTTACAAAGTTACTATTAAGAGGTTGTTGTTATTTATTGATCTTTTTTCAGACCGCGACCAGCTTCAAGACATTCATAGACAACTGGAATATTCAAACAGGAATTTGGCTCAAAACGTAAGTGCTGCAAATGTAATTTTGTCAGAAAACATTTACTCAGCTTTCCATTTCACGAACTCTTCTGAACATGTTTGATTCCTCTCATCTCCTCAGGGTGTGTTATGACCGAGCCCCTAAGCACAGGTTGGCGTTGACCTTTGTCCTGTCTGCCCTGTGGCACGGTGTTTATCCGGGGTACTATTTCACCTTCATCACCGCCATCCCCATCACTATGGCAGCACGAGCTGTGAGTACTCTACCTCCGCTGGGAATTCAAATGAGTGTGTACTCCAGTGTGTACAACTGGAAGAAAATGTTGTAATTTTGATAGCTTTATTCAATTTCATAAAAACTGTCGGCTGACCGTTCAATCGGATATTGTGACGTCCTAAGACGGTGGAGCAATACGTAAGAGAGAAGATCGTAGAGCTCTGGGTAGTAATACATTCTTGTCATGTAACTTAATTGGGTTCGGTGACTTACATTAACTGCATAGCTTAAATACACCGATCCTATCACTGGTGTGAAAATAGCTATATACCGCTCTCTGTTCATCTGTCTCTCTCCACCAGGTACGGAAGTCTGTTCGCCACCACTTTCTGGGCTTCGGGGGCTTGAAGCTGAGTTACGACATCTTCACCTGGGCAGCCACTCAGCTGGCCATCTGCTACACTGTTATGCCTTTCCTTCTTCTTGCAGTAGAGCCCACTTTGGTTTATTACAGGTATGTTATACTTTCTAATACTACTTCTCCTCTTAAGCCCAATTCATGCTTTTCGCATTTGTATAACTGCGTGGGTTACACAACAGCATTTTGATTGAAGTTTGAACACACCTTCAGGTGAGCAGATAGAAACAGTGAGATGTGGTTATAAGAAATGAGCACCAGTGCACCTGTGTTTGGTTAATCTCTGAACAAACTTGTATTACTACTTGTATTCTCTCCTTGTCCAACAGCTTTGAACATGAGAGTGTACAGGTGTATTGCCACAAATTTGTCTGTAGAGTTTTACCACCAAAGGATCCACCAAACTACGAAATTGTCATGCTTACAAGTTTCTTCCACACAGAGTTCAAGTCTAAATGATTAAAGAGGACGGGTATGTTAATTAGGGCTGCAACTAAAATAATTTCTTTGTCAAATTGTCAATTTTTTTGTCGATAGATAAATCAGAATGTCAGAAAATTGGGAAGAATTACCATCAAAATTCACAAAAAAACACAATTCCTTTGTTTTTCTATATATATATATATATATATATATACAAAAAAAGTTTATAACATGACTTTTTTGTAGCCTGCTTTATTTTGTCATGTCACTTTTTCCGTTAATTACGTTAATGACAAAACTTATTCCGTTTTCTTTTTTAGGTCTATGTACTTCCACGTTCACATCATCAGCATTCTGGCTGCGATCGCCCTGCATTGGAAACACAAACCCAGTGAACCCTCTGCCGCCACCAAAACGTTTTCCTCCTCCTCCTTCTCGCCTCCGTGCTCAGCACAGTGCCAGCCTGTTCACTCCAACAACAATGACAAAGTAGATTGAGTAAAATCCCCACTTCACGCTCTTTTACCAGGCTCTCAGTCGAGAGGGTTCTCTCAAAGACAAGTGAATATCCCTGAAGGGCATTCAGCCAATTAAAAACGGGAACACATTATTTATTTTTTGAGACAATACAGATACATATCCTATGGCACTGGACGTACACGGGGAGAGCTTTACATCGTGTGAAGTTTAACAAGATCAGAACCTGATGCTAATTCTAAGACTACACAAGCACAAACATGAGCACAGCATGCAAACTGGCAAGACAAACATTAGCTGAGGGAACATCTGCGGTGCCACCGCCAGGACGTTGGCCTCCACCTGCCCCCCACTCGTCCACTTTCTCTCCCTCCAGGCCCATCACAACACCAGCCTGCCTGCTCCAACAACAATGCAACAGTGTGAAGAGAGAAAGGAGGCTCACTTCATTTCTCGTCCTCTATCTTGCGCTGTCCTGCCGATTGGTGGGATCTAAGCCAGCACAGTGGGAGAGCAGCTCATAAACAGGGCACGAATACCAGGACACACACACACAGACAGACACTGGGACACAAATATGCTCATACTCTCTCTTAGACACGCTCGCACTTGGTCACACTCTACATACAAAGGCTGCTCTTGTGTGGCCACAACAAAAGAGCATACCAAGAGGAGAGAGAGAGCCCTGGTTCGTATGTGTGTGTGTGTCATACTTTGTGTGTCGTCCCACTAACCTCTGTCACTGACCCTGTGTGGGTGTGTGTGTGTGTGTGTGTGTGTGTGTGGACTCTGTCATAAAAAACTGTGGACTGTGTTGGTGCTTCTCCCACTGTTAGTTTCTACTGTCTGTGTGGAACGGCACTTGAAATACCAATTAGACCATGCGGCTCTCAAACTGTCCAGTGAAAGAGCCACTAATGAAGTGTTTTGAGGCAGGCTGTCAGCTCCTCCAGGTGAGGAGACCATTCTGTCGAATAAGTCAACACGTTATAGTTTCTATGGATAATCCTGGGCTTTAAGGGATGGCATTTTTTTATATAAAAGGAAAAGCTTAACAGTTGAAAGCAAAAGCCTAGGATTTTCAATGATTTAATGAGCGTCCTCAGTCCACTTTCCCTCAGAGTTCTCTTTTGTGCTGAAGCAGTAGGGGATTTAACAGTGACATCGTTTTTAATGAGTTAGTACTTTACCATGTGAACGGTGCTGGTTACCTGTTATCATGATGTAGAGTATCTGAACAAGAAGCTGTGGTGAAACTGAGAGGAAATACTTTTTTTTTTTTTTTTGGGAGTCAAAAATTGCACACTCAAAGAATGGAAAATGGGACCAAAAATAGGAATTTAAAAACCAAATGTCAAATGCACAGCACGGTGCTGTTTCCGTTCTGTGGTTCTTTGTGAGAAAGACCACATCTGAAGACTCTCGGTTTACCAGAGCCTATCAGCAGCTGCAAGTTGATTTAACAGAGACATCTGCTGGTGGTTTGCTCTGTCTGAACTCTGCTGAATTAAGCAATGAAGGTAAGCCAATTTGGACTGACTGTCATGCTGCAGCATCTCCCAATGCAACTTCATAAAACTCTCAAAGCAGTTTTTTCTCCCACTGATATTACAATTTCTCAACACAATTCACAATTTCTTCCCTTCACTATCTTTTACTTTAGCACAATCACAGTTGATGAGTCATGAAGAGGTGATGCTTATGATTAGAGATGAGCTCAGCATGGTAAATAAGAAGGTACATTCACTTTTTTAAATTCTGTTATTTTCCGTTATCAAGAAGTTATGAGAGATTTGTTAGCATTGGGAATTTTAAAAGTATCACAGTGGCTTGTTATTAATGTTGCTACCTGCGGTAGACTAGAATGTTAGCTTTGAGCTACATTTATTGGTTGGTTATAATAAGTTGTGCTAACGATGCGAACAATTTGCAATGCACGAATATTATTTTGGAAGACAAAAAATACCATTTCCCTTGAAATGCCAGGCTGTCCGTTTCATTGCATTATAGGATTAGCCTAAAGAAAATGTAATTTATTATTTATTTCTTTGAGTACAGCATGTTAACAGCACGTTCATCTGTTGGATCATGTTGGAGACACAATCTTTATTAGCTGCTTTGAAATTTAGTCTTAACCTTTCGACCACAGGACAAATTGTTTTGGCTCAGTTTACATATTGACTCAACCCTCTGATTTCTATTCTTAGCTTTGCTCTGACAAGGAGGACCCAGTTCACAGACAAGTGTTGACATGAGGGGAGGGGTAGCATGCACTGAATTAACATGAATTATTAAATAAATACCAGATTGTTCAAGATTTTAAAGGAAACAAGAAGGGGAGAACTTCCAAATTCAACTATTGTTAACTGGCTAATTAGAACAAATCTCTTTCCAATCAAACCATTCATATCTTTGTTATTTTGTAATAAAGATGGCGATGTATATATATATATTTTTTTTATTATTTTAATGTTTAACTGCACATTAGTAACTCTCGGAGTTAATTAAGTGTCAGTAATGACTGCTATGGGGACCTGTAGACTTTACAAGAAGTCTACAGTTATAATCATTTAGATCTGGAAAAACAGCAACTAAATGCTGACGGTAATAAAGTTTGTCCACCACGACGGCCACTGTCAAAGGCTGACTGCACCTAAACGCCTCAACAGGTGTGTGTGCTGAGTGGTCTAAAAACTCTTCCCAAGTATGGCTTTGCTTTTGCTATAACATACAATAGTTTTTATTAACTAATATAGAAGTAGCTGTAACCTTTAAGTGTTTTTTGTTATCATTAAAATGTTCACTCCACTGTGTAGTTTGCATGTTTGTGTTTTTAGTGCAGGGAAATGAGCGATGAGTGGCACATACAATGACTGTGTTGTCAAAATGAGCAGCTATTTCAATGACTTAATACTGATTATAAAGATATTTTTTGTATGTTTGTTTTGCAGATGTATTCATGATGAAATGTATTGACTGTGAGAGTGTGTGTTGCTCCATTTGAGTATTATTTGTACGGAGGAAAGAGTGAGTGGTATGAAAAGATTTGAGTAACAAATAAAGCTTCAGTGAAACACATTTTTACTTGTCAAAGTTTGAATTGAATAAGTTTGTATACAATAATGATAATGGGGAATTCTAAACCATTATGAAGACAAACGTGTCATTTTGGGGTCGAGTAAAATCATTATTTAATAACTCCAGTGAGTCCCATTAGTTTTCTATCTGTTTCTATCTAACTGCTCTCCCTCTCAGTTACAGCCTCTCAGTCATATCACATATCAAACCTTCTCTATGCGACGGCTGTCCCATGCTGCTCGATACTCTTAAAGCGGCTGCCTCTCTGTCCCGTGTGTCACCTGTCCGTTCCCTTCTGACACAGGTGTGTGTGTTTGTGTGTGTGCGTGCTGTGTTTTGATCCAAACTGAGCTCACAGACAGCTAATGACAACCAGGGGGAAGAAGGAAATGGGACTAAGATGACAAGCAACAACAAATATACTTAAATCACCGCAGTGTTAGTGTGTTTCACTTAAGATCTTCAGAGTGTTCATCTAAAACATTTGTTTTACTCATTATGAGACCGATTGTCCTGTCTATGCATAAAGTAAAATTAAAAAACAATGTTAAGAAATACAGGTGGTAACATGGCCCTCAGAATAGTTCCTACACACAACTACTGCCTCTCTGGAGCAGGACGATACAGTTTATCCTGTTTTGCCAGAAAGCAAAAGCTCATTCGTGCTCATTCATGCTTGATGCGATAATGAAAGACAATTTATTTGTCTGTTGTTTGCAACTAAAATGACCAACTTTGCTTATGTTTTTGCTGCGTGTAGTAAGCTCCCTACATTCAGTTTGCATTTGCTACTCATCAACTCTGAAACAAGGCGTTTCTATATTGCTGCAGTAGCTGCAGTGAATTCTTACTAGAGAGACAAATGTGGGGATAACACACATGCATATAAGCATGTTATCAAAATGCCTAATAGCCAGTCTGCGTTTCAAACATTACAATGCAAGTTGTTACCCATAGTAATTGTAATGAAATCACACACAATACTTTTCCAACACATTTCATATGAAGTAGCAGCAGATCATCTCGTGTATCAATACATCTGCATCAGTATGTGAACCCTTGTTATTTGCTCTCAGTACTTTTTCAACGTCTGGTCGAACAAGTTCACTGCTGTCTCATATGATGTTTTTGGTTAAATCTTTGTAACATTTTCAGTAAAAGTAAAATGCAATGAGATTAAAATGCCTTAACAAACAGGAACTCAGCACTGATTCAGTTATTGTGTTTATGTATTAGCGTATCATAGGTCACTTCTACAAACACAGGTTACTTAAAACGCTTAAACTACGACCTGTAGAAAATAATAAATGACCGGATGATTAAGATTATGATACAGGTAGCTACAAGAACTTTGTGTGAAATAAATTAAAACCTAATTTGTGATTCTGGCAGCTCACCCACAGTGCATCCCCACAGGTCTTTTCACGTTATCTGCCTGATTAGACTTCCTCCCAATGTGTGTGTGTGTGTGTGCGTGTGTGTACATACTGTGCTTGATTGACTCTCTTGATGCACCTGTTGAGGTGAGATAACTTCAAACTTCAACCTGTGCAAACAAAATTTGACATTTTGCTATCACCAGAAGCAAGCAAATATCAAATCAGTTTGGTTCAAAACCAATGTATCCAATGTGAGAAAATGTAAGTTTAAACTTGTGTTCGATTACTGCTAAAACTTTGCCACTTTCAAGCTATAAAACCAGTCAAACACCCAGTGGGTAAACTCAAGTGAAAAACAAGACCTTATGTCTTAGTTCCTGCAAAGTTTAAGCTTGAGAGGTGTTGATGCAACAGCAGCTGTTCATTGCTATATAAATGCAGCAAAGGTCATTTTGGCCACGACAGATGCAGCTCACACCACACTAGAGGAAAGGTGGACTTCATCCTCTGGAGACCATGAATGACTGCGCAGAATTGCAAGGCATTCTATCTTATAATTGGCCAGGACCCCCTTGTAAAAGAGATTCACATTCTCAATGGGACTATCCCGGCTGAATAAAAGTGAAATAGATAAAGTATAAAATAGTTATTGAGATATTTAAGTCTGGACCAAAGTGGATCGACTGATCATACAAGCATGTATACCAGTCAAAGATGCACAATATTGTATCCAAATACTCCAGCATGTTAGAGCATAAACTGTAGGGCAGTAACATCTACATAACGTAGACTGAAACACCTCCAGCTAATGACTCCTGCTTGCCAAATCTCCAACTAGTGAAGCTTCCAAATCTCCTGAAACCAAAGCTCCAGGAAAACACGGAGAGCAGACATGATTTCAAAAGAACTTCAAATTTTGTCACTTGCATTTGTGTCAACAAAATTAATATAGGCAGCCAGCTTACAATGTACACAAATATCAGCGGACAAATAAGGACCTACGACAATGGCTACTGTATTTAACACACCAAGGAGGCAACCCATGAAGAATTTTAATTTTAAATTTAATGTGCTTCTTCAGTCATCTGTGATGTAACATACCCCTTTTTTTTTCAAACAATAAAATTACATAAATTCAAGATAATGTATCGACTCTGAGTTTGACTGTTTAGAGAGCCATAAAATACATATTTTTTTTATCACATCAGTCAATACATTTTTAATTTGCATGTTAATAAAGTTACTTGTTCTTTTTTTAATCACCTCTCGTGATTTGGATCCAATGCATCATTTTTAGAACATACTACGTTTTGTTATGATTCTTACACAGTAAACATGTACAATAGGGGTTTGTTTTATTAGCAGTGCATGCAAGGTGGAAATCAAGCAATCGGATCAAAAATACAAACTAACTACGTAAATATGTTCAATTCTTTTCTCCGTTGTTATTACCGTTAGAACAATCTTATACAGGTCTTCAGAGCATGTTGAGCATAGGTTTAGACATGGGCTGTAACAGAGCGATCAGTTCCTTCCTGTTGAAAACATACTAAGAAAAGGTGTTTTTGTGCTCACAAATATGTTCTATTCTTTACTGTCCTTTGAGATAAAGAGAATATACAGTGAGAACACACATTAGTACAAGTCTGTATATCATAACAAAAATAAATACATTTTCTGCGAGGAAATTCCATTCAGTGGCACGTGGCTGCTTCCTTTCATTTCAACTTCTAAACCGATTCAACGCCATAAACAACAGTCCTCGGTCCTCCTGATGAGATTAGAAACCTGTGCCGAGCAAGTGACAAAGAAAACTCTTCAAAAGATAAATTAGGAAATCAGTGAGAGCTGAATTAGGCCTTGGATGGACTAGATGGATGGATAGACTTGGCCTTCATGTTTCATGGCTGACTGATGCTGCAGATTACTTTGTTTGTAAAAAAAACAACAACAACAACAACAATAATCATAGGGATAAAGAGGGGCTTGAATACTAAACAGGAAAAGCAGATAACTGATGATTTGCTCTGGAAGAAACTTGCAATTTCCTCAGAATTTCAGCCAGTAGAGGGCAGTAGAGCAAAGACAAATGGAGAAAAATGTAGTGTCCGTGTTAAAAAATGTAACATATTTTTTACAGAATGTAAACAATAGGTAAGAAAAGGTAATACTCATCTCATTTACTGTGAAGACCAATTTAAACTATCCACAGGGCTGTAGTTGTAAGTAAGGCCCCATAAGAGAAACTGGACTAGAGGCCTGCTGCCATCTCATCCTGCACAGGAGAGGTGTGCTGTCGTTCGGCTGCAGGTTGGCGAGGAGATAAATCATATCGTATTGGAGCCAGAACATCGGTGCAAATGGGACAGAGGTCTCAGGTGGTTCAGTGTTGCTATTGCTTATCTATGTGCCACAGCGTCTCCCTGTCTCTTCCTCCCTTTGCCTCTCTGTAATTATCTCCTTCCCGCTCAACTCTCCAGAAAAAAGTAACAAACTTTAAAAAGGTCAGATTTTCTTGAACTGCGCCTACCTGGTTACATTCAGCATACGTGGGAGACATTGGGGGCATGTTACCGCTTTGGGTGATCATCACGCAGCATATAATTCTAAGTGAAATCACCAACAAAAAAATCATAAAAATCTAAAGAATTAAAGCAGATGTTACATATTTAACAGCCTGCATTCTCACCAACACCCCATGACTGGTTGTCATGGGGTGTGCATGAGACAGGCAGGACTTTTTAAGACTTTGACATCATCAAAAGGCAGACATGCTTGTAAAACTGAAGGGTAATGTACTTGATGTGGAAGGGTGCATCTTAATATGCAAAAGTGTGACCATCTTTCCTTGGCTCACCACCCTCAAAAACTGACTAGGAATTAGTTTAACACTGGATTGCTTCTTTGTTCAGTCGAACAGACTAGAGTCAGACGTTTATATATTCGACAAACTCGAAGCAGAGGAGAGAAAGAGGCCACTGCAGTGTGTTTTAGATAAATGAGTTTCAGCTCGTGTTGGTCAGACAAGACAAAGTGAGGTTACGGTGCAATAGCTGGAGCAGCAGCAGTCCAATGAATCAACCACTTCTTGTCTCTTCAAGAGACGGTCAGGTGCCTGTGCTTATGTTCAAAGTCTAAAATCAAATAATATTTAAAATCCTCTTCAGAACACCTTTGATAGTTTGACTGGGCCAACCGACGATGATTAGATTGTAACGGGTTCAATTACATTTCCATACACTCCAGTCCGACAGACAAGCGCAATCAGTCCCAGTTTAAAGTGTTCTAATGGACTCCAAATAGAATTTGTCTCGGACGAGATGAAAGTTTCAGTTTTTGCTGCTCTCTGTTGGAGCAGGTGGGGGTTGTGCTTTCTCCTTTGCCTCCATCTGGCCTTTTTTCTTTTTCTTTTCTTCATCGTCCTTGAAGAAAAACAGAGGAAACATGCCGAGGATACAGCCGATGCCAACGCCAATGGCTTTGCCCTGCACAGAGGTAAATGGAAGGAAGGGAATATTACTGATGAGATAGTTTTAAATAATCCACACACATTTTGATATTTAATTATCAAGACAAGTTTGGTCTAAATTGATCAGATTTATCATCATTTGATTCATGCAGAACCTGGGCTGTAAGATTGAGCAGGAAAATACAACATGCATTGCCCAACATGCGAGGACAATTGCCATGATCTTTCATTCACTCTCAGCAAAGAGCCTTTCAGGTGCTAGACTAATCTCTCAACCTAATTACATTTCACACTATAGCATATTAACAATCATTCAGGTTTAACGCACAATGAAGGGGCACACCACAGAGACTTGTGTTCCTGTTGTCGCTGTACAAACACCTTGACCTGGTTTGATGTTTAACATCCACAACAAACTCAATCCCTCAAATGCTGATTGGGGACAGCTTCATTAGTATTCACTCTGACTGAGGACTGTTTATGTTGAGTGTTTATTAGTCTGATAGGCTCTTGTCTGTCCTTCACACACACACACACACACACACACACACACACACACACACACACACACACACACACACACACACACACACACACACACACACACACACACACACACACACACACACACACACACACACACACAGACACACACACACACAGTAAAAGGTGATGATACTGACTGCATGAGAGCTGACTCTGGTCTGCCACATGTCAGCCTGTTTTGGGCTTAAGTCGGGAATCGGCATTCCCAGCCGATACGCCAAGGCCTCCACGTAACCTGCCAGCCTAAAGAGAGGAAGAGACAGACAGAAGAGAGAGGACGCAAACTTAGTTACAACATGAATGGACATTTCCCACGATGGAAAGCCTGTTCAAGCAGCGCAGAGAGTCGTGGTCGACGTAAAGGTCAGCAATAGAGTCATGTGAATCCGTTATAGACGGAGAAGCCTCAAAATGGGAGTCAGTGTGTTCATATAAACACTGTATACATACAGTAGTTGAGTCCTTGGCTCTAAACTTCGCATTTTATTCAAATGTGAATATAAAGAGATTCAAAAGACACGTTATCAACATCCTGTAAACATGACAGCAATGACTCATGGGAATAAATTGCATCACTAAAATAATGTGGTACACACACTAGCAGGCATATTCAAATTGTGTTTAGGGTGTTAATCGCACATAAATTAAATTTACAACCACTCATTTGTGTTTGTTTTGTCTCCTTTAGATGTTCTTCTACATCACATGTCATGATCCATTAAACCACACGGCAAAATAAACGACCAAAGTAATCGATATTAACGAGGAAAAAAACCAAGTAAATCAGCAGATGAATGTTCCAGTCTGCGCCTTGTTGATGCCATCTATCATAAAACCAGCAATATCATCTCAGGAGAGAGAGAGAGAGAGAATAAATGAAAGAAGTGCTTTACACAGATGATGGAGCAAAGACAGACTGCAGCAGATAAAGAACAGTGTTCACCAAGCAATAAAGATAGAAACTCATCAATCATGCAAAACTTGTTTATTTCACTTCTAAAGTTGTGAGTTGTGTCTGATGTGGATCCCTGACGCTGTGTATCGATGTACAGATGGTGAGTTTAGTGTGTCTGAAAAATAGTCACAGAGCCACAATTTAGTTTATGTCCCTTATACAGTTTTCTCACAAACAACATTGGGCCTTTGGGACGTCTGAGGGTCCGGGGCTCGGTTCACTCGTCCACCTAACACAGCAACAGTGTGATGAACGTAATAATAACTGAAACTAAAAGTGTATGGAGAACTGCTGTACCTTACTGTCATGTCTCCAGTGTGAGCAAAAAAATAAAAAGTTGAGAGCATGTCAAGCAGTTCCAGGGTGAGAAAATAAATTCAAGTGGATATTTTGACCCAGGTCTGGTTCAGTCACTGGCACTAATGGATCCTCAGTTCACTGCACACACAAATAAGCTGCAGCTGGAGCTGCTGAGTCAAGGGAGCGATATGTAGCAAGTATCATATTAGAGAGAGAGATAAGGAGACGAGGAGAGGAGGCCAGAGTGTGTGTGTTGAGCTGTATGTGTGTGTCTGATGGCCTTTAGCCTTTCGTCACAGTAAAACAGAAATGGTCAAAGTTATTTAGGATCATTTTCTTTTATATTTTTATCATTACAGGTAAATCCAAACAAATGATGCGGACAATAATTACACAGCAGACAATCATTATATATAGACAATCATATCCTATAATTATTGTATATTGTTCTTCTCATTATCAATCCAAACACGGACTCTCATATTCATAAAATGTAATATATCATACCTTGATGGAACAATAATACAGACACCTGCCTTTGAGTCAAATCAGTTTTCAAACCACTAAAATGATTACATTTACTTTTATCTCGGGCTTTGGATCATTTCTGAGCCCCAGAGACTCACTGCGTGAGAAGCAGACAGAAGGCTGAAGCTCAGCCTGGCTGCACCAGAAGCAATAACAAAACCCTCCTGGAACAACAAGAGAACCTATTAACATCATCAGCTGGGCAATAACTAGCTGTGTTTAAATAGGTGCTGCTCTCATATTCATGGAGTTATCTCTGAAACAGTTTGATGCAGAGAGCAGTGGTGCCATTGGTAGGCATGTGAATCAACATGAGTGAGAAAGAACTATCAGGAACGAAAATGTTACAATAATAAATGAGCTACAATTGATGGTTACTGGAGTGTCATTACAGGAATCCTTCGTCAGGATAAACTAGGATAATGTCACGATTTAAAGAAGCATCGGCCCTACTGACGTATCCTTGAGAATTACTGAGTCCCTACTTGTGTGTAACAGATTCTGGGCTTTAAACCTCCTCAGAGGAAGGCAAGCAAACCAGGCTTTACCTAAGGGGGATGGATGAAGTAGCACCCTCTGTTAGTCCTCCTGATACACTTATAAAGAAAAACAAATGGATGCATTTAACTATCAATCATCCATTCATTAATTGCCTTTAATAATACAAGGTCATGGAGTATGCTCCAACTCAACATGCAATAGTTGTAAGACAGAACTACAGATATGACATCACAGGGTTAAGTCAAGTAAGACCATTCAAATTTGGGACCCCATTTTGTATTCCCTAGAGCCCACTAATATGCTTCTTGTAAGTTTTTTGTCCTGTTTTCTAACTTGGCTGAATGTATTATTAATGCTTTACTGACTGCCTCGTCTGCCTCACGAAGGCATTATGTCCATAAGGAACACAAACAGCAGCTGAGACTAAGCTGTGCAGGAGGAGCATCTGCAGGCTGAACGGTCAGAATGACTAACAGGCTAAATTATGGACTTCAACGAGGTTTAGCTGGTACTTCTGTCAAAACACACACACACACACACACACACACACACACACACACACACACACACACACACACACACACACACACACACACACACACACACACACACACACACACACACACACACACACACACACACACACACACACACACACACACACACACACACACACACACACACACACACACACACACACACACACACACACACGCGGAGGAAAAGGAAAATCTTACAAATCCACCCAAGCATGAACCGCTACACACAAATGCATATGTGGATATAGTTGCACAGATTGCTCACCACAGGCACCAACTCACACACAAGACATTTTATACAAGAGCAGAAGTCAGTCAGTCACTGTCTCTTGGTCGAGGAAGACAGACGTTGAGCGGGTGGTTTACAACGTAATCACCGCATTATTGACCCAAGAGACTCCGGAGGAACATGCTGTATTGACAGATACATTTATTTGTGCTGTTTGACTACCTGACTGAGAAAACCACTCTAGTGGATAAACTGGTTCCTTTCACTGGGAGTCCCTGAGGATCAGCTGGCTAATGTGCACATGAACCTGTCTTACATCCTCTCCTAATCCCTGTGCTCACCGTTTCCTGTCTCTAAAGAATTTCTTCTTCTTCTTGCGAGCAAATGTGAACTAAAGGAAGCCGAGGTTCACACTAAGCATGTTAGCAGCATTTTAATTCATCTCTAGAGATTTTAATTTAGCTTGTTTAGGCGAGAGCACTTTAAACTGAACATCATTACAGCCGGACTGCCTGAAAAGAGGGATGTTGATTCTCTACCAAATTAATTGAAATGTGTTTTGTTAGAAGTGAGAGTGTAAACCAAGCCAACTGCAGGAAACAAAAAAATGCAAATTTATGGGCACATGGACAAACTGATAATTCAGTTTTTTTTTTTTTTTTTTTACATTTGCTGTTAGCGAAGACACTGAAAGGTTGAGAACAGTGAAGAGTACATGCTAGAGCTGCAACGACTAGTCCATTAAAGGATATGTCAATCAACAGAAAACATTCAAACAAATCATCTAAAAATGTTTAATTTGTTTTTCAAGCAAAAAGGCCAATAATGAACTGGGTTCAACATATAAAAATGTTAAATTAGCTGGTCTACCTCTTGAATATCTGGTCTACCTCTTGAATATCATTGTCTGAACTGTTGTTCAGACAATGTTAATTAGTTGCAGCAATAGCTCATTGCACAAGCCATTCAATCTACTGCGCCTCCTATTTAGCTCTCGACTGCTACTAAAGTGCCACTGACTCCCACAGTCATCTAAATCACAGGGTTTATTGTGTGTTTACTTTTGAAATAAACATAAACAGTGATGCAAATGTTGCAGTGATGGTAGGACTCCTTCAGGAGCTCCACTGGCACACAGTAGCAGACAAACAGCCTCCACACTCACTGGTTTAAATCCATCAAAATAGAAAAAGAGTCTCTCTTGTCTGGTCTAATCGAGTCTCACCTTGACAAACTGGCCACAGGGGCTCTGCTTCCCCAGTATGATTGAGTGGCTCACACAGAGACACAGCTGGTGGTGTGTGTGTCCACTGAGAGCGTTTGCAAAGTCCAGAACAACTTAGCTAATCGATCACACTAAAACGGTGCAAAGGCAACAGCACAGCCTGTCTAGTCGTCTTTCTATTAGTCTGTCTATTTATTACCTTGACTGTTTTACTGAAATCTCTGTATTTTAACGAGAGTTATATCCCTAATAATCACTGAAATACAACCAGTAGGTCGCTGGTGACGCGTGGCTGGATGCCTCTTCTATTACTGATGGCAGGTTAGGAAGCTGAGTCATGAATCAGCTGATTGAACCCTGTAATGCATTGCAATCGTTTTAATTGATCCAAAACTGACTACTTCCACTTGTGATGGTTCATTATGCTTTCATTGAACAAATCTGATCACACGCTGCAGACAACTGTGACAGTAATTATTGTGATTCACTTGCACTTCATTATTTCAGTGGAAAGGAGAAACTATTTCTTGATTATTTTGTTTTGTTTCTGTCAGTGGAAATGTAATAAAATGAAGAGAAGTGAGGCAGAAAACAGAGATCAAACATCAAGCTGAAGTGTTCTCAACATGGGTTGATAACTAGATTAACACCAATATTTAGTTATACAGTACAGTCTACTGTAGTTTTTTTCTGTAGCTGTAAACTTAAACAATTCACAGTTAAGTCGGGCTGCATACTCTCCTCATTTACACCTTTTTCAGGTCTGATAGGTTTAAATTATTTGGCTTTTCTGATTCATAGTAATAAACCCATTTTTTGCTTCACAGAGTCCTCAGAGGGACTCAAACCTCTGTTGACTGTGATTCTTTTTCTCCCTTGCTGCTCGTGCTTATCTTCCTCTGGGCTTATTCGGTGATTACCGTTTATATAACTTAATGAGTTAGCCTTCACCAAAGGGAGTGGAGTGAGATGATAAATCTTTACCTTCATTCTCTCTGCATATCACAATTTGTGTATGAAAGGTTGGATACAAAACAATCTGTGTAATGGGATATACACTATGATAGCACCATAGCGTTTCTTGACATTTCATCATTTGAGTGAATGAGGGTAATGACTCTAAATCCTCCGACAACTTGCCATGATTTGCAGAAACTTTAAGGGTAAAAGCTGCCTGTCTGTGTGCTTGCGTGTGTGTGTGTGAGTGTGTGTGCAATTCTTACCCTAGTCCTGCCAGATCAGACACCAGGTTGCCGAGGGCAGCAGCTGTCGAAAAAGCGAGAAAAGAAAGAGACGCATTTACAAAATGAGTTAGGAAATTGATGTTTGTATCTACGACAGCCAAAAGAGGCACGGCCCTGGAGTCATCTGGTAAATTCATTCCCTTTATTCTCAATATAAATAAGGCGTGATGTTAGGAAAAAAGATTTGCTGAATAAGAATAGCGTAGTAACAATACATGTGCATCAGAGATACTAATAGAGTAGGCATATATTTAGCCCCATAATTACCAATAAAGCCTCTTATCTAAATATAAAGTCAGTAACCACACTGCTTATTTTTTACCAAGTTGGGTTTTTAGCACAGGATATGATGGACAGCCACAGTGCATTCCAAGCTCATTAAGGAGGCAGATGCATCGCTGAAGCCCACGTCGCTGAGCATAATAACTTCCCATGAATAATCAGTGTCGGAGGAGAGGAGGATGAGGGAATGCTGAAATGGCTAATGAGCAAATATGTGTCAATATCCATGAGTGGGGAGATGTTGCATTAAAGAATCTGCTTGTTCTGCTGCATGTACGTTACTGTAGTCGTGGCTCCTAAAAGAGAATAAAGTCTGTGCTGGGCTCAGGTGCTCTCTGTTGTCCACCACCCTGAGTTCAGAGTATTGCTAGAGCTGTCGCAGCGACACGGACATCCTCAGAGGAATGGAAACGAAGCAGCAGAGACATTCCTGCTAAGGAACAATCTCCACCCAACTCTGGCAGGAGGTCTTGGCTGCTTCAATCCAATGCAGTGACTCTCTTCCTACCAACAATCTGTAGTTGTACATCTGAATAAATTACCCACAGACCCTACGTCCACAGAGGAGCTCAGATAAGACTTTAAAGAGCCACAGTTTAATTAGTGAAGCCATAGAGTGTTGTTTGCCGTGTGTCTCAGAAGGACTCGCCTGCCTGCTGGGACAAAGCATCAGCTACTAATAAGCTGCAGGTTTGTCTGTATTTGGCTCCAATCAAGCTCTTTGAGACGCTCTTTGGATGACTTTATCACTACTTCAGAGTTCAAGGAGAAGGGCAAGGCAAGAGGGGGGAAAATGTGCAAGTTAGTGATATAAAAAACAAAAACTGAGCTGTGTTTTAGAAAGGTAATCTTTTTTTGTGCCTGATTGTATTTGTCAAGCTGTGTGTTTAGTTATTTTCATGTCTGACAAATGTTGCATCACTGTAACGGTTCTATATAATGAACTGTCTGTATACACACTGTATATTCTCTCGATAATATGACGGCTGATACTTTAGTAATGACGTCTTCTATTACATGGAGGTGTATGTCCTCAATGTGACACACACACTTGAAATGTATAAACTTTGTCTCTTTGCTGTTACAGTTGTGGTTGCTAGACAGTCTGCTCTGGGTCACGGCCTCCTGGCAGTGAAAGGATAAAGATTACTAAAACAGAAAACATGAAGTAATTAAATATGTTGCTGTCATTATAGATCATACCTTGTGCAAGCCCCCGAAGAGGCAGGTGTAATGGAGAGCCCATCGGGCTTGAATATGTGTTTAAGCTACTCGGATGTATTAAAAAGCCGAGGTGGGCTGTCTGCCATTAGCTCGCTGTTCTCCCTGCTTCTCACTGTCGAGTCCATCTCCACAGGGTGCTGAGAGGTGCAATCCAAAGATGTTGCCAACTATGTAACAGACACTTACTTACAACATTCAAAGCCTTGTACTTCGCCCATCACTCTCACCAATTAGGAAAAAGAAAGAGGGACTCGCAAGGGAGAGTAAACTGGGTTTGGGCATAAGTGAGAGAATACAAAATACTTCATATTTCCTTCCCTGTTCTTCTGTTTCTTTGATCACATGCATACTTTTTGATGGATACCTCCATCTTTCACAGACACTTTCTAAAACTTTCTAAAACTTTCCCGACCTGCAGCGAAATCAGAGGTACTGTCAGCATGTCATTATCCACCGACATCTATTTGTGGATAAATGGTCTGTGAAACAATGTGAAACCACAAATGGGAGACTGTGGTGATGTCTTGTTGTTGTCTCTTGCTTTTACCTGCTGGGCTCACTCACTGAGTGATGATGATGATGACTGAATATGAGCAACATCTATCTATACCCGGAGGCTTTCTACAGCAACAATAACACACACACCTACACATACCTGTCCATACACAAGTGTCATCACCCAAAGGTGGGTGTGTATTTGATGTATGTGTGCCCACAAGTGTGTTTGTATGCAGTTGCAGCTATGGGGAGGCTGAAGGTAAGGCAGGTGAGTGTGGAAATTGGACTTAACAAACCAGTAAACCAGTAGATCAGAGGGACAGATGTGAAGAAAACCAACCTGGAGGCATTTATACAGTCGGTTATGTTAATGCAGGATGTTATTAAAAGCTGTATTACAATCATAATGATGCAATATAAACATGTTAACCTAAAAATGTTCCAACTAGTTGCAATTTGTAATGAAGTGTTTTTTTGACATTATTATCTCTGTTTCAAGTATGTAACTATAACCCAATTCAGCAGTAAAGCACTTTGGAGTGGTGCAGCATCCACCTTCATTGAGCCAGCTGAGCCTCGTATAAAACATGTGTGATTGGTGGACTTGACTGCAGACTTGACACGAGCATTGCATCACTCTGGAATGGGCTAGATAACCGCGGTATCTTGATTTGCAGACTCCCACATGTCCCATATGTAGCAAGAACGAGAAACACTACCACTGCTGTGAAGAAGGAGTCTGAGTGATAGAAACTAGGTTGAGGCTGTGCTTGAGGAAGTACAGACTCTCTTTCTGTTTTTAGTCTTTATGCAGCTGTGCTGGTAGTTTCCTGCATTTTTTCCCAAAATCATTTATTTACTGGGGATTTTTGCAGCTGGAGCTCGCTGTCAGATCTCTTAATGCCACTCAGAGATAACAGGCTCTAGCTGTCAAACTATCTGAAAAATGAACTTTACATTTTCTGGCTGAGTTTGCAACCTGATAACAGCCTTTGTCGATAAATCCCACCAGGCCTGGAATTGCTCTTTTGGCTTAATCATAATCCCAATCATCCATTCATTGTAGAAGTTTCAAAAGAAAATGAACAAATACAATTTTTTTTTAAACTGAATTTCTAATCTACAAGAGCAGGATCAAGTCAAAAACGTGTTTGACACAATAAGCACCTCAAGTAAAGATTCAAATACCTCCTCTCTACGGTGGACGCATCGCTCCTTGCTTTAGTCTGCACTGGTCAAGTTTTCTACATCTCTCCAGTATAAAACAGGCTTCAGGCTTCTACCTCCTCTGCTCTGCGACAGCATCAGCTTTGACTTCTCTAAGTCTTTCAGATAGATCAGTACTGATCAGTACTGATACTGAGACAATTTGATCTTTAAAAGCTTGAGCCAAAAGCAACCAAAGCTCACTGTTGCCACAAAAGAAGCAGAAGGGGAAGACAGAGTCGATGTGGGAATACCAGCTGACCTTAAACTCAATATGTCTTTTGTACCTCATAGACAGAAACAAAGGAATAGGACGGAACAAACTGGGATTCGGCTAGGTTCATTAGCATAACTCCAATGCTGACTGAGTGATGGCGGCGGTTATGATTGTTGGAATGCTGTCAAACTACTGCTACTACTAGTACTTATTCTAATGCTACTAATACTTCTACTACTAATAATACTTCTACTACTACTACTACAAATATCACTACTACTGACGTTTTTTTAAGCTACAGAAACCGTTCAAATATCAGAATGTTCAGCTTTCAGGAGAGGGGTGATATTTGTAATCTTTAAACTTTTTGAATTATTAAGCTTTTTGCTAATTTTTGTTAATGGGATGTGTATGGAGAAAATCTTCAAATCCTGTTAAACTTCTTCAACTTTCAAAGCCTTCTCCTTCCCCATACTTTCAGCTACAGACACCATAGTTAGACATTTCAACTAGAAGGGGTTTCAGCAGTGCAGTTTAAATGCTTCCGGGCTTCAACATTATTCAGACAGGTTTTCCCATTTCTGTATTTTCAGCAATGTTTTTGCGATTCATTTCAGCTTTCAGCATTCCAACGCATTTTCAGCAGGAAATGCATTTTCTAGTTTGCCAGTAGTTATTCATAATGGTTGTTTTTTTCATCACCATTAAGTATGTAAAATGGCGACAGTCCTTCTGCTTCAGTAGTATCTCCTCTTCTCAAAGCTCCGGTCTGCAGTCACATGCAGTGATATGTGACATAACCTCAGAGTCTCTCCCAGATGCGCTGAATAGAAACAAGTGATACCATTAAAATGTGCTTCTTTGAGCTTAATGGATATTACACCCATTCAATCTGCTCGTGAACAGTAGCATCATATATCTCTCTCTGATTCCTTTCTCTAATGTATCCCACTTTCTTGTTTTTGGATTAGTGTCACAGCAGTGTTGAAATTGTCACTTCATCATTAAAGCTTCATTATCAGACTCGCTATTCTGTTAACACTGAAATTGAAAATGCCTCCTTCTATCGTTGTTTCAAAGAGTTGGAGTCCGCTGTGATTTGGAACGCCGTCACTCTAACGAGGAAGCAGGCAGGGATTGTGACTTGCAGTGTGGATGGCAAAATGTAGAAGTGAACCTAAACCAAGGCTACGGTAATAGTTTGTTTATGTCAAATCTAGATTTGCTTCAAGATTATTTGACCTAAATCTGGCTGTAATGTGAGCAGTTCAATTATAAATGTAACTGGACTGATTATGTCTGCAAATATTCTAGAAAGCAAACCAGATGGATTATTAAAAGGCGTGTTTAGAGAACCGATCAAAGTTGGCTTTGCAGCAACATGGATGTCTCTCTTGTTGTCAGTGCAGGTTTAACTTTGTATAATGAAAACCATTCATGACTATGAATGACAGCAAACGAGATAAGAACAGAATAGTGAAAACACACTGCTTCATTGCCCCTCCAGAACAAAAGACATCTTTCTCCCTCAGACTCGTGCTTTTGAAAGCCTTCTGGACTGTCTGAGCATAGAACGTTACCGATTCAAAAATATAAACGTTTGTCATTAGATACTAAGTTACATTAGGATCATGAGATTCTCTTACCAGCCATAGTTGAAATGCCGAGGATCACGCCGATGGATAACTCAATATGTGTGCCCTGCGAGAAACACACACACACACACACACACACACACACACACACACACACACACACACACACACACACACACACACACACACACAAAACACACACACACACATTATGGTTAATTTATAAGACAGGAAAGCTTTCAATTGATTCCCGTCATTCTATAATATAAACCATCAGTGCAAGCTAATGTATGACATGAAATGCATTTGTTCACATTCTCAATTATATTCAGAGAGGAATACAGATATTACTTATCTAATTGAGGCTAACTTCGTTATCATAAGAGGCTAATTTATGGTCCATGATGCCAGTATACTTTTTTTTTTATTGACAACAACTTCCTTGGTTTAATGTCTAATAACATTGGCTGTAGGTCTCTCTTCTCTTTACATTTTAACTGCAAAGGTATTTTCCAAAATGGTTGCTTTAGCCTTCAGCTAAAAATAAGTACTTTTATTGGAAGCTTCCATTGGCCATTTTCTGGAAGCTCTTTCGGTTTATGGTTTCCTGGCTTTAGTGCAGAGCTCTTATGGAAATCAGAGATCTTCAGGCAGGATGCATCAGTTTATCTCGCAGTATGTCAAAAAAAACATTTTATTATGCTCAATTTATTGTTTCAGTTTATTCTCTTTTGTTTATTTTATTATATTTTTTCACTGTCAATTTGTCGTTCCATCTCTTTGCAGAGGCCTCCAAGAATTCACTGTATCTGTGTTAAAAAAACAAAAAAAAAACTGCATTGAAGGCACTCTTATTGTTGAAGAAACATACTGCTCTTCATTCTCCGAGCAGATTGCTCCACTGGCTTTAGATTGAATTATTTGATCAACTTCACAAAGACTTAATAACGAGTGGGTATAGCCTGTGGCAGGCCAATTATAAAAAAATGTATCAGAAGTTAAAAGACAAACGAGAAAAGTAAGGACTCTGAGAAACAGAAGACGAGGAACAGAACACTGACTGAGAGAAAACAGGAAATATACAGAGATATAAATACAGCAGCATTTTTCTTCCTCTCGCCGATGTTTCCATCCAAAGAAAGCTTCCTACAGGAACTTATCCTTTGTGCACAGGTTCCCCCTGTGGAAATCAAACTCCCAACACTGAGTAAATCGTTAGACCCACTGAGCTGCAGCGGAGCACAAAACTGCATGACGCTGACAGACTTACAGCGACAATCATGATGCAGTTGTCCAGGAATCCAAATCCAACGAATGGGATTGCATTATGCAGCAGAACTGTAAAATAAAGAAAACACAAAGTATGCAGATTGTGTTTATGTCTTCATTAAAGAATAACATAATTGAGCCTTGCGGACAGAATTAACACAAAGAAGATACAATAACATTATATCACTGGACACAAAATGCTTCTGTGCTGAAAAGAAGATTAAAACTAACTAGCGTCTGTTGGGAGATGCTCGTAAAAAACTTGTATTCATTAATGTTTTTAATATGTTGCTGTTACAGATTGAATTGTGGAAGAATATTACAAAAACAGCTGCAGTGTGCAGATTTAATCCATATTCTATATACATGTGACAGAAAATGAATCATTATAAACTGGAATGGCTTTCATCTTTGAAATAAAAAAACCTTGACCTTTTGTGCAAATGGAGTCATAAATATCAAGCAGCTCCACTTCCAGACTAAAAAGGCTATCAGAATGTACATGTTTCTACATAGGGTAATGTATTCGTCCCTTTACATGCACAAATAGATTCAGTGTGTGTGTTTCGTGTGTGTAGATGAGATATAACGTCTAATATACAGCTGGTGCAGTGAAAGTGAATTTTAAATGTCACCAACCGCCCCAGGAAGGTTGAGTCTATTCTAGTGGAGTGTCTAGTCTGAGTTGTTCAAGTCTAGTTCAAGTCAGTGATCTGCAGAAAGGTGTTGGCTCAGAGCATAATCGCTGCTGAATACCAGTCACTTCTTTTCTCAAGCTCTTGTTCTGCTGCAGCTCTCTTTCATTGCCCACGAAGCATTTTCAATCTTGCTGCTTAAGCTCACAAATCCCCTATAATATATTCATATCTTAAACACAGACTCTGCCATAATGTAACACCGGGGGGCAACTTGGATTGAATTTTGAAGAGCACTGCATCTCTCGGTTGGCGAGACCTGATGCTTCTCTGCAGAAAAGACAAAGTAGAACCTGAGAGTGAAGTCTTCTCTGTGCAGAGAAATTAGACCTTGTGCCTCTTGGCTCTCTAGTATCCTTTAGTATAAAGAATCATCGACTATTCAATTTAGTGACAACAGGTCACGTGACTGCGTTTTAAACATCCAGCACAGATTTGGTAGCTGACCATGAACTGAACTTCAAACTAACCGCTATTTTTCAGTGTAAGTGCAGAACTTATTACCACGTAAGATAACCTAGAACAGATCTGGTTAGTTTTATAGTTTTGTGGGATTTATTTTTTTATATATATTTTTTTAATCACAACTGATTTTATTCAACTGAAGATCTTGACCTTGATGATTTTACCCTCCGGCCACACTTTGCTCATGTGGTATAGATATTCTGTCCTTTTCTGTACAGCGGCCTTGCCAGAGGTCGGCTCCCTGTGCTCTCCTGTTTAACAATTCAATCACATCCAACCTGCTGTACATAATCTTATTTAATGGCAAAGGCAAATTCAGAGCTCTAGAGATTAAAGTCTAAAAACTGCAGAGGCACTGCTCCAACTTCAGAATAATGTTATACCGATATACGTTTTCAAAAGGTATGTGAATTAAAAACAACAGTCGTCGTCTTTGTTTGATCCGGTGTGACAAGTGAGACCAGAGTTGAGACAATTTCATCGGCAAACTTCAGCTCCAAATAGCATTCACACTCCGTTTAGTCTGCAAAAAGGAAAAAGCTTTACAACAGATTACAGTTATACAGTTTATTTCATGATTTATGACTAAAGGTCGAATGGATCTGTCTTTATAGTTATGAAAAGACACTTTTTCCAAAGAAGTCATCGACACCCGAAGCAGGAGAAAAGCAAAGCAACAATACACACAACAGCCGGCTTAGTTGATGTTTCTTCTTAAAGTTTCACTCGGCTGTGTTGTCTTTGTTGCAGAGCCAAAGCCAGAAAAACAGCATTTCAGCCCCAGAGAAACACCGAGCTTTAGAGGGGGGATTTCTCACATGATGTCTCCGTTTGTTGCTTGTAGTGAAATATCTCTCTTTGTCAAACAAAGGTTGATATGAACTACATTGGGTTAACCAGCTTTTTCAACCTCTCAGCAGGAGGAGAGGAATCTGAGGTCATGTAACTGAGCAGCGCAGTGTGAAGTATACCTGCATAAGCTTTTAGCTGAGTGTGTGGAGGTGGATTACATATGTGTGAGTGTCATGATAAATCATCTGCAACACATTCTATAAATTATTACCGACTTACACCAAATACAAAGAGCTTCAGATTGCAAGTGAAATTCATTTTCGGTATCATGAAGTAAATATCTAAATTGGTTATCTTTCTTTGGGCGTGTCTTTTTTTCTCCTCTCTGCTATAACTTGTGTAGTTTTCTTTTTTTCAGCATTTTTACATTTCTTGTTTCTTTTTTTGAATCCGTTAATTTATGAGTGTTTATTGACCCAAGCAAGACTTTGAGTGGAAGCAAATGGGGATCTTATAAACCATAAACATGACTCAATAAATGTACTATATAAAAGGCCATTAGCTGTCCAGACAGTGCATATTACTGTGCAGCAGGTGGAGTCTGTTTACAGTCAGGAGTTCATATCTGGATATACATATATTTACATATATTTACATATATTTGTTTTCTTGCTTTCCTTTAACAGTACGTGTGTGTTTGTGTTGTCCTCTGCTAACTGTGGCCCAGCATAACGGAGTAGCTAAATATTGTGTGCTTTGTGTCATAAAGTGACAGGGCCATCATTTTGCAGCTTGTCATCTTCTCTCATCGTCATTTGTCTCACTTAAACCATTTTCTGTTCCTGATATTCTCAGACACCAATTTGTTTGGGACATCAGGGGCTAATCCGTTCAACATATAACCCTATCAGTCAGAGTATTTCCTTTTCTTTGGAGAGACCATGGAAACAAAGTATGAACCACAATAACCTGCTAAAGACCGATCTTCATTAATCTTCCTGGTTAATTGACGGTTAAATGAGGGATGTCAATCCAGGCGGTAATGCTACAAGATTAATCATCATTTCTCACATCAGTGTACCGGTACTCCTTCAATCAGCCCTCTACACGAACAAAAATGGTAAAATAAACATAAAGAGTCATTCCAAAACATCCACCAGGATGAGAAAAAACAACAACAACTGCTTACCATATCTTAACTCTGCTGAAGTAGGTGGTGCCACTTCCAGCTGCCCTGAAAAAGAAGAGAAGAAGAAGAAAAAATGTATTATAAAGCATCTGCATCTCCTGTGGCCTGTTTTTCTATGGGGGGGGGGGGGGTCAAGATAAATGTCAGACAGTTCTTAAATGGCAAGGCCTATCAGTCAGGACCTTTCAGACACAGAGGGATCAAGTAGCAAGCGGGGGAGAGAGAGGAGGACATTTTAGCAATGTGTCAGAGGAGATGAAAGGGAGCGAGGGAGAGGAGTGAAGAGCATCTCCCTCGCTGCCAGACACAAATGAGGGCAAAAGTGGCATCAGCAAGTGATAATTCTGCTGCCAATCAGGCTTCACAGGAGGCTTGCTGGCACACTGATGATAGTTGGTGTGTGTGTGTGTGTGTGTGTGTGGTGACTGAACAGACACAAAGAAGTCGAAGGTGTGAGCTCTTTGTTTTCTGCCTTCGTGTCAAGTGCTGACCTCATCCGACACAAGCTGGATGAAAGTAAAATGACTACTGAGATCCGACCACATTTGTTCTACATTTTGACACTAAAGTTAAAGGAAAAGCGCGAAGTTAAAGAGCTGTAACATCCATCTGTTGTCGAGAGGGATCGTAGAATAGAATAAGTGTCACACCGGATGTGCCACATTAACACAACAGTCGCTGAGCTGTGATGTAACACAAAGACCTGCTGTAAAACAAGAGAGAATTACTTTGGTTATAAGGCTGAAGACAGGGAAGCTAATTTCCTTTGCAGGTTCTGTGAAATTGGATTTGTATTACTGAGGTCAGTGGAAATGTTAGTCCACATAATGAAGTCTGTTCCATCACTTGCAGGTTATTGCACCACTGCAAAGCAAACCAGGCTGGAGCAGATTTCGCCAAACACAATCTGTCTCCAACACCCAGAAACACAAGCGTGCACTGATACACATGCACACTTGCAATCCCCAAGACACTAATCCCACTGAGTTGCTGCAAGTGCAAATGCCAAATATGCTTTCTAAGTACTGACTCTAGGACTACAGGGACCAACTATTTACAATGCCATGTCTTGTGTTTGTTTTTTTCCATCTTAAATACACAACAAGGAACTTTTATTTTGTGTTGAAAGGTTGGTCCCTGAGGACGAAAGTGGTAGTTTTTCTGAGCACCAGCGTCTCTTCAGAAAAACCTTTTATTATACTGCAGCAGGGGTCTGACGGTCTGCCCCACTCAGTCCTGGTTCTGGTTCTCCCATGCCTCTCTTCCCTCCAGCAGGTCCAGCAATATCGCCCGGATCTCCAGTTAAATGCTCCACACAGTAACTTTAAATGTGTACACATTGCTATCACGGGTACATTTACATTGAAAACTGGCAAAACTATCCACCTTATAATATTAAAACTTAAATAAATAAATGCAAAGACCATAAAAAACAACAATATCTGCCTCCATCCTATCTGCTGTCCCCACCCATTTCTAATCTCCTTCTCACTTCCTCCTTTCCTTTCAGGACTCAGTGTCGCATTACAAGCTTCACGCTACGGTCTTCAGTTCAACCCTCGTCTCATATTATCACAACTGCTGACACCTTCACAAAGATGCACACAAACGTAAGCTCACCGTCGGTGCTTTACAGCCTCCAGCCTCTGCAGCAACGCGCGCATCTTATTTCACAGGTTTTTGGAAAATCCTCTCAGGCACTAAAACTAAAACTATCAAACTACAAGACAGGAACACAAGTGCCATAGAGGGAGAGTTACCCACAGAAGATGGATGGCTTCGGCAATTAATTACCAGGATACATTTATTTCCATATATTACTCATCCACGGGTTGTTCTAGGATTTAATTAAAGGCTTTCAATGATCCTCCTGCGCTCATCTGTGAGCCGACGCCGTCAGTGTACTGCTGCATTAACCACACAACTGTTCTCACTGAAACCTGATGCTGAATTGTTCTCAGCTGTTTTATGATCCAACCTGCCAGTGATCATTCTCATACATATTTCTAATCTGTCCCATCTTGACATGATGGAAATAATGCGATACATCATTGTGGCCCAAATCAGAAGCCTGTTCCTGCTACATTTACAGTCACTTAAAAAGAACGAGGATGAAAGAAACGAAAATACAACTGAGTCACCGACTCATCACTGGTCACATGAAAATTCCCATTAACGAGATACAGAATCCCTTGAAGATTTTTCTCTCCCAGTCCACTGGGCTTCTTCCAGCTATATATTAGAACTGCGATAGCCGACACGGCTGCCTACTATTGATAGCATGGTCCCTTTAATACCCCCGAGGCTGCTTTCTCCAAAGGATTCGATTCCAGCAGAAACGAGGGCTGTGATAAGTATCTAACCACGAGCATAATTAAATACCAAAGCAGCCATGTGTCATCTTCTCAAACCTTCTCTTGTATCCTGCTACTGCAGAAACACCTGCGTTGCCAGAATTGTGCTTCTTTTGAAGTGTTGCTGCGGGTTGAATTCTCCGCTGGTTTTGTATGCAAATTACATTACATTTACATCTTTGTGTGGTGGTTGGTTGGGTTTTACCGCAAGATTTTTAGCTTCACTTTGCTGTTTTTCTTATTGCTTCCTCAGCTGCTTGCTTGCTTAGAAATGTCTGTTTGAGGTATCAAACACTAGCACCCAAGTCCTCTTCAGCTGCGATTGTCGTAAGGCGAGGTAAAAGTCACACTTTCCTGTCTTTGTTTTGCCGTGACAAATTCCACACTTTGTCTCTTGGTGCCGACACACCATGCAATTTAAGTGGGAACAGAGTTTTGGAAATTGGAGATAAGTCTGTAAAGGAACTGAAAAGCCAATTTCTCTCTCAGCAAAACTGTTATATGATATATAGAGGCAATAAGATTTTCTGCAAATTCAGGTGTTGGTGTTACAGTGGTAGAAACTAGAACATTTTCAGGGGCATTTTTCATCAGCAGCAGTACAATGCATTGTGTGTGTGTGATTGCCTCTGTTAGTGTGTGTGTGTGTGTGTCTTGGGTTTTGTCTAGTGTGACGGCCTCTAACAGCAGTCGTGGCTGATTGACTGATGCAGAGCACCTGGTCCTGGAGCATAAAGCCCTGCTCCAGTGTTGCTCTGCCGGAGGGTTTTCTCTCCGGCATACGTGGAGTGATCTCTGCCAGTTATGTTTGGTTTCGCTGACAACACACACACTTTATCACACACGCATCCACGTTGACATTACTGATGTGACTGACTTGACACACTTCATAAAGTTAACTATTTCTTTATTTGGTTAAAATAAATACGTTGCCATCATCTGTTGTGTCTTTGCCGTATTTGTCATAGCCTAGGAGCCGGGTTGTGACACTAGCAAATGTAAAATCATTGTTTCCCCTCTGGGTCTTATTGATTTTTGAGTTGCCCTCACACGGAGGAGTGATTCTCATGATCAAGAGTGTGGTTTGATACAGCACCGACTGCTGTGTGAAGGGGCATGGTGTGTGAATATAAGCATGCATTTCAGTATGAATCTATATCATCTGATTAACTGCAGGTTGTGTGTGACCGAGCATGCATGTATGTGTGTGTGTGTGTGTGTATGGGTTCAGCAGACAGGAGCAATAGAAGGCTATAGCAATTCATCAACTGCACTGCACCTTGCTATTCTCCTATGATTTATGCGACAGGAAGGAGCACATTCCACAGCACACAGGATATGGGTCAAGATGTCAGGGACAGCCATTAGTATTGAAATGGGAATTTATTTTTTGGTGGCAGCACTTTTGGAAAAGTTTGAGGTTGAAATTAATTTGTGCTAGAATGGGTGATTAGATTTTCAAAATAACTAGCAGAAAATATATAAAAAAAATTTCAATTTAATAAGCAATCAATGAAAAATGTCTGTATCTAACTGGATTAGATTTTGCTAGTAGTGTAATGTAGTTTAGACAAAATGACTGAGTTCACCTCAAGGTTGTGATTTGCTTATAAACGCTCATTTTGAGGAAAGCCTATTTATTTCTGTTTGTCTGCTGAGCTTTACCAACCCCTCACATACTACTGCTACTGGAGGACACGTCACAGTTTAAAATACTTTGTCTGCTGAGGGGAAAATAATAAGTATGCTCCAAGTAAACGCAAAATTAAGTCGGTATATACTGTACCTGTGAGAGGAAAATACAAAGCATTGGGGCAGAACACCACACAAACTGAAGCCTGAAGTACTTTTTCCCCCCTACGAGTTCAGTGAACTCTACATGGCAGGAAGACAAATGTATATACACACACTATTCCCCCAGTGCCAATTAAGGACGCTGTGGAGGCTTGAAACAAAACACATAAAACCAACAACAAATCCTTGAAAATATCCCCCAGACAAATGGCAAACCACAAGCGACAGGAGTAACAGAAGAAAATAGCCTCATTTCCTCTGCATCTTAAAGTGGGAACCAGCCAGTAGGAGCAAAGGACAAAGCAAAGACGAGAAAAAGAGAAACATTTTTAATTGAGCAATGGGCTGCTTATACCTCACACTAAAGGCAGGTTACAGTGACTCCCCCTGGGGTTTCTGGTAAGCCACACAGATATATAGTTCCATTTTCACATCACAGGATGATGGTGATACACAGATTCCACCTATACTATATTACAGTAAATGCTCACCACATTTTTGTTGTAAGTGGACCCAAATCGTGCAGCAGCCCTCTCGTTCACAGTAATGGTTCTCAATGCTGGCAACAAAAGTCAAGCTGGTTTTTGATCATTTAAGTTAATTGCACACACCTGGCCTCATAGATGTGTAATAATCGTTGATCAGATCGCTAGAATTAACACCCCTACTCACCAACGGTACAAACAGAAACGCATGCACAGGTGTTTTCACTTATTCGTGCTAATGAGAACCGCTGCGTAGGCGTTTACAGACATCTTCCAGACTCCCTTTTTTTTGCTTCTGCTTAGTGTGGGACAACACTTGTATGATCCAGCATGCTGCATGTTACTGTTCATATCAGCAAGTGCAGGGAAAAGTTCTTAAACAGCGTGACATTGACACAAACTATATTGACTATAAAACTATTTGAGAAAGCTGCATCTTTCAGCTTGAGCATAACATTTACAATTGTTATGCAGAATAAAGCAGTAATATTTCCATGTGGTTTCAGCCATGTCCATCTCCATTGTTTACCATACTGCTAGTAAGCTACATGTTGTATTGTGCTTGCCACACTGGAACAATACAATATACAATATTCTACAAATAAAGTAGAGCGTTACATTTTGGCAAAAAGCTGTTAGGAGAGTGAATATTGGACTCAGTAACTGCTGGATGTGTAAACACGCTGCTAACGAGAAAAAACATCCACTATTATAAATCCCTTCTATCCAACTTCAATATCGTTGAGACAGGCCAGTCAAGGAAGCAGCTAGTGAAGTCAATTCAGCAGCAAGGTAAGCCACTTAGTATCTTCTTGAGTTAAACCTACAAAGCAGTAAATGCAGGGCTTGAAAGGATTGTAACCTTAATATCTACCGTACTGTAAAGTGCTGACTTTAGTCTTGTGGGACTACAAGGAAATCAGCAGCCATGGCGACTGCGTAGCAAAGTCAGTCCCAGAAGCCTCTGAGGGGCCCAGGTACAAACCAAGGAGAAAGCTGGGAGGTATGATGTGTAGTGTATTTTTGGTACATCTCATGGAAGTGTGAAAGGGAGGGACAGAATGAGAGCAAATAAGAGGAAAAAGACAGCGAGTGAGGAGGCGACAGAGCAAAATAAATGAAAGAGGCAACAGTTTGGAGCTAACAAAAAAGTGACGGTGTGTTGCCTTTAAAGGTCATACTGTCCCATGAAAAAAGCAGAAAATGATCCATCACTGTCTTTTACGCTCTCAAGATCATGCCCTTGTGATTGAATGGACAGGATCACGAAAAAACAAACACGACCTTGAATATTAAACATGTAAAAACTTGGGGGATCTCAGCATGCCAAAATTTCCGTGTGCAGCATGCAATTTGTGTTGATAAATCAGAAAGCTATGCAGTATTATGTTTGTGCCTTAGCTAACTACAGTAGCTTGCTAACGCATAGCATTAGCTCGCTAACAACTTACTCGTGCCATCATTATTTGAGTTATCACCTGCACCTCTGGTAGTGCTAAGATAATCTTTTGACATGCTAAAATGTAATGCTTTTAGCTAGCTACAGGCATTTTGTTAGCGCTTCAGCCCCCTCAGTTGCATATAGAGTGCAAATGCACACCTGTCTACAATCAGCTCAGCTCATCACTACACCTGCCTGTCATCTGCTCACCAGCTTGCAGTATATCTACCCAGCTATTCAACCACTCTGCCAGATTGTCGTTTCAGCCTTTGTGGTAGCTACACTTCAAGGCCAACTCAGTAGATATTCCCAGTGATTCTGCTTCATCATGTTTCGTATAACTACTCTGTTTCTCCTGTGTCTGTCTGTCATCCTGCCAGCTATCAACTAGCTTCAAAGCTACAGCTGCTTTCCACGCTTCTCCCACATTTCCCGCTCACGCCATCATCTCTATTCCTTCCCGCTGGCACCTGACTGGGACCCGCTGGCACCAGACTCCCGTTCCCAGTCATCAAGCGTGCATCCAGATCCTCTGTTAAAATAAAAAACTCTCTTCTTTCCACGAAAGCCTATCCGTGTCCACGTGTGTTCATAACAAAAGTATCCTTTAAAAGGAAAATAATTCACTCATCATCAACATCACACTGCCTATTTTTTTTTTCCAGCATCAGCAACAACAGGTATCACTTAATGTTTTGGGGTTTAGCACCCACTGCAGTTTAGGGAATTCTCCAAAGAAGAACTGCTTAGTCTGAAATCTCCTTGGCACACTGACACTGATTAGTTATTAATGGCTGCAGCTCTGCTGTTGGCAGCAAACTGCACTCAATAAATACACACAGCGTGTCATTACAGTCTATGTGATGAATACTGGACACAAATTACCAGACAAATGTCACAGCAACAATGTCCACAATAGAAATTACTATCTGGCATGTTACTAACTCGAGTAATTCAACGTGAATCACTGTTGCTTTTTAGAAAATCAAGTAAAAGCACGATGGCAGGGAAATAACAGTGCAATTTGGAAATGCTCAACAATGCGGATGCCTCCTCTTATAACAGACTGAAGAGAGTCACCTGTGTTTGTGCATGGGTCACAGCAGGTGAAATGTCACCATGGACTACCATTATGCAGCAGCATATGTGAATTAGACATACGATTCACATAAGGCTGCATGAGCTGAGGCAGAATGGAGAAATAAAAAGGTGCACTCCTTTGTCCCCATAAAGGACATGGCTTCCCCTTTCAACAAAGGAGGACTATAATATCACCAGGCACCGCGAAAGCAATGCTTTAAGCATATAAAATATGAGGCCTCCCTTCAAAATAGACACACCTGAAGAAAGAGTATGAAAGCTTTGATCCTGGTTTCATTAAACCTGCTGAATCTGCTTTCCCCCTACAGTACTTCGCCATGCTCTGAGCCATCTCCATGCTCTGAGCCATGCAGGGAAAGTGCTTCCATCTTGTCTCCTCTCACATTTTCTCTTCCACCAGCAGGACTGAAGGAAAGCCATGTTAGTGTAGTGGATGTCACTGAGTCACTCAGTAGCGGATGATCACAGAGGGCCAGATGGAACAGAAGGATCGCTCTCATTCATTCAGTCATTCATGAATCTGCTGCATCTCCAGCTCTCCTTTCCTTCTCCTTTAAATCTTTGCTTTGTTTCTCTTTAAGGATGGAGGAGGACTCCTGTATTTTTGTAAATTGAACATGATACTTTAATATGCAATAACAGCTTCCTCTATGTCCCTGGTGTGAGAGGTCTGTGAGAAATAGGTTTTCCTATTTCCACAAAAACATTGGTATAGATCAGCCTTTACTCCTGGTAGATTATTACCCCTCTTCACGGTTTATGAACTATACAGTGTCAAGTATCATATTGATTTATGCCTTAAAAGGTGTTATAATGTAAAAGAAAAATTGCTTTTGTGACCAGGTTTGTGACCTGGTATTGGCACCGACTACTGAATTTTTGGTATCGTGACACCCCTAGTTACACATTATTATCAGTATCAGTACCATGTGCTGAGGCATTCTAAATCTCTGGTTATTCGAAGTTCCCACAGTGCAAACTTGAGTGTGTACTGTGAGTGATGACGTCCATATATTTGTGTTGATAATACAAGAGATAGAGGAGCTTTAAATCTACAAATGGAAACGTGATTTAGAATCACACTGTTTTTCCACATCTATGTATCGGTATATAAATTGTGCACAGCATCTAAAGTTGCACAAAACCGACTGTTACCAAATTATGTATGTCCAGTACTACAGTTGCCAACTCCAACTTGGCCGTTTTCTGTATTCCGTAGTTGTTGCTTTCTACATGATGCAAGACACCAATTAACACATAGTTAGTTACAAATTTACAATTTAGAAGATTTGCTTAAAACATTGACTGTGTATCTTAACCATTTCCTTCTAAAATCAAAAAGAGGAAGGAAGAAATATTCTCCTTTCTGTGCTGTACACAATTAAGAAACATGAGGTCACATATCTTAAACTTGCCCAACTCAATGCTGCATTATTTGCTAGGGAACGTCAGCTTTATGTCCCAACTTTAACATGGGGCTTCAATGGGCCATGTCCCTTTTCACGAATGCAATGTGGTGACTGTTTGGACTACTTTGCATTGGGAATTAAAAGAGTAAAAGTGCCATTTATTCCAAAAGGGTTGCAAAACCCGTGGAACACGCGGAACACGTTACGCGTGGAACACGTTACGCATGGAACATGTTACGCGTGGAACCCGTGGAACCCGTTACGCGTGGAACCCGTTACGCATGGAACATGTTACGCGTGGAACCCGTGGAACCCGTGGAATCCGTTACGCGTGGAACCCGTTACGCATGGAACCCGTTACGCATGGAACCCGTGGAATCCGTTACGTATGGAATCCGCTACGCATGGAACCCGTTACGCACAGAACCCGTTATGCGTGGAACCCGTTACGTGTGGAACCCGTTACGCGTGGAACTCGTTACATATGGAATCCGTGACGCACAGAACCCGTTACGCACAGAACCCGTTACCCACAGAACCCGTTACGCGAGGAACCCGTTACGCGAGGAACCCGTTACGCACGGAACCCGTTACGCATGGAACCCGTTACGCATGGAACTCGTTACATATGGAATCCGTGACGCACGGAACCCGTTACGCATGGAACCCGTTATGCATGGAACCCGTTACGCACGGAACCCATTGCGCAAGGAACCCGTTAGGCGCGGAACCCGTTACGCGCGGAACCCGTTACGCGTGGAACTCGTTACATATGGAATCTGTGACGCACTGAACCCGTTACGCACAGAACCCGTTACACGTGCAACCCGTTACGCGTGGAACTCGTTACGCATGGAACCCGTTACGCATGGAACTCGTTACATATGGAATCTGTGACGCACGGAACCCGTTACGCACAGAACCCGTTACACGTGCAACCCGTTACGCACAGAACCCGTTACACATGCAACCCGTTAGACATGCAACCCGTTACGCGCGGAACCCGTTACGCGTGGAACCCGTTACACGTGGAACCTGTTACGCATTGGAACCAGTTACGCGTGGAACCCGTTACGCGTGGAACCCGTTACGCGTGGAACCCGTTACGCACAGAACCCGTTACGCACAGAACCCGTTACGCACGGAACCCGTTACGCACGGAACCCGTTACGCGTGGAACCCGTTACGCGTGGAACCTGTTACGCGTGGAACTCGTTACACATGGAATCCGTGACGCACGGAACCCGTTACACATGCAACTCGTTACGCGCGGAACCCGTTACCTGTGGAACCCTTTACACGTGGAACCCGTTACGCGTGGAACCCATTATGCGTGGAACCCTTTATGCGTGGAACCCTTTATGCGTGGAACCCGTTACGCATGGAACCTGTTACATGTGGAATCCAAGGCGCGTGGAACCCGTTACGCACAGAACCCGTTACACGTGCAACCCGTTACACACGGAACCAGTTACGCGCGGAACCCGTTACGCGTGGAACTCGTTACATATGGAATCCGTGACGCACGGAACCCGTTACGCACAGAACCCGTTACACGTGCAACCCGTTACGCGCGGAAGCCTTTACATTGAATTGTTTCTTTCTCAAACTTTGGTCGTGACTAGGCCCTATGGACCCTATGCAAACCTACGCCCTTGATCTAATGTATCCTAACTTAATAATTCATACTTTCTT
This sequence comes from Leptoclinus maculatus, assembly GCA_032191485.1. Lineage (NCBI taxonomy): Eukaryota > Metazoa > Chordata > Actinopteri > Perciformes > Stichaeidae > Leptoclinus > Leptoclinus maculatus. Next base: position 15,001,454 of record JAVDOI010000008.1, read on the forward strand.
AGTTTGATATGAATATCACAGTCCCTGCATTAGTTGGTTAGTTATTTCAAATATTTAAATTTCTGATCGCGGACATTTGTCTGGAGAATAAAGTAGAAAATGTTTGAAACAATCTGGAAAATGTGGACATGGAAACTGGAGAGGACAAAAAACTGTGAAGCGCTTACCAGCCTTCAGTTTGAATTACACTGCTCTTATGATGGATTTGGCAACACTCTGTTTCCTTCTCTGATCCACCTAATCTGCGTTTACAGCACTACTGTATGCACAATGATTCAGACGTAATGACAAACAACACATTTCACAACTTCAATTTTCTGCAGTTCTCCTCAGCTCTACGGAGTGTTTAAGCATCAACTCAGTGTTTTGATTTTATGGCTCACAACTTTATTGTGATCAACTAGTTTCCATCTGCAGTCAGCTGTTTTCAGCATACAACTCTGATACACAGACTGTATGCTACCTGCCCAGCACCAAACGGCAGACAGACAGAGTAAGCAACTAGCTGGCGATGATCATAGCGGAGCATTTAGCAGCTGAAGAGCCAGATATTTCCCTCAGGAGTTGGTGGTGACCAAAGCAGAGCTAAAAGGAGAAAGAATATTGGACTTGTATTCAGAAATCCAGGAGACCAGGAATACAACTCAAAATAAATGTTCCTGTGTGTCTACACGATGTTTAAACAAACAACTGTTTGCTAAAATGAACTGGAAAAAAATTGAGTAAACTGACTAAATGTTCTGGCAGGCTTCTTGTATCGTAACATGTGTAACACCTAAATCTAAGAGCACAATCCAGAAGGTGAATTAATTCAGTAAACATTCAGTAAACATGCTTCAAACAGCGTGGACTTCCACTAACCCGAGGACTGCCCAGTACAAAGATGCAGTATATGTAAGGGAGCTTTAAGCTCAGGCAGACATCCAAAATAAGGGCTTTGCTCCAGCTGTCCTGCAGCCTCTGGCTAGAATCATGATGGATGCTGATGAGCCTGTCTAACAAAATAAATCTCTCAGCCGGCAGGTCAGTGAGAGAGTGAGTCGACCGGTCCAGCAATCACTGATTCAGCTGGTCTGCAGCCCGGCACATACAGTAGGTAAGACAATCCCAGAGGGTTTTTATAGCGTGAAGGTGAGGATGTCAGGCCCCATAGGTGAGAACAGAGGAAAGGAGCTGTCCTCTATCGTCACCTCAGTACTCTGGCAAACACTATTCTCTCATCTGTGGTTGAGAATTTATGGTGGTTATGAATCCTACAAAATATGAAGTTGTGTGTCAATCTGTTCGGGGTCGACACAACAACCTCACTTACTGTATAGGCCTCTGGTGCATTTCATGGAAGCTCAAAATCTAGCTAAAAATGTCAGAACATCTCTCCATTTTCGTGCCACGCTGTCTGCTTGTTAAAGAAGCATGATATTCTCCGATATTGCACGACAATGTCATGCTCATGTGGAATTTAGCGCCGTTTGCTCGGTGTTGATGTTGCACAGGGATGGCTCGCAGCATGTGGTCAGGATGCAATCATCCACATCCGACAGGAAAATAATAATGTACTATTAGGTAGCGCCGGGCGTGGACAATCTTATTGAAACGCCTCGTAATGATGGCCGGCATCAATTCTCTCTGTCATTTCCCCAGAGTCCGGATACACAGTGGGTATGAGGAAAGGGCAACTTTCTGTATTTCTTGTCTTCGAAACAAGGTAATTTCCTCTGTGCAATGAGGGGGAAACAATTTAGTTGGAATCGAACAGGGTCAAATGTTATTAGCAATAATGATCACTAAGGGTGTGAGCACTAAACAACATGATGGTCTGTGAATAAAACAAGTGTTTATCTGTTTAGCAATATAACCCTCCAAGCTTAACAATCATTGCTATTGTCTTCACTGCCATCTCTGCAATCACCACTTTTAACATTATTATCGCTGCCAAAATTACAACTGTAACCTACTGAGAAGAAACAGTACACCCATGACATATTCATAGCAACTGATGCACGTATGTTCAACATTCAGCAGTGTGACGCTAAATGGCTTAAAGCAGCCTGGTATACAATGTACCGAGAGTCCAGCTATAGTTTAGTCAAGTAACAGGAAGAAGAGTATTCATAAAATAAGAACAATCCAATTGTTGGAGCAGTGGAATTGAGAGACTCTCGGGATTATTGTGATTCATAATCTTCTGATGCCTGAGGTATTTGAGGCTACCCTGCAGGGTGTCCCACAAGATAGGAATCATTTGTCCATCATGAGACACGACAGTAAACAAGGCTCCACTGTAAAGTTCTACAGGAATAAAGCAACAGTGCTTTTTTCTTTTATCCGCAATTCTAGAGCTCTCATATCAATATCAATGTTTTCACTGACAAAGTCAAAGGAGCATTTATTGCATTTCCAGGATATATAATTCTAATTTTATTTTATTTTTCAATAGCTGCAGAGTTGTATTCCACATTCAAATCCAATGTCCAACAATTTGGCAGGCATGAAAGTTAAAGTCATTAGACAGATTTACGAGAATCTATTTTTAGGTTGAGATGACAGCTCAGAGCAGCACACGACCAGAGAGAGCCTCATGTTCTGCAGAGCATCTTCCTCATCACTCATGTCTTTCCTCTTTCCCTCCCTCTATTCTCTTCTATCTCCGTATCGATCGACCCACTTTCTTCTTTGTCTCTGCGTCTGTGGGACATCCACCGTGCTCCTCCACTAGTCTCATCATTTCATTCTTATGTTTCATGAAACCCCAAAAAATAATCTGATACGGTTTTCAGACATCCGAGTGACTGTCCGCATAATTCATCTGAAAGCCACAACCCTGGGCTTCGGTACTGAGTGACACTGTAGTCTACTCCCTACTGACATACTGTGTGAGTGATGCTTGGTGTGGAAAAAAGAGTTACAGTAATGGCGACACGCTGTATTATTGATCCGTGCCAATAGATTCTCTTTTCTCTCAGCGAGGTCAGAGATCAGGGTTCAGCTGCACACAGGGATTATCTGTCCGTCTCCGTGGAACTACGGTGTGATGTTTTAGAAAAAAACTAGGCTTTACCCAGACTCTTCCAACTTTTTTAGACTTCCATTCCCCATCAGGAGATTAAAATCACAGCTGTGATGTTATCAACACTATACTCGTAACTACACTACATGTTACTTCATCTCATTACAGCCTGTCCCCTGATACTGGAGCTTCTGTCAATAGTGATTACACTGATCGGTGAACATTTATTAACCCTTACAATCAATAGCTTGTCATTTGACATGTAGTGTCCAGTGGTTAACAATAGTTTTAACTAGGGCGTGCAGTTGATGATGACTATGATGCAAAAAACATTATCAGTTTTAAATTGTTTCAATAAGGCATTTTCTGATGTCTTTTATATACTAGTCATTAGGATAGCAGCATCACCATTGCTTTTCCTGCTGTATTCCACTTAATATAAAAATGTATCAATACTTCACGCTGTACTGTAGCACATCACTTACCTTGAGCGATGGCTATGGACTCGAACTTGTGCAGCTCTCGCAGCAGACAGGTACGCTCAGACGGGTGGAGAGTATAAATAAACTCCTTGGCTCCCCGGGGCGAGTCGAGGGGCTCCACGGGCTCATTCAGCGGGTGTGTGCCCAGGTTACACCGCTGCACCAGCATGAACCGCGAAGAAGAGGCTAAAGCGGGTAGATGGTGGTTGCCGAGTCCGGATGTGGCCAACTGGGTCCCGGCTCTCAGAGAGAGGGCGGGCCGCAGGACTCCCCGCAGGCAGGGCAGCATCGCTGGGATGGGGGGAAAGGTAGAGCAATGCGCCGGGAACCTGATGGAGAAAGAGAGTGGAGGACAGTACAACAGGCCTAGTTACCACCACATACGACAAGCGGCTTTATGATTTTTTTTTATATTTTTGCCATCATTTCAAATATTCGCTGCAACGACGGCTCGATAAAAAGCCTACACATCCCCAGTGTGGAGGCAGCTCGGGGTTATCAAAGGGCAAAACGGGCCTCACAGTAACTATTACACATGCTTTAAGAATATAAGGACTCGAGAGCATCTCACAAGCCGTTTGGAAAACAAAACAAAGTAGGAAAAGATGCGACAGCAGTCCGAAAATCCAACTGAAACTTGTCTTATCCGGACGCACCTCGGTCGATGCTCCGCTGTCCCGTCCGACAACCTCTCCACAAGAAAACACCTTGAAAACACAGAAGCCGCTCCGGCACGCAACGTTTCCTATTTTCCAGCTGGGGAAATTGTCTCGACAGGTCGCACGAAACCTCAAACAGCGAACTGGCCGATTGCAGTTTGTACGGAATCACATATTTGCGAGCGTAAATCCCCGGCTGGTGTAACCTCTGGTTTGACAGGATGGCGTGAGGCGGATGGGAGGGCACGTCAGCGGCCAGCGCGCACGAAAATAGGTCCCAATAGCATCGCCGCTTTCCTCTGTGCGTAACTCTGACGGCACCGACAGACGTACGTCGATGCCGTGCATAAGGACGGCATATAACAGTCAGCTGTATTCGTGTTATACTACAATACGTCTGCCATAACACACAAAGAAATACGGATTTGGTCCTGATCATTTAAGTTGGTGAAATAAATGATGTCTGTTATATTGATATCAGCAGACACTGAAATATTATAGTGTTCATACAGTACTGAATGTAACAGACGGACGGCTCTTACAGTATAAAGACTGCTTGTCTGTTGGGTGTGTGCCCATCTCTCCCTCTGCTATTATGCAAGTGGGACATTTGAGCTATTCACCCAGACTACAGTCCACACCCCAGGAAAATATGACACCATGTGGAAGATATTTGTGTCAGGGAGGAAACCTGCACACGAGGCAAAAGAGGAAAAAGCCTTTTGTCTTACTCATGATCTTATGCATTATTTGTTTCTCGCCTTCTGTGTGACTGTGGCAGATCGGTTGTTTTTGGCTGTACTTGTATCTATTAGACGAGTGTTTCCAGGCCTCTCAGGATGGGAGGAGTGATGCATTGTCCAAGTTGAAGCTATAAACCAGGGTTGGGTGTTAAAAGGAGTTCAGCGCCCCCTGGTGGCCGGAACCAAGCACATCATCCGTTTGCATCCTAATCAAAAGGTAGTGAAGGTTTATCTTTTGAAAACATGTTATTCTACTCTTCGGTTATTTTGAACCTGTACATGACAATATTTCACTAACACTATCCAAGTGTTCAGACTGGGTGGGTGTAAAGCTCCGTCACAAGCGAAAGTTTGAACGTACATTTTCATGGCAACCAAGCTAATGCAGTGTGCAGACAAGGGCAGTGTGATATGGCAGAAAACTCCAGAACAGCTAATGAATGGAAAACAAATCAAAAATGAGGGAGGTGTTCTGGTCTAATGTTTGATTCTCTTCATCCACACAGAGGTCGCACACTTGCACATTCAAGAAGTCAGTGAGCCAAAGCAAAATTTATAGTTTTATTATATTGCTAAAGCTGTCATTACACAAAAAATAACAACCTTTTACTTCCTGAAACAAACTGCATTATAGCCTGTTGAACTGTACAGAGACAGACAGAGAGGTCAACTCTCCTCGGGGGGAATAACAATAAGCTAAAAACTAAACTAGAAACCAGGGAATATTGTACTTTTAAACCCTCACAAACTATAAACGTCTTAATCATAGGATATACTGGCTTTTGGCAACTCTGATAGAATATATATTTATGCTAGCAATTTAAATATGGAAATTACAGGTTGATAATATACGTTTTAGACAGGTCGGACGGCCAAAAAACAAACAGAAATATTAACATCAACAATCTCCAGAAGAGAATGCGGGGTTTCCAGAAACATCTAGGAAGTAATATCATCTTTGCTCTGTTGAAATCAAACAGTAGAGGGGTATTTTCATGCTAAGATGTCTTTGGAAACTTCAGGTCAGATCAGGCCAGACACTGTGGACAGTGTGCCATTAGTTTGAACCTAATAAGATTTGACGCTAACCAGATGAACAGTTCAATAACATCTCGCCTGAAATGAGTTGTAAATAACAGGTACAAACATTTTAAAATCATCTTCAGGGAACAGTTAAACGTTTGTCACCATATATCAGGGCTGTTATCGCTCTCAGCTCAGTCGCTCCAAAATATGTGTTAAACAGAAACATATTCATTTCTAAAAATTAGAAAACGATGATTCAGGCAAACTCCTTCTGAAGATATGCTCGACTTAACTGAAACTGGTCTGGAATCAGCCCTCAATCATGCAAATACCATTTGTCCCGAACATGTGAACCAATAATACTGATGCAGGCTTCACCATTATAAAAACCAAAGCTTTTTTTTTAAATCATGTTTCTGACTTGTGGAAGTCAAGAGGAACACACTTTGTTGTAGCTACTGTTCATTTCTAAACCAGCCAGCATCTATGCGATCATCAAAATGAAGTGCAATTACGCATGTGTGAAATATGGGACGTCAATGAATCGTAGCAGGGCGGTCATAAACATTTCACTGATGAAACAACACATCATCAGATAGTACACGCATGAAACAACTCTATTACTCTGATAGTTTATATACGTATAAAAATAGGTTGAGGAAAAAAAAGACTGAGCAGAAGAAAATAAATAACAAAAGTGAGTTCTTGGACTAACCTGTAAAGCTGAATAACATTTACAGTTTCACACATCTTGTAGGTAGCCATGGTCTCACAGTGCTTGAACTGCAATGCAAATCAAAATACAGGCAATGACTCGGGGATACTAACTGGTTTCAGCCGGTAGTCTTACAACGCTGCAGTCATCATCTCCCAAACATCTTATTGTACATATGGTGATGGACTTCTTAAGTTCCACAATGCACATCGATGTGATCGCCTAGTTTTAAAGTGTAACAAAATCTATACGTATGTACTTGCCACCTTCCATGCTCCTGTAAAAAATCCTAACACTAGAATTGGAGTTGACGGATGCAAAAGTAAAAACCTAATTAATCAACAGGACATGAGCATGCACGCTACATGCGTTTCAAAGCAGACAATGAGTTTGATACAACAGCAACACAGACAGAGCAATAAAACCGGTATGGCGTTACCAATTACAGCTTTCTACTCATAACTTCAGAAACATCAAAAATATAAAGTCTGATAAAATGTTTTACAATATATATAAATTTGATTTAATGTTGAGTTTTGACATGGCACATCTGTACTTTGACATTTATTAGTAATGTTATGAGCAATCAATGTGCAGTGGGTAGTAATATGGCTAATAAATGCTACAAAAAACAAGGGGCTAAAATATATATATATATATATATATATATATATATATATATATATATATATATATATATGGGCTAATATATAAACACGAACCACTGAGGAGTTCTACAAAGCTCAGCATGTAGATAATGCAGATTAAATGAGATTCATAGTGGAAAAAATGATGACAATAAAATGAATTCCTGCCCAAAGGTAACGAGGTTTGATGATTATATGAAATGAATAACTATCCTGTTTAAAGATGTGAAACTTAATGATTGTGCCACTGTGGAGGAGCGGAAGGAAATACACAGTAAGAAGCACCAGCACACGCCTTAGCAACAGAGACATGCAAAACTATTTACAAATCATGTGAATACTAAAACACGGAACTCGTAGTGGCTGTTAATGTCACGGCATCAACCATGTGACGCTTTAGTCACACTGTAGTCTCCTCCCACTTTGACTTGGAAGTTCATTTTAGCGTCTTGAGGAGCTCTCTGTATTGCCCACACCTCTGTCTGTGTCGGCTCTGTGGATATATCTAGTATGAAGTATTTGAACAGTGAGTGTCTGACAACACAGCACCTTCCTACAGCCATCAGGGCGTCCCTCCACGTACGCAGACGATGCAATCCAGATGTCAAATGGACGCAGTTAGAAGGATTATTTGTCCCCACGATGGTAAAGTGCTCCCAAAACAATGAGAGTTCGTTCATACACAGTGTCCTTTTTACACTGAGAAGAGGCGGACACATTGTCCTTGTCCAACCCTCTGCTTCAGGAAGAATACTGGATGCACGTGTTTAAAATATGTTTCTGCTGTCGTCTTAAAGAAAGGAACATACTGTGGTGTAATGCTACTCTGTCCTTCTCTTGTGATTTATTAACAAAAAAACATCCTCATGTTTGACACTGGCATTAGACAGCTGTGGGCTCGGATTTGCAAAAACATTGTCGTGTTTAGGCCAACAACCTTTATTCCAGGACCTCATTTCTTAGGTCTTATCTTTGTACTCGTATAATTACTCGACTTACCACAAGTGGGCCTGTGTTCCACTTTAGGTCAAAACCACTATTTTAATTAACAAACTTGGCTTTACATTATTTCTGAGGCATCATAGTCTAATTCAGAACCCGTGAGGCTGAACATTATTAGCATATCTTTGTATTTTCCATATTGAATCAAAGATGGCTTCTGCAGTGAGGGACTCTCACAGGTGAACATTTACAGAATGAGAAACGCTAGATGTGGAACAGGTGTAATACATTTCTCATACTAGCACAAGAAGCCTTTTGATTCTGTACATTTTTCTTTCTTTCTTTTTTTTTCAAAAGCCTTTGACCTCATTTACAAACACAACGAAGCGAGAGCCGGAGCTCACATGTTTTTTGTGTCGCGTCATCATGGGATGCGTGGTGCGGAGCGGTCGTTGGTGAGGGTTCTCTTGAGCTTGACCCCCATGCGGATGGCCACCAGCATGTTCCCTTCCAACTCTTCTCCTGCCTCCTCACCTCCTCCTTCCTTCCCTATCTCACTGTGTAGGCGCTGCTGGTTGTGCAGGGGTACAGTGGGAGGATTGGTTGTAGCCTGACCACTCCAGGACATCACAGGCAGCGTGCCAGCATCCTCCCTTACTGCAAATGTTGAAGAATCTGGGCTTTCTTCTCCTCTTCCTCTTCCCCCTCCTCTTCCTCCTCCCACCACCTCTACACTCTTGTTCCCATTTACTGCTCCAGTCATATTGGGTACTGTAGGGGTTTTTACTGGGACGACAGGCGTACGAATAGGAATGGGGCCCACAGATGAGCCTGACCGGCGGGTGGAGGGTTTTGAAGACGGGGTGCGTCGGATTGTGGCGACCCCAGGGGTGACAATGACAGGACCGTGGCCTGTAGAATACGAGCCAGAGGCATTATAGGAGCTGGATCCAGAAAAAAATCCCTGACCTGGACATGTTCCTGCAATGACAGAACACAAATGAGAATTTAACAATTACAAAAACGCATTTAAATAATATTTAAGTGCACTTCAGTATATTATACAGCAGCCTTTGTGATTTGTTAACAATAATAAGAAGATAATGAAGGACATGAAGAGAAAAAACAGAACCAAACACGACACCTTACAAACATACAACGTCAACAAAGTAAAAATGGAAAGATTGTACACATCTGTACCTGTAGGGATTGAAGGATAAGCCCCAGTGTGGACAGGTGTGGGGGGATAGGGCCCTGCAGAGTAGGCCCCCTGTCCATGGTAAGGAGTCTGTGTGCTGGGCAGGCCGGCTGTGGAGGCCGGCCGTTTGCTCTGGAACATGAGTCTGTAGGACTGACTGATGTCACTGTTTCTGGGGATGGTGGAGGACTTGTCAAAGTCAGAATGCTGCTGCTCAGGCTCCTGATCCCCGGCCATTGAGAAATAGTCATAGTCTGACACTAGAAAGAACAATAACAAGAGATGTTAACCATGAACTGATACCAGATATTGTTTAGCAGCGTACTTAAACATTGTTAAAACATCTGATTCTTGATTCAAGAGTGTTACCTTGTGAAGGTATTGTGTCTTCAGAGCAGCAGGGTGTGTTGGTCTGCGTGCTGTAGCCACTGGAACACTGGATGGAGTCCCTACTGGACCTCTGGGTGTCCAGCTCCAGACCTCTGGATAAGGCCAGAGCCAATTCCTCATGAGCCTCAAAATCACCAGCCTGGAGCAAAGACCAAATGAAAAAACACAGTTGGTAGGGCCAGAGAGTCTCAGTGTTTGGATGCAGCCAGGCACAATTCATTCAAGTCATTAAAAGGGAGCATTAAATAGTGGGAGGCTCAGTCACATGCTCTAAATCAATGCAATGACTGCAAAAACATCAGCCTGCTGGAAGTTGAATGTGAGGTCGGAAACTTAAGCAGCACAGATAGCATTGAATGTAGACTGAACTATGTTAATGTGCTTCTCTCAGTGTTGGCAGAAGAAGAGGTAACTGAAGCTCTGAACTATTAAGATATTTTAGTGCAGAAAAACACTAATGTTTTCAAGCACAAAGACACAACAGACTGTCTGAAATCATAAGGAGCTCCTTTCCATCTAACAACATAAACCAGCAAAATATAATAATAATAAATACCTGTCAGAAAGCGCGATTGGCTTAATGAAGGCAGGCTGTATTTGAATGAGACGGGGACTAAAACTGACCTTGAGCGGTGCGACCAAAGTTCTGTTCTTCTCCTCCACTGATGACGATGTTTGTAGTGCAGCCAGAGCTGGCGCTGAGGTCGGGCCTGAGGAACGGCTGCTATCATTACTCGCACTACCATTACTGTCCACTACAGCTGGGGTCTCCTTGTCTTTCTTCCTCCTCAGAGTGTTGACCATGGGCTGGTCATAAGGGCCTGGCTTAGCCCAGTCCTGGAAAGAAAGACATGTCAGTGTGCATTGTATTTCACATTTCTCTGATGTGCATTTGATGAGCACCTAAAAACCTTTCTTACATACTGTATTTTCAGTATCAAGGCTTGCATGTTGAACAAAAGGAGGATGGAAACAAGTCGGACATCAAGACTGAGGTGATAAACAAACCTTCCAGCTGGGGACTCGTGATGAAGGCACCATGGGGGAGCCCAACGGGCTGTTGTGGGGTTGGTCGGGCAGCAAGGCCGAGGCAGGACGTGACCATGAACGGGTGGGGCACGAGGAGGAGGAGGTGGTGTAGGATGAGGAGGAAGGAGGGAAGAAGGGAAAGGCAGTGCCTGACCCTGACCCCAAACTCCCCCCGTTGGTATGCATGTAAGAGGAATTGGCCGGACTGTAGTGGTCAAAGCCATTGGACAACTGGATGTGTGTGCGTTGGTAGGAGGAGGGATGATAACAGAAACCGACCAAATAGAACAAACACAAAATGGGATAAATTATTGAAATGATAAACAGTGGAAAATAAAAACAGAACACACCACATAACTGGGGAGAAATCATACAAAAGGAACATCAACATCAATAATAAATGATAAAGTTGATGCAACGTACAGCCGGGTTTGAAGTTTAGTGTGATGAAGCTGGGGGTGTGTAACGCTGGTACCACACAAGACATTGATGTGAAAGAGGAGTAAGGTTTATGGTGGATGAGTGTGTTTCACCTTGTCAGTAGCGTGCTGAGGTGCACTAGCAGCAGCTAGAGGAGAGGGGGAGCTGCAGTCACTGTGGAGCTGCCCAGTTTCTGACACCTCAGAGGAACTGGAACTGGGACATGGCTGGGACAGCGAGAGCAGCAAGCAGGCAGTGGGACGAGACCAGAGGGGGAGAGGGAGAGGGAGGGGAGGGGGGGCAGACAGTGGGGAAGAATTGCAAAGACAGACATGTCAGCAGGTAGACAGAGACAAGCAGAGAGAAGCAGTTTGTTAGAGAGCAGAGGCAACTTTCCACAGTTCTCAGCAGTTAGTGAGGAGTACAGCCAAGTGACGGCTGTGGAGGAGGGCGCACTGGCAGTCATACCAGAATTAATTGCATGGACATCAGCAGTGTTGCAGCTTTGTTATGGGAAGCACAGGCACAGTTCTTCTTCTTTAGGACATTGAAAGTATCCCCACAAACTCAACATGTGGGACATCTATTAGCCCTGGTTATTTTATTACACAATGAGTAGGATTTTGTCGGTTTGCGGTTTGTAAACACAACTTCAAAGTTGGCCCCTTCTCCCCCGGCTCAAATGGGGTTACGCTGCTCGCCAGCGGGTGAAAGCCTCGTTCCTGGATGCCTGATGTTTTTTAGGAAAATCCTACTCATTGTGCCTTTCATAATATGCCTATAGGGAAATAATCTTTTGCATGCTGCCTTCCAGAAAAGGATAAGGAGTTTGGGCCCGTTTCAGAACTACACCCTCCATAGAAGTGGGTGTTGAAAATAGAGGGAAATTAAAGAGATCCACATTAAGTGTTAGCCATGGCCCAGCCTTATTGGCCCTTGGTTAAGGAGTAAGCCCATGTAAACCCTGTTTGGCCAGGAGAGACTGCTCTCTTTCAAACATAAACTACTGTAACTGCACCAAGAGTGAGGCAACAAGAGGGCTGAGTCCTAGGACTGTACTGTAAATGGGTCAGGTACGGACTTGCCAAACCACCTTCACTGCATCATAAAATCTTGGAGTCTAACTACACCGATGTGTTCTGGACGGGGGAACTCTGGTCGCTGGCATGCAGAAAAAAATGTCAGCTTGTGCAGCCGCTTCTCATGGTTGATCTCAAACCACAAACCCCAAAGCAGATAATCCTCTGGACGACCACATTGATGATTATCTGAAACCGTGTGTCAGATGGTTGGATAAAACTGACAGAATGAGACCTGCTGATGGAGACGCACTCTTGGTGCCTTTACAATATACTGTTGACACTGTAACATGTTATTTTACTCTGATAATTTAATGAAAATACAACACACAGCATGCTCAAGCCAAACCACAGTCTGTCACAGCAGTCGGCTCTTTAATAGCAGGATGGGGCTGACCTGTTTTGCCCTGGGATAGAATGGAGGCCGACTAATTTCCTGGGCATTTATGCTATAATAGTAGCAGTAAAATGACCTCACCATGATCGCATACACTTACTGCTGCCAGCTAACAGCTCATAGTGGGCTAGGAAGACGTGTGAGAAAAGAGTGGATTGCTGGTTTGGGGTTCTCTCTCTGTCTCTTACTACAATGACTGGAAAAGTATAGTGCATATTTGGTTTTATAGTCTCAACCACGTGAACGTACTTAAAAGGCAAAATGATGGGAAGTGTGGGTAGCCGAGGGGTTTCCTTACCTTTGTTTCAGCTGCCATGGGCGAGGAGGATTTGCACGATGTGTATTGGTCGTGTGATGAAGAAATGAAGCCCGAGTCGTGGGAGGAGATGCTAGAGAGCCGGGCTGGGGCCTGCTGGGGTAGCGTGGAGCTACGGTACCGTTGGCGGGGGTGATGGTGGTGGAAGAGGTGGTGTGAGGAAGAGGAGGAAGAAGAGGAGGAAGGAGAATGAGAGTGAGAGCCACTGGATCCCCGGGAGTCACTACTGTTAACGCTGTTCAGACTACTGTGAAAGGGGAAGGAGTGATGGTTGAGGGGAGGACCAGAGAAGGAGAGGTTTGGCGGTGTGAAGAGAATCAAGTGCACCCAAAGAAATGTATTGAAGAAGGAAGGTTGAATAAGAAAGATAAAAGAAATAAAAAAAAGGAGGGAATGAAGGCAGGGGGTTGGGGAGAGACAGGGTGGGAAACAACAATTAACACAGCACACCAAGATGCAGCAGGCAGTGACTGAGGCCAATCCAGTCAAAACAACAAACCAACATAAGAGGCGTGAAACCATAATGACAATAATTACAGGAAACCACAGGATTTCATGCCTTTGAGAATAATCACACAGCGCACTCATGAAAAGCAAAAAACAGCATAAACACTGGGTACAATTACTGTGTGAAGTAACTATTTGAATATCTGTAGCGGATATAAAAATGGTATATTGCAAAATGTGTATTATAGGAAAATACATACAATATGTACCAAATCATGTACAAACTAAAAATGAGGGACAATTATAAATTGCAAAGCATCAAAATCATAAAAGCGGCTGTGTCATGATGATTCGTGAATTGAAAAATCCCCCATCTAAGGATCAAGAAAGAAAAAAGGGCTTGTGGTGGACGTGAACTATTAAATAGATCCTCTGTAGCGGGTTCAACATGTTGTGAGAACCTGGAAGGCCTTGAAACACTCACATCATGACATAACAAGTAACCTAAGTTTCGACCCAATCACAGAAATCCCGCAACCCCAAAATTGACAAATGCAAAGCAATACACAACCGGGCCTTAACATTACATTTCTTTCTTTAGAGCAGAACAGGAAAATAAATGATTGGGAGACACACAAAGCAGGGAGGACAGACGGTAGCAGACGAGGTCTGAACAGCTACTAAACAAAAGTAGGCTTTTTGTCTATTCTTTTAAAGTTCTCTAACCATCCATCCTTAGTTTTTTTAATGTATTTATCTGTGTGTCTTTACTTTGACAAAGTAGGTCCACTTAAACTGATTTCAGCGGAGTGACTTAATTAACAACTATCACTAACAAAGAGGAGATGAAGCAGAGATACAACGGAACTAGGAGAAAGTTGCAAACTACTCCACATTGACCACTGGGTGGCAGACAGAGATTGGACACAAAAGGTTCTTCGTGGCCTTATTCCTGACTGTATTACACTGATGTAGGCGGTCTCCATACCCATTGAGAGGGTCTACAGGACAGATTTGCAGATTTCAGTGTATACATGTCATGCTATCATATAATCTCCAACATGACCTAATAATACATTGTATGCTGGTTCATCTCCTCACTCCACTGTTTTTGTAAATGGGTGATCAAAATAACTAAATTCATCTTCCATTCAACACCATTTTGACACAAAACAGCTTTTATGGGTAAAGTAGGTAAATGTGTACTTGAAAGACGATATTCCCGGTTATGAGTCTTGTGATTGGCTGTAGGAGCCTACCTGCACATGCTAGACTTCCGGGACATAGTGGTGCTGGGGGATGAGGGTGGCGTTTGATATGACCAACCATAGTCTGAGCCTTTAAGGTCCATGATCACCTGAGAGGGAGGGAAATGTTAGTCACACGTCATACTTGTGAAGAGGAACAGCTCTAAACACAGCTACATTTAATCCCAGAAAGTTAACCAATGATAAGTCATACAGGATCAAAAGGGTACGCTTTGTTTAACCGAGGACTGTTTCATCTCTGATATTTTCCCTCACCTGTTCACTAGCAGGGGGAAGCTTGTGTGGGTCAGAAGTCAGGGCTTTGAGGTCATCAGAGATCGCCTGGAGATGGGTGACCTCTCCCAACATAGAAATCTCCTCATCCTAACAGAAAGAGAGCAGAGTGGCAGAATGAGCTCTCATTCTAGGAAAAATAAGTCCTCTTTTGAAAGCAGCGGTTGTTTAAAAAAGGGTCTTTTTTGTTCTCTGAGTGCTTTCTGGAGGCCGAGTTCTCTCTCTCTCTGCCCCACTGTACTCACCACTACAGGCCGCAGCATGGCTACGAAACAGCAGAACCTCTGTCTGTCCTCTATAAGAGCCTTCCTCAGGGCCTGTTTCTCTGTCTCCTCCAGCAGAATGTATTTATCGCTGACATCCTGCATGGCACTGTCCAACTGGGGCTGGATATCACCACGACCTTGGAAACAAAATGGACACACAAAAAGAAGATACACGTTACTACGGGTATAATAAAGTTACCAACTCACTCAAAATCAAGACACTGAGATACATTTTACCACTAAATCAGAGGAACCATATTCTCCCTTAGACTTCCTTCACCACACAAACACTAAAGACTTTATGCTACTGTAGCATGCATGAATGATCACAAGCGATATGATCATGTAGCAATGAAAGAACATTTGGTGCTTTTCATTTTCATCACTTCTCTCTAGTGTTGGCTGAGACTGCTACTACTGCTCTACATGTTAATCTTTTCACTGTGGACGCTGCTATCTTCAGTGCTACTATTTGAATGTCAACACTACTTTTTGGCTATCACCTCCGCGTGAAGGGCCCCTCTTGTCATGGAGTGTTTCCCGTCTCTTGTTATCTACTTTAGACTAATCTGTTGCTTGTCTTCAACTTCAATCCAGAATGTCGAGACAGCCAAAAGGGCGAACTTTTGTACTCCATATAGACGGGGTTAAGAGAATCCGTCTGTGCTTTCACGAATGACAGGTGTGCAAGGTGCCTCCATGACCATCTGGTCCTTGTGCTGTCTATGCGTGTGTTTGAATATGTAAATCCAGGAAGGTCTTAGTCTACAGTCCCAAGGTGATTCTGTTGTTAAGCACTGTGTGCGTCTTTGTGCTGCGTGTCGTGTTTGTAGGTGTGTGTGTGTCTATGGTTGCGTGCATTTCCGTCTAGGATTGCACGATTTTAAGAGCGGATAGCCTGAAGCAGAATCAAGCCCTCTTGAGTTCTCTAAGGAGGCAGGACGGCTGGCGACTGCTCAAGATTACATACAGGGGACCTCAAAGGCATTATCTAACCACTTGAACTACACTTACACACAAACACACACACACACACACACACACACACACACACACACACACACACACACACACACACACACACACACACACACACACACACACACACACACACACACACACACACACACACACACACACACACACACACACACACACACACACACACACACACACACACACACACACACACACACACACACACACACACACACACACACACACACACACACACACACACACACACACACACACACACACACACACACACACACACACACACACACACACACAGTCTTGACTTTGATACGTCAAGGTTAACCCACAGTGAACAACTATGTGGCCCGGTCTGTCTGTCTGCTATTGCATCTGGGCAAAGATAACAAACTGGCGTCTTTTATCAACACTTGTCATGCGGCTCTCCATCATGCAAATCCGTAGCAAGGAAACGCTGATAGAGTTACACAGACAAATCACCTTCACCGTAATGTAAAACACAAGCTGTGGGCTCTGTCCTCTCCGACGTGTCCGTGCAGTCCATACTTTATGTATGATATACAGCATGTGATAAGCTTTCCACAACTTTAGTCCACTACACCACAATGAAAATGACAATTAACATCGACTTCAAGCGCAGACACAAACACTAAGTTGATGGAAACGCGCCAAATGGAAACATTTACTGTCATTGTACCCCCACTGGCACAACAGCTGACACTACTGAGTGTCTGAATCACTCAGGTGCAGTGTGGATGTTGATATCGGATGAACTATATCTCTGAACTATATACTGTGGTGGATTTGTGAGAAGAATGTGCAATTACACTGGCCTGTTTAGTTTTTCCATTCTTCTAATGAGTTTCCATATGGAGGGAATCCATTTGCCAAGTTAGTTTGGTGACTGCAACACTGAGAGGAATGTGAGTTATGTGCGTTTATGGCAGCTCCTCCTATATTACTTAACTCTGGAGACCATGATGAAGTAGATGGACCGTAGAAAGTCCAAATTGCAGTATATATTTTCAGTCTCATATAGATCCAATGACCACTTTTAAAGCAGACAAGTATACAATTACGTTGTACAAGGTTTTGTGGGAGAACTGGTAGTATGACTGAGTCTGAGAAGGCTAGACAGGCCTCAGTCATTAGTCTGGTTTCCACTTCAGGACCCAACTCATTATTAAGCACTTCCCTCCAAGAAAAATGTGTCTTTTTTCCTCCTGTTGCCAATAAGGAAATAATTTGTAAGCAGAGCTGACATTTCAAGTAATGTTTTCATCACTAGCTATAAACAGCTGGTCAATCGCTTTTTGAAAGGTAATACAAACATGAACCTATCACGTGCATCTATAAAGTAAAACTGCCAACAGGTACAACTACATTATTTCAACTCTTTATGGAACAATGCTCAATACCGGCCATGACGACAAAAGATGCTTCTAGTGGATTAGGGCATCGTTGTAACGCTCAGATATATATGTTACGTGACATTGAAAAATGTTCCTGTTACATCACAGCCCTGCTTCTATTAACTCTGTTTAAAATGAATAAAAAACATGTTCAAGCTTTAGGCCTTTAGGCCTAGCTTGTCGGGCCTCAAAGCCAGTGGTGCTGTGGTGTCTCCTTGGCATGCAGTAAAAGCAAAGGTCTTACTGAATTCTGGTTTTCTCCCACTAGTTTAAGTCTTGGCCGACTGTATTCTCAGCATGACCACTGTGGGTTTGGAAGGACGCTACTGTAAGCTGAGGCACTTTGTCTGAGACAGATGGAAAGCCAAATATTTTCTTTGTTGCTGTTTTGTTAGTGGTAGAGCTTGAGTAGTGTTTAACATTATCACATCAGTCTCCCATTAGTTCCTCATGTACTCCTGTTAAAGGTTGACCGATCAAGACGCACACCATCACTTCACTCATTTCATTTAATTAAAAAGTAGTTTAGCCCTTTAAAAAGGGTCAACAATTCTAAATATGAAAGCCATTGTCATTACTCAATCAGCTTGAGGCAGACATCAGTGTTGATGGAAAAGTACATTTCGGGGATGGAGGGGGTTGACACACGCAGCACACACACAATGCAGACACATCCTGGCATGAGGTGTCAACTTGTGGTGAGCAGAGGGGTTATTAGTGCTGAACTGAACACATTCCCGGTGTCAGTGCCATAACTGGTGCAACTATGTGAATGGCAAGCCCTTGATTGCTGCTTCCTCTTTCTGTTCAACCACAGACAAACACAGAGGTTCCTTAAAAGGTCAAAGAGCAGCCGACTGCATTGAAAACAAATCAACACGGAAAAATATTTCACAAGCGCCTTCGGTGTTCAATTATTGACGACTGGTGCCTGTGACACGTAGTCTAGACTGAATTTTTGGATTCACGCCCTACAGATGACTAAGCGATAATACACTGTAGATGTCTGTTAATTGAACTAACAAATGGTAATGCATTTTACCAGTCAATTGAGGTCAGCCTCATCACTTTATTAGATAGATTTCGTAGGTTGGTGTGAATAGTTAGCTAATTTGCTCATCCACACAACAGCCAGCAGGGAGGAGAAGCTCTGATATGTGTGGGAAAGAAAAGGAGACTCCTTTAAAGTGATAAACACAGACAAATCATGTGGTTGTACACAAAATACTGCACATGTCCAGTAGATGAGTGGTCACAATGTTCCTGTTTATCATTTATTATCTATTATTTATCAAAACGTTTTAGGTTAAAAACAGTAAATCGAGCTGAAGTCTTACTGATAATCTGTAGTTGTTTTTCCCAAATTCAACTTGGCATAAATTCAGGGACTAAGCCAAGATGAATTTGTTGGGGGCCTGCAGTCCATGTGTGCACGGAAATGAGATTAGCTTCTTCAGCTTTCACATGATCAATGATTCCATTTCATTAGGTTGCAGTCACAGGCTGTTACTTAGCAAGGCCGGGGTCATAGGTCAGAAAAACACCCTCACAAGACACATATCAACACATCACATATACACAAGCAGTCATTTCTGTGCATAAATGCTCTTCATTTAGAGGGACTAAAACTACTCTATGTAGTCTTCAACTTGATTCAAATATTTGTGTGTATTTCTGTGAAGCAAAGGTCACAGAGTTTACAAAAGTTTGGGGTGAAACGGGTGCAGGTAGGTTTAGTGAGGTTATCATCGCTCAGATCTGGGGGGGGGGGGGGGGGGGGCATCTTTTCTATCTTAACCGTCATGTGGGTGAGAGCAAAGTCTCGGTTATGAAGCACGCCTTGATTTCTTGTTCATCTTCCTTTTTAAGAACACTTCACAGGCACTCTAGGTGCTTAACAACATGGGCCTCTGACCCAGAGCAACAGACAATGAATAATAGGAGCCATAAAAAAAAACAAATGAGAGGAGGTAGACGAGGCAGCATTAAAAGGATGGGCCGTGGATTTCTTTACCCTGAAGTAAAAACCTATAGGGGACCTCAGCTTCACAAACCATACATCTATACATATGTGCCAATACAGAGTAGCAACGACTAACTGTAAACGATAGTTGTCGTATGAAATAATTAGCAGCATCCACACATATTAAATCTTTGTATAAAACTCAATATCTGGTTGCTTCTTCACAATGCAACCAATATGCTTGGTTATGCATTATAACTGACTTACCCAGATTATCAGCTGCAGTGCAGCATAAGGAGGAGGATGGCATCAGAACCACAGGGGACAGGGCAGAGGAAAAAAAGATCCAAGTCAACGGAGAGAGTGCCAGCACTTAACACTAATGCATCACCTAAAGGTGCAGTCTCATGCATCGAGATGCCAAAACAATATTTAAAGCAATATCAATATCAAAGTCTTTCCCACCCAGTAACAGATGATACTGATAGATATAGAAATAAAAGTAGTGGACACGTTTCTTAAATTTAAGACAAAAAGCAGAGGAGCATGACAACAATCATAGTGCTGACTAATTGTATGGTATGTCTTGAGCTTATGCCAACAGTATTTAATGATGATCAAAGTGATGTAGAGTGCTGCAGGAAAATGACACACGTCTTCAGTATTAGTACTGATCACTATGTGCAGCATCAGTTATATATTGGGCGGTTTAGAGTTACATCTACTGCATAGGAATAAGAAGAACCATTGATCTTTCTTGTACTTTTTGCTGTTGACTTTAGGAATGTGAGACATCCCGCGAGTCACACCTAAATGATCAACATCTCAAACATACTGGAAGTATAATTCTCTAATTCCTTATTTGTGTATAGTATGTGTGTGAATGTATATGAGGAACCGGAGCCAAGAGAACTGCAGACAGAAAAAGGCCCTTCCCTCTCCGAGTGCTTACCAAGTAAGGTAATGTTTAGCCTTACTAGAGCTGCACAAGTCTGATCACTAACGTCTTCTATACACATCACTGCTGTCCAATGAAAACCTCAGAACTACAATTTTTGGGCATTTGCCATTTACCTATTTGAGCATATTATGCTATTTAAGAGTAATATACTGTAGTTTCATTCTTTCTGAATAAGTTGCAAACTAGTAGAGGACAACTAAAGTAACAAATTCTCTGACATACGAGCCTCGTCTCATTCTCAGGGCGTCAAATACCGACATCTTGTCACATCCCTCATCGTCTGATACCATCAGATAGTTTCAGATTGTTGATACAAGATCTGTCTCCCTAATTATTAGATCACTTGCACTTAGCAGTGTTATTTTTGTTAATTAAAATAAGCAAAAACAAAATATGCTTTTTTTTTTTTTTTTTTTTTACCTTTCTTGGCTTTCTTCTGAAGTTTCAGTGTGTCCGAGGACTTCTTCTTAATTTCCTGCCGGGCTCTTTTATACTCTGGTTCAGATGGACATGGTGAAAAATTAAACCGTGTGAAAACTCAGTGTCAAGGTACAATTTCTCATACTCTTGTTATATACTGTGGGACAGAAGAATGAACGGTATGATAACCTTCATGTCAAACTATGTTTTAAGTCATAATAACATTATCATTGGGCCTTTACATTGCTGTAAATGTTGAACATGCATCCTCATGTTAAAGTCATTTGTGGATCAGCATGTTATGTTACTTTCTTGTGTGTGTGTGGTTACATTTGTTTGTCCTACCTTTAGCATGGTCCTTGTCCAAAGTGTTGACTCCTCTTTTCCACTCCTCCATCTGGTCTTGTAGAGGGTTGATCAGACCCTCCAGGAAGGCCCTGTGAAAACACCAGGATACTTACTTCTGATCTGAGGTCAGCTTGACCAGTTAAACAATTCAAGACTATTCAAGACTATCCTTTTCAAATTCTAAATGTGTCCCAATTTAAATTCATCTAAAACATTAAGTGCTTGGGTTTACAGTTTTCATAAATGAGGTGTATCCCAAATACATTTTTATTGACCAATCAAAGAGCCTAACAACCTATTTATAAGATGTAAAATAGCAAATGTGTCAGTATATCTGTCACCTGATTGTAAAGTAGCAAAGAGACCGCCAGACTTAAAAACCCATTAGGTCTGGTTTGCCTCTCTGTCTATACACTGTATGGTCCCGTCTGTCAATCATTAACAGGCAGAAAGAAAGGGGAGAAAAACAGACCCGGGAGAATATAATTGTATAAAGTCTGCTTACGTCTGACTGTGTGTCACAGGAGGAAGTAAGAAGCTTGTGCAGTCACGTCTGTCAATCATTACCCAACTGTGTTTGTTGTGTATTTGAGATGTATTTGTGAGTGTGTTGAAGAGGCTGTGAGTGTGAGAGGTAGGCAGCTGCAGGCTTACTGCATGAAACTAAAATTAGACTTCTGCCTCTTGCAGACATTTCTCCAAAGTGCGCGTGTGTTAGTGGGTGGTGACCACGGCCCCCCTATGTACAGCCCCTGCTATGGAGATCCAAGTGGAATCTTTACTGAAATGCCAACCGAAATTAGAGAGACCCTTGTGTAGTGTGAGTGAGGGAGAGAGAGAGATGTAGAGTGTGTGTGTGTGTGTGTGTGTGTGTGTGTGTGTGTGTGTGTGTGTGTGTGACTACACTGAAACATTAGAGATGCTTGTGTTGCCAGACAAATCGTCTCTTGACCAGCATTCCACTACAAGGGGCATTCTCACCCACACACACACAAAATGTCAAGACGTGGAGGATGTGGTGAGATAGCAATTTCAATGCAGACCATTATATTGGAGTTGCACTGTTCGGGGAACGGTTTAAGTAAAAGTAAACTAACTGCTACTAATATAGGAAACACTGCTAAATTAAATAACCACAACATAGGGCTGGGCGATAAAAAGAAAATCCAATATCACAATATTTTTGACCAAATACCTAAATTTCGTTGACCATTGGTGCTTTCACAAAAATACCTACACAATGATGATTATTTGATAAATAATAATCAGTAACGTGGATACAGTGGGTAATGGAAAATAATAGAACAGCTAGAATCATCTGGTAAGTTCACACAATGACATCACTTTACTGTAATGCTGTCTTGAAAAACCAAAAGACGACACTTATCCCATATTCCGATATCCAAAATCCCCAAATCACATTATAAGCAAATGCTGCATCACTTGAAAGTGGAAGTGTTTTAACGCGTGTAGAGGGAAGGTTTACCAGACATAATGAAGATCCTGTTAATATTCCACTTTCAGCTCAATAAAACCACCGCGATGGAGCTCATTAACACAAATTAAATCCCAGCTCTCACCAAAAGCCTCTTACATCCCAGCCAATTCACCAACATTGCACAAGAGATGTATTATATCAGATCCTGTAGACTGGTAAATTGTGTTAGTCATCATTAGTGTTGTGCTGTGTAGCTGAGGAGAGAGGAATAAAGGGTAAAACAGCACAGCAATACAGCATGTGTAATGTTGCTTACATGGAGAAGTGTTTGAGTTTAGCCTCTATGCTGCGATGTCTCATACACATCCTGGTCAATGCTGATCCAATGTCTTTGGTCCCGCCTGAAAGACATAAAAAATACAAAAAAAAAGTATTTAATTTACATGAATTCCTTTAAGTGACACCGATTTCCATGAGAGTAAAGATAAACAGAGAGATCCAAGTGTATAACATTTGCAACAAACTGTTAATTTTTTTTAGGGCTGCAGCCAAATCAT
Source organism: Leptoclinus maculatus (assembly GCA_032191485.1). Classification (NCBI taxonomy): domain Eukaryota; kingdom Metazoa; phylum Chordata; class Actinopteri; order Perciformes; family Stichaeidae; genus Leptoclinus; species Leptoclinus maculatus. The sequence goes on from JAVDOI010000008.1 coordinate 15,024,853, forward strand.
TTAGCAGAACCTTTAAGTATATACCGGTAAGTAACTGGAGAAAATGGTTTAGCACAGCGCTAAAATACAAACATTGGGATATTGAAATATGAATAATGATAAAATATACATTTTCTACAATGTGAAAAAGATGCAACTGAACTCCTTCTTTCCCTTATAGATTGCTATTCATAAAAAAACAAAAAAACTGAATGTAAAGCAGTTTGGTAATTATATTGAAGTACAGTATGCAGAAGTCTAATGTTGTTAATTCATCAACTTCATACTAGACAGAGAGTGACTTCGCTGCTGGAAAAAAAATGTCTTGCACTCATTGACTTATTGACCCCACTCTCTCCACTGTGGTATTCAGTGGGACACGCAGAGTTACCAACTGCACACACATTCAAGAGAAGTGATGGGAAGTTGGAGCTGGAGCCTTGTACATGTGCTTGAGGCTGGTGTCAGTTTCCTTCACACAGGCTAACTAGCTGTCCACTGGAAGGCCTCAGGCTCTACCGCTAAGCAGGCTCTGACGTTGATTGACAGAACTATTGTCTGTCTGCTCAGTATGACTAGTCTGTTTCTCTGTGGGGTTGAAGCACTACTCTGTGTGTGTGTGTGTGTGTGTGTGTGTGTGTGTGTGTGTGTGTGTGTGTGTGTGTGTGTGTGTGAGAGAGACATGGTGGGGGCACAGATATCTTGTATGAAACTGTGTGGAGTTCTTGCAACATTCTGTTCAGTGTATCAGAAGCAGAGTGATACTCTCAGTTTGTGTATGCATGCTTTGTGTGTGTGTGTGTGTGTGTGTGTGTGTGTGTGTGTGTGTGTGTGTGTGTGTGTGTGTGTGTTAGAGACAGTTTGGTTGTGATGATCTGAAGTGTGAATTCCCTCCAACAGAGCAAGCCATTCTGCTGTCAGCGCAGTCCTTGCTGCATGCAGAGACACACACACAGAGCTGTCACTCACTCTCACACACATTTACAACACACACAAAATTGTCTTTTACTTCGTCAGTATCCGGACAAAACAAATGCAAGAGGCTGCTGAATTGGCCTACAACCCTCGTGGTGATTTGGATGGTACAAAAGAAAAGAAAGAAATCCTCTAAACAGGGAATTCTTATAGAACAGGAGAAAAATAGTAAATTGAAAAAAAACTTGATCATCATGTTAGTGAAAAAACAATACATTTCTGAAAATATGTGCACCAGGACAATTGTATTACAGACTAATCTACTCTAACATCTAATATTGGTGTGGTATTTTTTAAGCTACCTTGTGTGAAGAGTGCATCTTAGGCTGAGGGGGAAAGACGGGCGCAAAGTTTAGAGCATATGTTCTGAATTAGTGCTGAATGTCTAAATTCCACAGGCTCTTGTGTGAAGGAAAGTTTAGAGGATAAGTATGTCATATATTAGATATATATTAGATATTTGGAGTCGAGTGTCATCGAATTGGCACTATGAGACAAGTTTTGTGTTGAATCTCCTCTTTGGCTGAGCTCTGTATGTCTGCCAGACTGAACCAAATTCATCAGGGTGAAAAATATCTACCCTTGTCTCTACTCTAGAACTAAACCAGTGGGGTCTCCATCACGGTGTGATTATAAACTGGTTTCCAGACAATCTGCATCTGTCCTGCTCTTCTAAAAGAGCAGAATTAGCTCAGTGTGCTTTGGACTGCTCAGTGAGAAGGAGGCCGAAAACAAACTGTAACACAGACTTAAGTGATTCTAGATGGCAAATTACAACTTTCTCAACCATGTCACCAAGACATAATTTAACTCCGTCCCATTGAGCCCATTATGTCCTCAACATTTTTCCTCTTTCCATTCATTCATTCTTTTTTTTTTCCACCCTACATGCTTGTTATTGCAGAGGGTGTGGCTACTACACGGCATAACAGACCTTTCTGTTATACAGCACCATAATGCTCATTCATTCCTGCGTTGACTTGTTTAGTCATCCTATCCATCCATCCATCTGCCCATCTCACCACCAAGACTGCTTGTTATTCTAGAGGGTGTGGCGGAGAGATGCCACAGTGCCACAAGGAGGCCACATGGCAGCCGAGGAAGGAGGATTTAGTGCTGGCAAACGTCTTTCATTAAGAAGTTACTGTAGAGTTGTAGCCCACTCTGTCAAGAAAAGAGTTTGGTTTCAGGTGATTATTCATTTGTCCCACTCACACTCCTGGATTTGATATGAGGCGTATAAGAGAACCAACATGTGCTCTTGGCTATACGCACAGGTGTGCCATTATGATAGATGAAACTCTAGCTCACACTCATGTCAGATTTTGTGAGATTATTGAAATAGCTCCATTTCCATTTGAATAGAGTTCCCCTGAATAGCGCATTTCCCTTCAAGCGATCGTGTTTATAGACGTTAGCACTGCTCACAACGAGGTTATGGCACAACAACTCCTCCCATGCCATGAGCATAAACGGGCAGACATTTCAGGTAACTGAGCCTTGAAACTAAAAGTGTTGACACAATAGCGACATGATAATCATGAGAAAAGTCTTTTGTTGAACTTTAAAAAATGTTTGAAAGAGACTTGTGCGTCTCACAGCAGGTAGCTAGTCCATGTGGCCTCTGCCATGACTACCAGTCACTGTGGAAACAGTGCACATATGATTGTGTATTGTGTGTGTACACAGCACTGCAGCGTGTGGTTAGTCAATATTTTCGTCAGCAACTTATGCCGGTATGAATTAGTGAAGTTGTTTTGTGCGTATGACAGAATTGTCTGATGTAAATGTTGTGATTATCTTATATGTGATTTTGCATATTGTGCCACATTGTGATAGTGATATTGCGAAAACTATTATTCTTATTATGATATTGATTTCAACCATTTCTATACGAGCTCACACATCACATGTGGTCAGAGGAAGTGTTGAAGGTTCAGATGCAATTTGTGGAGTTTGTGGAAAGTTGTTCTGTTGCTTTCAGGATAAAGTGGCTGCTAACACACATCGTCTACTCTGTCTAGTGCCGACTGACCCCTGGATAGAAATAGCTCCATTGGCAGCTCCAGTTCTAGACACACACACACACACATATGACCGTGTGCATGTGTGCGTGTGTGTGTAGCATAGCTGGCTGTCAGTAGAAATAGCTGCTGTGTGACATGGTTGTTTCAGAGGCTTGTAATTATCCCTGAACCACCAACACTTAAATAGTAGAGAACAGACACATGGACACATGCACTTATAGACTATAAGCTGGACTCTTTGGTGCATCTGTGTACAAACAATGCTAAACTGATGTATATTTTTTTGTTAAAAACCCAGTGAGCAAGTTGACAGCACTAGCAACTTTGAACCCCCAAAAAAAAGAAATGCAAATTTGGCCACAGAATGTTTGGGTAACGTTTAAAAAAACACCAACCATCCCAGGCCTAGGAAATCAACAATGGAGAGAGAATAGTAGAGAGAATATACGGTGGGCTATAAAGTCAATAGATTGTCTCACAGCTGTTTATTAATTCTCTCTGTCTCAGGTTGTGATACTAATACTTGTAAGAAACCACTACTTTTCATACAACCCTAACAAAGCTTTGTCTCTTGGTCTGTGACATTTCGACTTTCTGTGGAAACTTTTGTCTCAATGGTCTAGGGACATTTGTGACAGAGGTGATAGTTTTCTGTGTGTGTGTGTGTGTGTGTGAGAGACAGTGAGAGAGAGAGAGAGAGAGAGTATGGCAATTTGATGTTGAGCTGCCAAGTCTGTCTCTGTCCTCAACCCCCTTTCCGGACTGTTCCTTGGAATGTCACACTGTGCTGACACAGACAGCAAATGCCTCTGTGTGTGTGTGTGTGTGTGTGTGTGTGTGTTTTTAAGCATTTTGTAAGAAAGCAGAAAAGCGACTTGAAAGGACAGGTTGATGTATCAATGCATTTGAAACATACTGCAAAACATGCATTTATTATCTACTCTCACTATGACATGTAGCCTCTATAATTCTATTGTATAAACACCCTGTGTGAGTGGCTGGTCTTGCAATGAACTCACTGAATAAGTTTGCTAGACAGTTTTCCCTTCAGGCAGCAGGATATGCAACTCATTCTCTCCACAGGATTACATAAGGTGGACAGACAAAGTGACTTCCTTTGTCTGTATTTATACAACAGGAGTACCTTTGTGGTTGCTATGAGAACATTCAATTATTTAAGAGCATCAATAGTAATGGCATCAATGCAGCAGGAATCAATAGGACCCTGTATGACCCTCTCCTGTGTGCCTGCAGCTTATACCTGCAGTACAATCTCAATATACCAGTACACTTACAGAACAACACATAGACCGAGGACTGTTCTAATGCAAAACATTTCAGTGATCAATATTAAAACATCAATGGCAAAAGTGTAAATGATAACTTATGCTCATAGCTCAAAGTCAAAAACACTATTATGCTTTAGGAAACTGAAATACTAATAATACAACAAATACTAAATAAACTACAAGAACCCTTGTTGTGCCCCACATCACAAAAGGCAGAGGTTCATTTCTGTTTAACCAGCTAACGAAAGTGTGGAACACACTAAGCCAGTGTGCATCTTTACACAGATCTCAGCCTGTCATCAGAGGATGGAGGGAAAGCTGATCTGAAGAGTGAAATGTGAGTGATTTAGGGAGGAGACGAGATGAAGGGAGGGAGGAAGTGGTTGGAAAGGTACATGTTAAATATCTATAGCATACATTCATATAAAAACAAACGAAACAGTGAGGAAAGTAGGATAAAGACTTAATAGGTTTAGGGTAGAAAGAAAAATTGAGAAAGAGAGAGTGATGTGGCTCGGGTAGTTTTGACATGAAGATCAGAGAGGCTTGCTCGCTAAAACTCACTCTGTATGGGCACCAGATGGTCGCTGTTAACTACGGGCCAGTGGTTACACTGATAAGAGACTGGAGACCATACAGCTGGACACACACACACACACACACACACACACACACACACACACACACACACACACACACACACACACACACACACACACACACACACACACACACACACACACACACACACACACACACACACACACACACACACACACACACACACACACACACACACACACACACACACACACACACACACACACACACACAGCTGGACAGAGGGGATCTGTTCTCTAATTAGAGAGCTGGAGAAAACACTAAGGCTACTAAGCCAGCTAAATTTAAGAACATATCTTTTCCTCTTCGTGTTGGCCTCCAGTCGAACACGGCTGGGCGGGTTTTCACACCGGAAAAACGGGAAGTGGCATGATTTCAAAATGATGATGTACTGTACGTTAGATAGACCCATCTTGAATCATTTCACAGACTGTTTCAAGTCATCTTATATGATGTCTTTGAAAACATAACCCACACACACGCACACACATACGCACGCACTCTTAGCGGAGCAGTTGGCATGCCCAGATGGAGCCACCCACATAGTACAGATACAGGCTAGGATTTCATTCATTGATTTATATTTCTGCTCCGTCAGTGTGTTAGCCTACTCCAAGTCTACAATTTCATTTTTGAATAAACAATAAACTAAGTAGCTGATTGTTAGAGGTTTTAATAATTCTGGGAGATGGGGGAGCTGTACAAAAATGAATTAATGTAGGAGTGACTGATTACAAACTATACATCAAAAAATGATCTAAATAAAACTAATATACTATTCGTACTAGGTGAAGGGAGGATATATGTGGGGATACAAGTATGCATGGTCTCCAAGGTCAAGGGCTTATAATAGTCTGCTCTAATAGTCTTCATTCATCAATAGCTGCTGACAGAAAGTGAGCTTCCCCTGTCCACACACACACACACACACACACACACACACACACACACACACACACACACACACACACACACACACACACACACACACACACACACACACACACACACACACACACACACACACACACACACACACACACACACACACACACACACACACACACACACACACACACGACAGTCAGTAAGTCTATAGCCTCAACGGGCACCAACACATGCAAATGTGTGGGCGAGCAAACACACACACACACACACCTGCTGCAGTGTGACCAGTGCTGCTGACACACAAAAGCTATGGACTGTCTGACTACAGCTCCCGACAGCTGTCACCCTAACACAAGAGAAGGGAAAAGAAGGACAAGAGGGTAGAGGAGGAGAAGATGAGCAGAGGTGTTGAAAGAAAAGAGGAGCGGCGGGGCCGAGAATAAAATAATGAGGTCTATTTCACATACTGCAGAGATGATGTAAGAGTGCAGTTGGAAAAAAAAAAAGGAGTTCCTGTACCGAGACACACCTTGGTTGATGGGCGTGATAGAGCTGTGATGTAATATTATTGGTGCTCTATCAACTGATTTTGCTTGTCTTTATGAATGTCTCTAAACTGCAGACTTTTATGGTGAAATCTTAATTTACTTTGTGTTGTACGATATCGGTTATAACAATCAGTTGAGCATTCTCTGGTTCTACTTAGGATAGATAGTCTAAAAACCTGTGTTAAGCAGAAACAAAAACATGGATATTGGTGAAAATGTGCTGAAATTAACCAAAGAATGGCATCAAAAGAACAAATACTGAATTTGCAACATCAGCACAAGTAAAGAATGATTAAATTCCCACACCCAGCCCTGAACCTGCTGCCATGAACGTACAGTAGATTGTAAAAGAACATTAACACTAACGACCGTTAACTACTTCCCATTTTACATTTTATCAGCCCTTTCTCTTGCTAAATAGCACCATGTGTATATTGAATAGTGAAAGAAGAGATAAGAGCGAGACAGAGGGAAGGGCAGATCGTGAGCCAGGTTGAAACCCATGATGCCGTTTGTTTGTCGATGGTTTGCATCACAGTCAAACAAGGCCCCATAAAAACTACAGGATGACATCAGAGTGTCTTTGTGTAGATAGTGAATGACAGCTGGCTGCGTAGCTTAGTGACAAAATATTGACAATGGACCGACAATATAGCAGATTGTTATACCGACTGAAATTTACTCGACAAAAAGATATTCAGTATATTTATGTTTTTAAAAGAACCAATAGAGACTCAATGTGAACTGTAGTTGTGAATGTGTGTCAGTGTGCCAACGCAATGCAGTGAAATGCATCTTGAATAGTGATGCATGAGACTGCCCCGGCCTTGCCCTTCTCTCCTTTACGTTGCTCTCCTCTCCTGAAGGCTGTATCCTCCCTCCTCCTCCTATTTTTCCCTCTTTTTCTGCCCTGATTTGTTTCTTCTTTTTACTCTCTGCTCGCTCGCCCTCCCTTCCTCTTCTATTTTCATCTCATCCCTTCCTTTCTCCATCTTCCAAAAACACTTGTTTCTTTTTCCTTTTTTTTTTGTACTACCTTCCTGCACTCCTCCACTCTATTCGGTCATCTCACCACTGATGTGTAAAGCACAAGCAGCATAAAGACTCATTACAGTGACAAATGAGATGGTTTAGAGATGTATGAAGAGTTATGGACTGATGTACACTAAACAGAGCTGAGGTTGGTAACAGTAAGTGTGTCAGTGTGCCACAGAGAACACTGGACAAAATTCCAGCAAAACATTACACTCTTGACATAATGCTTATTGTAAAATAGAGAAAATGTGTCATGAGTGGGAGAGGAGGGCTGAAGAGAAAAGGGAACATAAGGAAAACATATATGTTGATTTCCGTTGTTAAGATGAGGGGGAGAAGAGAGTATAGATGACGGAGAGTAGTAATGCGAGTGTGACAGTATGTCACCTCTGTGTGGTTCTGGAGGGTGAATGCTAACGAGGTCTCGAGGCTGCAGATAAACAAGAAAAGATAGCTGACAAATGCACTCATTGCTCTGCGTCTCTCTCTTCCTCATTTGGAATGCTTACCGAGCTACCGTATATCTCTACATCCCTCCTCCGTTATTCTCCTCCTCTTTCACCATCCGTCTCACAGCACGGTGGTATGAATGGATACCAGAGCAATGGATGGGAACCAATTAAGATAAGAAGAAACGCGTTTCTCCCGACTACAAAACGCCACCATCCTTTTTCCTGTCACACTCTTTGGTGCTCTTTGTGAGATAGTTCTCATCTTGCACAGTTGCTGCATATTCAGCGCCTATTTACAGAGAACGCTGATTTCCATTTGCTCAATACATCCTCATTACAGCTATTGATATTCTGCATCTGAGATCTCTCACTGGAACAATGATATAGGCAATACATCAAGCATGTCTTGAAGTCCCACTCCCTACGCACAAATGCTTATGAAGAATTTTGTCTTTTATATGCATCTGTTGGACCCCTGCCGTTCCATAATTGTTGTTAAACACGCTTGGTCATGGCTCTTTATTAAAAATAGATTTGAAAAGTAAATGTTTGGGTTGAGTATGGCTTATAAGGGCCTACAGTGCAGTTAGAGTATATGCCAGTTTTACGAGTTTCTGAGGATGTCAATGTTCCCCTTTACAGATATAGCCACAGAGTTTTAGGACAATCATCCTGAACATACAGCTGAAATAAGAAGTATTTTATGGCCAAACAGTGGAATGTTTACTGTTCTTTACTGATCAAGTCAGTCGCCTGACCTCAGTCCAACAACGCAGTGACTTAACTAAAAACTAAATGAACATAGCTTCAGTACAGGCCTTGCAGAGCATCACCTGCTGATGTCTACTGTATGGGTCACAGTCTTCAGTCGGCCGTCGAATGAATGAATGAATTCAGCAAATGTTCTCGTCAGAGAAATTAAACAGCATGGCACTTCTGCAAGGAGACAAACTGTTAAGCGGAGGAGTACTGTATGGTAATGTGATCTCTAGAATTCACATGGTGCACAGGAGTAGAGAGTAGAGAGAAAAGGAGAAATGAATGAGCGAGAGTACAAGAGATATCAGGGTGGTCTCTTCACAGAGTCTCCAGGCAGACTTGAAATGGTAATTTATGCTACTGGTTTACTGTACTCTTACAGGGCGATGTCATAACTGCACATGTTGGCTTCAGCTGCAGATGTAGGTCATGGAGGAATTTCACCCCGCCCCCCTTTATTCTACTGTATTCCCTTTATTTCATCTTTTAAGCTGTTCGCTCTCTGATCTAGTTGTTCTCTATTGTACATCCCAGTCTTTCTGTGCTCAGTTCAGTTTTCTCTCTTTCTGCACTGGCTTAGTTGTCAGCTACCACCTCTCGTCTCTGATGTCTCTGTGATTGTAGTACCGTGACGTTAACACGGTGCCTGAAGTCATCACAAATCACCACAGTTGCCATTTCTGCCTCATCAGGTATAGGGCATCAAATGGTTAGCGAACAAATAACCTCTTAAAGCACAAAAACAGCAATTGTTGTAATAGAGCTGGCAATACGGTGCTTCATTCACTGGGGGCCAGTGCCTGCATATTATTCTACACAGCATGTAACAGCAGCTATAAGTCTGCTGCCCAGAATCTGACCAATCAAATGCCCCAAGGAGGGGGTTTAAGCGTGTCATCAGATGACCAGAGAGAGAGAGAGAAAGAGAGAGAGAGAGAACGAGAACGAGAGGGAGAATAGATTACCCCAGAGCCCACTCTTGCTATTTTTCGGGCTCTGGTGCCCCACTTTCTCTCTAATCTTCCTTTCTGGTCTGACACACATTCCACAGACAGATAGAAAGGATTTACTAGGACCTCTAAATTCATTGCTTTTTTTGGTTAGAGTATTGCCATCCTTATTTGGGGTATGCAGAACTGAGAAACAGTGGCAAAGATAACTGCAACTCAAAACAGTCAACACCATGAATCAACTTAAAAGCCAACATTGAAGCTATATATGTTATTTTTATTTATTTATTGGACAAATGAGACACTGTACGTTCAGAAGTACAGACCAGCATCACATCAGCACAGGGTCGGATTGTGCAAAAAGTCTGATGTCACGGTTAATCATTTGCAGTGACGAGGACAGAGGTTCATATTTCCAAGTGCAATAACTGAACGCAATAACAACTGAATAGAACGAGATCTGAGTCATCGGGTCTGAGTCACATACATCTTGTTTTTAAGACTAAAGTCAGAGCTAGAGTGGCCGGAATTACTCTCACATTCATTTTAAATTGCAATTCTGTAATTCATTACATTGTCAACGTGGTAGAGATGTTCAAGTCAGGTTTTAGGTGCAAATAGAACAATAACAACACAGTAGAATAAAACAAATGTACCTTTAAGAAAATACCAGCAAACAGAGCGTTGTTACAACAAGCATGTGTAAATCATACACAGAAAAGCAGGAAATTAAAGCCTATACTTAAAACATACAGAGAATTAAGACCATGTAGACACACACTCTTGAAAAAGCCCAGAGATTAGCTTTAGTGTTCAATAATGTCAATAACCCATTTGGGGCTTTTTGTAAGAGGGGGAGCAACATTTTTCAAGATATTTCAACAGAAGTCATAATACAGTTTTGGGTGTGCACAAGGAGTGGCACTGTATTATTCACTCTTGCGTATAAGCCCAAGGCAATGAGTGAAATGTTTAACTGAAGATTAAATACAAAAGCGAAAAACCACTAAATTAATTGCTGTTAATAGCTGCAATACTGTAAAAGCAAACACAATCTGGTATAAAGCAGAGGAGTACATGCACATAGACAATGTGCATTTACATGGACAATTTGAATCAATATACTAAATATACACTGCAAGTACCCCTATACTACTGCCAAAGTCAGTATTTGCCTTGATTTATGGAGGTATTTATCGAGCTATAGACTAACATGTACCTTTGTGGGTGGTCAAAACGTTCTACTGTTTTATAGTACAGTATAAGGCCCTAAATGTCCCCTTGACATCAAAGCAATTCAGAGAAAACATCAAAATTTGACCGTCAACAATTAAATGGGAAGATGATCTTTAATGAAAGTGACTTTCAAAAGTGTGAAAAATTAGGAAACTTTGGTTGCTGAGGAGAAATCCACCGTGAAACACAATTTACAGGCTATCCTTGTTATTTCAAGAGTATGGAGTATATCGAGAGGAACGAGTTTTTCTCGAACAAAGTTAGAAACAAGACAGACTGCAGTCTAAGGTGTAATTAACAGAAACATGAAAGCAGCTTGTCACGTACCAAACTGGGTATCCAATGTGTATGTGACCTTCCCAGGGAGACTGGGAGGCCTCTAGTCTCGGAGATACTGGTGATAATTTAAACCAGACACGCACTAGAGAGACTGAACGGTTTGTCAGTACAACACAACACTGCCTTGTTTGCAATAATGACCACCAGATTACATCGACCATGTGTGTGTCTGAGCCTTTGCATGCATCATGTGTGTGCATGTGTACGTGTAAGAGCCCTCTATACTGTCAACGAGTTAGTGAGGGGACATTCTCCACCCGAATGTCTCTCTCTCACACACACGCACGCGCACACACACGCGCGCACACACACACACACACACACGCACGCACTCTTCATACAAACACATCATTCATTCAGAGTGCTTTATGAAGTGTCTTTGGGACGATAGGGAACAATCCAGACGCTGAAAGCTCACTGAGTCAACTCACTGAATGAGTAACTTGCATGGACTTAACTTAACCATTACTTCTCCATCTATCAACCAATACAAAGGCTGTATTATCTCACACACTCAACGATAAACTCATACCTATTAGAGCTATTTAAAGAACGGTGTGCAACATGCTAGCTCAGCACATTTTACAGCACATTCACTGAAATCATTATTTGCCTAAATAAAAATAAAAAACTTTAGCTTAAAATTATTATATAGAGAAATATTAGACACAATATAAGCACAGTATAAGTAACCTTGACTGAATGAGGTAACACTTCATCCAAGTTCACCTTAATGGTCACTGCTGCAGCAGATGGCTCACCTGCCCAGTCACACTGTAAGAAGCTGATGATGGTAGCCCACTGTGCATCCGTGTTTCTGTCTTTAAATATTGAGGCAAATGTGTAGCTGTTAGAGGTCGACCGGTTTTTAAAGGCCAGTATAATAACAATAGTTTGGAGTAGAAAAAAAGCTGATTAATCAGCTTATACCTGTCAAGAGCTGATAGTGTTGCTTTATATATATCTGAGAGATAACTTTTGTGGGGTGAAATAAACTGAAAACAAGTCAGATATCACACAAATGCCACTCGGCCAAACCGAATAATCGGTCAACCTTAGCAGCTGTGGCACTCTATACTCAAGTGTGACGCATCACTGGAAAATCTGAGCACAGAATCACACCTTTTATTTCTGCAACCTAGCTCCTACTCTCCTCAGTCTCTGCCCCTCTCTATCTCCCCATCTTTCTCTCTGTCCTTGGGGGGAGTTTCAACTAAGTAGAAAGTTCCTGATGATAAACAGAAGATGGGTCGATGCTGTTGTCACAGAACGGCTGTGTATGCACCTGGTCTCGACAGCCTGGACACAGACAGGAGGTGAGGCTGTAGATGCGGAGGAGAGGAGGACGGGGAGAGGAAACAAAATAAGAACAAAATGGAGGTGAGAAAGTGAGAAACAATGTTGAGGGAGAAGGAGGGGACAGAGGAAAGCAGATAGTCCACCTTAAATGACTTTGCTTCTTGAAAAAGTAATTAAATACTTATCTAAGAATAAATGACAAACAAGATACGTGTCATAATTGCATCTACACTGCAGGGGCTGCCAAAGTCAAAATCAGTGCATTAAGAGCGAAGTCTCCAGACACAACGTTCTGGATTAATATTCCTCTGAGTCGAGACCGTATTTGGTCTCTCACCAAGGCAAACAAGTTGGCTGTAAGCGCAACCATCTCTATTAGGTCCAGTGAGTCTAGCAGTGCGTGCATGGAGGTATAGAACAAAAGCAGACTGTGTTGGGTCACAGCCTGGCTGCTGGGTTGTGGTCTTGTGTTAATGTGTTCAATGTTAACTTTTACAGGGAGGAAAAGCTAAAATTAGCGCACACAGTCACAACAAATACACTTGTGAGGTTACAAATTAGAAGTCGCACACACAGTCAGCAGACAGATGCAATTACACACAAACACACACTTACTTGTGTGTTTGAGGGAAACAAGTGTGACTATTTTGAATGCCCTCAGTTTCTCTCTCACTCTCTCACACACACACACACACACACACACACACACACACACACACACACACACACACACACACACACACACACACACACACACACACACACACACACACACACACACACACACACACACACACACACACACACACACACACACACACACACACACACACACACACACACACACACACACACACACACACACACACACACACACACACACACACACACACACACACACACACACACACCAAATGTTATCAGCCCAGGGATTTCTTAGCACTTTATAGAAGTAGAAAACATTTAGGAAAGGTCAATAATTGAGAATCAATAAATGGACAATGACAACATTTTGTGTCAAGTATCACAAGTTTTCCAATCGATTGAGGCCAATTGCACATAAGACAACAGAAGCCAACGTGACTTTCTCAGAAAAAAGAAAATCAAACACGAGACAAGTCCATTAATGCCCTCCTCCAGAAAGGAGTATAAATTTGGCAACTTGGTAAATAAATGCCTATTAAACCGCAGCAGAAAGTCATTACGCTTAAGTTAATTTGCCAAAGACATGTGTTATGAATTTGGCTTTGCATGCATGTCAGATGTTCCAAATCCAAAGCTCACTGGTCTAACCGGGTTTATGTTTAAACAAAAACAGAGAGCAAACATCCACAAACACTTGTGTGGACACACATTGCATGCACGCATAGTCAGGTGCACAGAGCAATCTCTGATTCTTTTCTGGATCAAGCACTCAAATGGTGTTTGGCCTACTCTTCTCTGTCTCGAAAACATGCACAACAAAACATCTCTCCTGTGTCTTATCCTTCATACACAGAAAAACATACACTCGCACATTTGTGTCCCTTAACTCCATGACAAGGGTGTTTAGGAGCCTAACTCTGAATTTGCAATGTCAGTGGTCAGATGTTTGTATTAAAGCAGACACAAAGACACTTCCTTGTAGATCAGAACTAAATCATTCTGACGAATCTATATTCTGTTGAGTCTTAGAGGGGGAAAACATATTGTGCGCATTTTAGTCTATATGATTGAGTCTCTACATATGTTGTATATCTGTGCCTGAATTGCTATGAGAGTTTATACGTTAGTCTGTGTATTTGACCCGTTGACTGATTTAATTGCTGGTTGCTGTGATCTGTAAGAGTCCCAGGATGGGGTCAGGGTGAACAGAAGAGAACAGAGGGTGGATTGAGAGCCACAGAGCTAGTCCAGGGGACGGGATTTAGGTCTTTTTTAGCTGGACAGAGTACAGGAAATGTACACAGCCCGGCTGGTCCTGGACTGAAACGGTTAAAGAGGACAGAGCCCTGTCAGAGAGGGCATGAGACAGTGGGGTAGTTCAGGATGTAAGGCTGCTCTGTAACAGAGGCCAAGCCATGAACTGAGAGGGGCAACGAGGAAACTGATTTTTTTTTTTCTTTTGGTGAAGCTGTAAGGGGGTCTGTCCGAGGCAGAGCACACAGAGCCTGCTCAGAGAAACCAGCAAATAACTGACAGAATTAGACTGAAGTCTGTTCCACAAAAAACTGTTCAGTGCACTCCAAGTTTGGTTTAGAAAGCCAATGTGTCCACGATAATTTAACAGAAAAATGTTACTGTTGTCTTGGAGCCTGTCAAGTAGAGTGTCTGATTTCAGACTGAATCACGTATTTACTTTAACTATAGGCTGGATGTGTGCTCGGTCCCAGTAATTGTATGGCCCAGTATCACTGAGTAAAAGGGGATGAGAGAGGGGGAACAGAGGCCTCATTGAGAAACAACCAGGGCATGCATGTGCACACACACACTCACACACATGAATATGTGTAGCATGTGCTTGCCTCTATGTACACACATGCACCCAAAAGCTCAAATCCCTGCACACACACAAGAAAATCAACAAACACTTGATTTCTCACTCCCCTGGGACTCATTCAGATTCAAAGGTTAGATTACAGTGATCTACAGTATCTAGTTCATGCACACACACATTAATAACCCTTCTATCTCGCTGTAATTTAGCTTTTAACCATTCTCAATGCACCAACTGAAAACTGAAAAGTTAAATAGAGTGATATGCGAGTATGTCATCTATGCCTGTAATAGTGACAGGCATAGATAACGGATAACAGTTGCTTTAGCAGAGGCACCAAGTGAATTACCAGATGACTGGAAATAGTAGAAGGTAAATCTTTAGGGACATCTGGGGTTTACAACTTACCCTTGATACCTGCTAACACAGCAACACCGCATGGACAACTATTTATACAATATGCATGTAATCGGTTCTCCGTAATCTCTCAAAACGTATAACAAATATAGTGCAGATAGTTCAAAATGAAGAACATAGGCCCCTCTAAAGTGGAAGTTATTTTCGGGTGCTGAACTCATTGTAGGAACTCAAGGGCCTCAGTGGAACTAAGCTATTCCATAAGGAGGGGTGGCATTGATGTTAATGGGAGAGGTTATACAATGGGCTGAAGCTAGGCAGTGTATGGAGGTCAGAAAGATGTAGCACAGCTACTTTGTCCCAACTAGAAGCAAGCTGGAAAATATGGAGCTATGAGAGAACAGTGTACCAGTATGGTAAAAACAGCACTGGACTATTTTACTGGATCAATACTTTATTCCCAGTATACACAATTACACTTTAGTGTGAGAAAATTATGATTTATACTTCATACTGGAGGTTTTGATCTGGGTTTTAGCATCTCTATTCTACAACCCTCATTCTCTGCCCCTCCATGTCTACGGAGAGACAAGTCATTAAAGTTTCATAAAGGCTGCAGCTCACTCCGACATACTAGGCTGCTTCCAGTAATGATCATCTTTAAAAACATGTTTGTACAACTTAATAATCTTTTTAGGTCCAATTAGATCCAACAGGCTTCTACATGCCGGCTCTGTGACAGGTGTCTATTTCACCTCTACAGAGTCAGACGTGTCCAAACAGACTCAACACTGGCTGCTGACAGAGCCACTGGGAATAATATACTACACACACACACTCTGATACAGTGGACACACTGTGTGTGTGTGTTCCTATGAGTATGTTAGTATGTCACAAACTCACTCTACATGCCCAGACTGTGTCCTGACAGCTGCCAACCAACATGCGACACAGGCTTGGTTATTTTTATAACCATGAGCAAACTATTATGCTATGGGTGGTGTGAGAAATTCAGTGTAGCGTGTGTGTGTCCATGTTCTTGAACATGTTATAACCAAGAACGACCGTTTTCAAGATCAGACTCTGGGCTTTCATACAAGCTATTTAATTAAGTGTCAAAATGGGTACAACTTACTCTACATATACCTACTATTAGGATGGTAAGCAGTCTGTCCAGGATGGGATGTGTGTGTGTGTGTACCAGTAACATACTATGGTCTAGTAACCTAGGGTAGGTCATACTGGCCGTCAACTTTATCCAAGTTAACAGCCCTTGAGAATATGTTCTTATATAATTCATGTCTGTTTCTAATACAACAATACGCGCTTCTTGGAAAGAGTCAAAACTGCATTACTGTGTTATTTTTAACATCTGCTCTCCTTGTCTGGTCTGCTGTATGGAATGACCTCATCTCCCTGGGCAGCCTGGTTGCCGTCAGCTGCTTCACCGTGGCTGACTCGAAAGAAATCTCACCACTCACCCACTCAGTCACTCTCTCACTCACACGGTGAATGGAATACCACAAAGAGGTAGCACTAGTATGAACACAGAAACACAAGCTAAAAAAAGATGCATACACAAGCACGTAGAAACAGACACAGACCCATTATACGCAGAAGGAAACTATGACAGAAGCATCATTTGGTACAGAATGGAGGGAAAGAGGGGGTCTACATGGAAAATGAAACCGTACTTGATGAAACAAGAGAAAGGATTATTCTTCTTCTGCGTTTGTTCTCTCTTTACAGATTCAATGGGGCTTTGTCTCAATCTTTACCATTGACGAGTGCAGTTTCAAGTTTTTCAGAGGGAGATAATATGGTTCAGACAGCCCGGGTTCTTCACAGCCAACAGCTGAAAAAAGAGCTGAAATGAAGACCGCAAAACACCAAGTTGTCTTATTAATTTTGCTTGGAAGATGAATTCTTCAAATTGACTTGCATGTCGTCTTGCTAAATTTTTAGTATTTAACAAAAGGGTTGTGATAACCTTTAATACCTTGCAAGAGAACTTTAAGTAGAAGACAGCTATATGCTACATAACCTGTGCTTGGTTTGAACGGTTTCCTAAACTGCTTGCCTACCTAGCAGGGGCGGGACAAATAATTGGATCTTAGAAACTTCATGATTCTCTCCTAAACAGATGCAAAAAACGACTTCATTAGAAATGCATAGGGTTCTCCACGGGTGGCTACTTTTAATACGCCACAGAGGTGATAATGAGGTAAGGAGATTATTGACAGAATGTGATGCGACTCAATGCGAGCTGTGAGCTGCTCATTTGAATGGATTAGTTTAACCAAGATTGATTAACCGATTCCACCGAGTGCTACAAGAGTTTAATCGGTTTTAGTTTTTACAAAAAAGCTTTATCGTGTGCACCATGACTAAAGATTGTTATGATATGGTCAGATTCTGCTTATAAAATGTGAAACAACAAGATAAATGCATCACTTTCAACTACGTTTCCATGTGGCCTGATGTCTGAGTACTTCTATCAAGTCAGACCCAAAACATGTTCACTCACATGACTTTAAATCAAATAGAACCATTAGACCTGTTAGAGCAAACACTGTCGCACTGCTTCAAGGCCAGCAACTCTGTGGGTGGCGTGATGTGGCCGCCCTGGTGTGTGTTTGTGCCAACAGTCCATGGATACAGGCACATGTCTTACGTAATGGTTTCACCCTTGTGGACAAGTTCATGGTTAAAAAAAATAGATAAAGCAGATACAGAGACAGAGTGAAAAGGTGAAAGAAAGGGTGACACATAGAAAGGAAGGAGGAGAAAGGGCAGCAAAAAGTGGCAAAGGAGACAGAGAGAGGAGCAGAGAGGAAAGGAGACACGGTGTGGCAGACTTACGACACTAAAATGAAAGACAAAAAATATATATTTAAATTCAGTTCCTCAGTTAACGAGTGAGAAGATCAGTGCTCTCTCTCTTTCTAACACAAGCTCTTGAATGCGTTACAATTACATTGAGTTTTTCCAGTGATATTTTGGTTTGTCCCATTTCAGTGCTCATGTTGGTTTCCTTGGAGCTTATATTGTAAACTTTACTAAATGATTAACCGGTGTTGAAAGTGTGCTCAGGTCGCCTCATGAGAAACTTGCTGTTGACAGACAAAGCGAGACAATCAGTGTTTTAGACCATACTGACAAAAGTGAAAATACATGGAGAGGCCAACGCTGAGCTGTCCCGGCTCAGCATCTAGAGCTAAAATAAACAAAGAGGAAGGCTGAAAAACAACTGGCCCACAGGGATATGCTATATGACAAAGATCATGAAAAGAGCAGCTTTATTTTAAGGGATGAACATGTACAGTTAACCCCGACATACTAAGAATGGACCTGAAAAATTGTTTCTCAGGGAGCATATGAAGGATAAAAAAAACATGCAGAGGTTCAAAACACAGCTGGAAAACAAGTCAAAACGAGAGGCAATGGGGAGATGCCAAAGCACACTTCAATGTACTTCATCAGAATGAGACAACAAAGATAAGCGAGGCCTTTGTGCAGGGAGAAAGTCCAAATCCCAACAGACCACAACAGAAACAGGTGGTTTCAGCTAATCCTGTCTGTGCGTGTGGCCGTGAATGTACGAGTCTTTGTCTGAACACATTGGAAGATGCAGACCTGTGAGCATCTCTGGCTACGAGTGTGCAGCTCTCTGTTCATTAGCAGTCGTGTGTGTGTGTGTGTATATATTTATCTATACATACATACATACAGTATATTGTTGCTGTGTCTGTATATTGTGTGTGTTCACTGTAAGCTCCAATAGACTCTGAATAATAGAGCACAACAGTGGAAAGGAAAGGCTTTGTCTGGAAACTTAAGTATTTCTTTCTTTCATTCATTCATTCATTCATTCAAACTTTCTCCACTTGGCATTCCGGTTATTTTATTTCACTCAACTGTAAACTGGTAAGCTGGACTTTACCTTTACAAATCTTGACAATGAAAAGAAGCATACTCACTCAGAGTTTATTTTGGTAATACGAATTAATCCTTTCATCTTAATCCTCATCTCTTTTCCAACCTAAACTATGCTTTAAATTGGATATTTTCAACCTGGTCCATGTGATGCAAAAACCACTTAAACAAATGCAGAAACACAAACAGCATTAAACAGCTGATAGTTACATGAAGCTACAGACTTTTGCTGGACCGTTTTCAAAACTCAGTCCAAACAGTTTTTACTGCACCACAGTGATTAGCTCATGCAATAAGCATTGACTGGTGTTTATACTGGAAGATTGTTTCACAACTCTGGTGTGTTTTGCATGAACCAACTATTAGCGACAGTGCTGACACAAGTTGTTCACCATAAATCAAAAAGCACATTTTAATTAAAAGCCATTTCAATTGTTGTTAAGATTGTAATGATTTAGTTGTGGTGTGTTTGGTTTATTGGCTATTATACACGAGGAAGAGTGAAAAGAGAAAATGGGTTTCACACTATTTATTAGGACTAATGCATCAGCTGTATTCACCTGAATCAACAGATGACATACACTTTAATATCAACATTATAACAAAGACAACAATGTTCGGATATAACTTCTACAGCTGCTGAGCAGGCATGAGGGAGCAACTCCAACAGCCTGACAACACTGACAGTGAGTTACATTCTAATTTGATAACAGTTGAAATAATTGTTCTTGCCAGGAAGATATTAAAAAAAAAGCCACAATAGCTGTTGCAATCAAAGATATTTAAAAATTCATAGATAGATCTTGTGCAAAGTTTCAGCTTCTGTGAATAAGGTGTCTTCCTGTTACTGTACCTTAATAGTCTGAGCTTAATGAAATCATTGAGGTATTTGAAGACCTTGAATCCACCTTTCATGAATTACAAATGGAAACAAAAGTTCCATATTTAGATGGAATTAAGGACTGGAAATGCATTAAGGACCTGAGTGAGAACATCTCAGGTCTTGCCCGGGGTTACCTGTGTCCTTGCAAACGAATGTTTCATTCGTAGTTATTCCCGGTTTTATCCACATTGGGAACTGAGCGAAAAGAAAATGGACTGGTCCTTAAATGGAAGTGTTATTATAAAATGGTTGGTATGCATTTAACATATAAATAATGTAGCAGAGATGCATATGAGAACACAGCTTTGCGGTCCAAGGTTCAAGTTTGAAAAAGACTTCTGTGTCTTTCAAGCTTCTGCTTCAGTGATAACACTGATAAAAAGGTCCCTAAGTAACCTTCATCTAAACACCTATAATCATAACTACTGTCTCATATCAAAGTCTGCTGAGTCAAGTGCTCAAGCTTTGAATTTTTATGAGCTACCATCACTGCCAATGTCTGCAAGGCTCTACAATAGTTTACAAAAGGCCTTGTTCTCCTGATTAAGAGACTAAATAACCTTCAACAGGTGCACTGTCAAAGCTCAGGTTACTTTTATATTGGTGCGCTTTCATTATTGTTATTATAGCAGAACATTAACATTTGGCGGTCTCTATGGTGTGGTGGTGGGGAGATAAAGGGATGTTTTCTTTTTTTACTTTAGCACCTTAACACACACACACACGCACGCACGCACGCACGCACGCACACCTTTGATCCACAAACACCTAATTTCAGGTTTCAGACACACAGGAGGACAAGAAGCAAGAACACGGAGAAGATAGAAAAGAAGTCCTCATCTTTGTATAGTGTGGCCTCAGCAGCCTCTGGCTTATCATGATGAGCAAACATAAAATGGTGCGTGTGTCAGTACTAGCCTGACCACTATTATCTGATCTAGACACTAAACCATGCAGATGCTCTTTAACTTCAAACCTACTCACGCAAGCACACACAAGCACACACACACACGCGATGCTCTTTTGCTGTGTAGGTGAACAATAGACTAAGCTGATATCTTCGCCCGGTAGAGGCGGCTACTACCCGTGGCACGTCTAGAGGTCCATTACATTAGGACTACTGTAAGATCTTTTATAAGTTTCCATTATAACAGTAGGCCAACTTTCAGCAGATATTTGAACTACTGCAAAGAATAAATCAAGCTGAAGGGTGTTATGAGCAGCGAACTAGTCTACAGAGCATTATAAATGCAACTATTTAAAGATAAAGAATAACACAGATAGATATACACATATTAAAAGCTATTTGCTATATTAAAGCATTCATAAACTTATACAAAGTATGATAAGCTAAAAAGAAAGGCTTACAGGCTTAAGTAGTGCCCTTACAGAGTACAGCACCAGTCCGAGGTACAGGGTGTGATACAAACGTTTTAGGAATTTGCAAAAGAAAGATATACAACTGGAGCCTAAAATGAAAATATAATCTGTAATCCAGGTAATAAAGACTCCTTATAATACCCTGGTACGATTATCAGGTGGACAGGGCTATCCATCTCTGATACAGACAGCAGTGTGTCAGCCAACAGTGCACTATAACACATTATCCACGAGGAGCTCAGGTGTACAGCGAAGCCGGAGCAACAGAGCACAAAAGCGATAGCGGTGTAATGCAATACTGCGAACATACGATATGTGGAGAGCGTGGTAAGAGAAAGTGATGAAAGAGGACGCTCTTCAGCTCAGTGAATCTGACTCCTTCGCAGTAAACATCCATACTGTGTGCGTTAAAATGGAGAAGGAGGGAGCGAGAGAATTATGACTCCCTGTACTCCCCTATCTCTCTCTCTCTCCCCTATTTTTCTGCACAGAAAGTGAGGTGATGAATGTGTGTGCCTGTCTCAGTTCCTATTAATAGTATTAATAGTATGAAGCAGGGTCTGAGGTGTCAAAGCTAGGGAGGGATGAGAGCTCTCATTCTCTCTCTCTCTCTCTCATACACTTACAGAGTTGGAACAGACTCTACGGGGAGAGTCCAGATGTAGCAGAGGTGGAGTATATGTGGGGGTGGGGGGGGGCAGAAAGCAGGGGGAAAGGGGGCAGAGGTCGAAGACAAAAGCCAGCAGCAGATCTTCAAAACAGCATAGTGACGGATTTACTACCCATGCGATAAAGCAAACAACCCACAAAACGTCTCAGCACAGCGGGGTGAAAGACTGGACCTGCACAGTAGGGCTACACAGACACACATACTGACACTTAGGTGCCCAGACACACACATACTGTTTAACAGCGAGTTAAATGATTTAACCCTTCCAGCACTGTGTCTATCAAGACAGAAAGTGACACCGATTCCTTTCAGAGATCATGGGGAGTTTTGCAGTAGAAGACCACTAGTCATACACTCGAGCCTTTAAATCCTTGTGCATGTTCCTACCTCGTGAGTTGGTAGCCAGGTCGGCCACTTTCTGAAAGGCATCGAGGAAAGCCGCCACAGCAACCACCGTCGCCCTGGGAGAAAATAGTAAAACAGAGGTTCAGTATGGAAGTAAATACGTCACACTTTAAAGAGGAGAGACAATACACGGCACCATGTTTTATAAAACATAAAACTGTCCAAAAAAAAGGAACATCACAGTGCAATAACGACAGAAGAAGCAGTACTTTGATTCAGCCAGAGGTAACATAAACACAGGTGGCTGATCAACAAGTGTGCACATGTGTGCTACATTTTAGATTACGAAGCTTACATCAACCCTGATCATTTGAAATGTTAAGTACGTATAAGAGTGTCTGTAGTTACTGCGAGTGTCTGAGTGAGTTAAGACTTAAACGTGCCCTGCTGTGTGAGGAATGTCTAAGTCTACCGCTGGAATCTGTCCGGCTCAGCAGAGCAGCTCAGAGCTGAGTTTGCTGCTCTTACAGGTCAATGAAAGGATCAATGTGGGATCTACGGGATCATACCTGCCTCTGTCATCTTGTAGGGTTGACCAAGTATTTACAAACTGCAGTTTAATATGTTAGACTGACGAAAGGGCAAAATTCAATCTCATAAAAATAAATAAAAAAGTAGTGGAAACTGTAGGATGGCTTTCTGTTTTACTCATTATAGATACTATCTTGCCTGACCGACCGGCTACTTTGCTCGCTGGCAACAGGTCGACCTCATTGGCGGGCCAGCTGACTGGTTAACTGGCAAATACTAACTCACCTACTTCAGAAACAACAGGGCTCTCACGATTAAGATCACAGGTATGGAGATGATGCTCTTTGAGTCTGTAAGCATGTGTGTGCATGTGCATTTGTGATACCTGGTCTCCACAAACAGAGACAATGCAACAGTCACGCTTTCAAAAAAACAGAAACAAAAGTGTTCCAAGCCAAAAGAGCATGTTTGTTCTAACCCTGAGTACCTTCATTTGTAAACACTTGTTATTTTCCAAAGGGCCAACAGGAAACCATCATTACACAACTTGTGATATTCCATAAACAAGCCTTACAGGTAGCTTTCACAACTGTGCAACAACAATAGCTGAATACAGGTTGGTGGCATTTCTAAAGTGTGACTTGCACATGGAACAAAAGTGTTTTTAATCCCCAATATGCCAACACCATGACACACCTATGAGTTTACGGAGTATATATATATTTTTTTTACTGTGTGTTTATCTTAAGACACATGCAAGGCAACGGCAGTAGTGCTCCTGACGCATGGCCTCTGTGGTGGGGTGATATCCTTATAGGGAGAAGGGTATCAGTTTTACACACCAAAGTGTGTTTACAGATCGTGGGGAGTACTACTGCACATGTGAGGCGTCGGGGCAACATCGGTCTGGGCTGAACACTACAAGTCTGAAAAGAATCTGGGGTTCAGACCCAGAACCGGTGCTGACCACAGAGCCACCTTGAGTCGTGCCCTCTCAAAATGACTTACGTAAGGAAAAGATTTTAAATAGACTGAAGGTTTATTGTGTTTACAATGTGTTCCTCATGCTGAGTTGCACTGTATTTTTTTAAAACGTCTTTCTCCTCAACTGTCTCAAGACTGCTTGAGTTGTTGCTTAATGGAGTTACAGTTAACATCTCAGAAGGGCCTCCAGACCAAAGAAAGGTAAAAACAACAGAACACAGCTGATAAACAAACCTGATCCAAAACTTAGTTTCAGGCCTAAATATTCTTCTAGATTTGAGTGACAGTTAAGTCTTAGCATTCAGTAAATAATGGAACTTTCTTTATCACTCAAAAGCGTAATAGAATTGGCTGATAAGTGCGGTGTTGTTGTAGAGCTGACCAGAAGATCCTAGGGTGTGTCCTGCAAATGGAAAAAGAAACGTGCACACAGATTCCTTTCTATTTAAAGCCCAGTGCAGCCACCCAAGCAACCTTCAACTGATGTCTGTCTCCACTAATATATTCCCAGTACACATCGGTGGGTGGATTATAATTTACATGCAGTAGCAGCAAAAGTCTTGTTCAATCAATTTTCATTTATTAATCCAAAACAGGTTTGTGTGTGAAGTGGTTTTAACAGAAGCCAACTTTTGGTATTAATGGCTCCGGCCCACTGAAGTACAATGTGCAGAAGTTTACAATTACAAGCCATAATTATCTGCTGTAATCTGCTCCGTTCTTAGAGAGATGCCAAACTATTAAACTGGTTCATGACACTTTCAACTATCCTCAGCATAAGATGGAAAAATCATGGTTTTACATAACATTCAAAATATTTAGATTTTTTTATTTTCTGGCTCAATTGACAATGAAATTAGTTAAACTCGCAACAAATACATGGATATTAAGTTGCACCAAAGGCAGAATAATCAGGTTTTCATTTCAGCTCTGACAGTCAGCCAAAGAACTCATTGCTCATTGACTTCAGCTCTGCACAGTGCTCCAACAATGACCCGCCTGCTACCATTGGCCTTAAAATCTGCAAACGCCCCTGTGCTGGAGTCAAGTCAAACGACTTTTACATCTATTCCGCAAGGCCTTGGCCGAGCCAATCTAAACTCCCCATAGACCCTGAGGTAGTGTAGCCGCTTGCTATTTCTGACAATGATATATTCAGCACTGCTGCCCCCATCTATTCTTAGATCAACAGAAACTGGAATGTGACTGTAGTAAATCTAAATCATAGAAAGAGGTTGTCTTTAACTCCCCTTGTTTGACACAACAGGCAAAGACTCATGACACAGATAATGTGCTTTCGGAGATTCTTGTACCGTATGTATCTGTTGATCTACCCGTATATCAATCCACTTGTCCATTTACTGACTAAACTTTTAGGGCTCCTAGTTGAGTCCAAATACGTTTTATAACCATACAGTTCATGAGCTGAATTTGTTTTGAGGTGGTCTGTTTTTCACAAGATGTTCTTCTTCTGAAGCAGAGAGAGAGAGAGAGAGAGAGAGAGAGAGAGAGAGAGGCCTCTGTGTACGCCTCGCTCTGCAGCTGCATCAACCATGATCCACTAAACAGACCAAAGTTAAAAGAGGACTGTGATTAGAAATCAGCTTGCCTATATTCCACCCTGCCCTCTTTCTTCAAAGCTGTTATGTGTGTGTGTGTGTGTGTGTGTGTGTGTGTGTGTGTGTGTGTGTGTGTGTTGGTTGCTTAAAACCAGAATGGGCAGGAAAAAAACCACCATATTTGAACCCAAAAAATGACAGAACAGGTCCACCACTGTAATTGGTTGATTTCCTAGTTGCTTTGTGAGAGGGGAGCAGAGGGTCTAAATTACAGAGTAGCCTGCTTTAGGACGTCATTAGACACACAGACATATGCCGCTACCACTGCTGGATAGTCACTTATCCAGGCCGAGGAGGGAAGGTGGGTGTGTTAGTGTGTGTGTGTGTGTCTGTGTCCTTCTATGGGGCCTAAAGCAGATTATAGAGGTCCTTGGGTGTGGGTTGTGCTGTAGTCGAAGGGGCTAGTTTGGGTGTGAAGGAAGATAGTCGCACATGGTAGCCGCGTATTTAATAAACTACCAATGTTTCTTTTCGTTGGAATATTGGTAATTTATTAAATTCAGCTAAACCAAAGGTTGATAAAATTATCAGGCTAAATCGTTTTTTTGCATCGTGGCTACGAGTGTTCGACTGTTCCTTCAAACTTGTACTTTTATCTTGGTAATACTATGGTGTGCGTTCCTCCTCACTCTCATCTTGAAGGGGCTAGTTTTGCCAAAGTTTTATTTGCCTGAAACAATCTTAAAAGCAGACAGAAAAGGCCGTATTTGTAGGTCACCGTGAGCAAGCCCAGATAGCACACTCTTAATGCTACAGCAGCATCGCCACAGCCAGCCATACGCCACAACTACAGCAGCCTGGAGCATAAGCCAACCGTAGTCGAGCAAAAGCGAGCCTAAAATACTTAAACATCTTTCTCTGAATGACACTCAACTCATCCTGTAAAGAAGGAACTGATCTTTTCTGGGAGCAGCATCTGATTAATTAATTAGAGCAAAAAAAGTGGTGTAATAATGGAAAACCAATAGGTTAAATAAAAGGACAGCGATCACACATTATAACATGGTCATATATTGGACAGAAGGCAACTTTTTACAAGCATCTCCATTATCAAGCCGCTACTAACCTACTCGGACTGGATAGAAAGATCTCACTGACTTACTGTAGGTTCAACCGACCTTTTCACCAGTACAATTACTGCTAGATTTGTTCTTTTATCATTGCCCTGGTGCCCAGACACAGTCATCCTACTGCCAAACAAGCAGTCATTAGCAACAAGGCTTAGCATGGCAGGGTCACATATTTAACCCCCGAATGATGGAGACACTTGAATAACATATCACCATTAATCAGCCTTAATACTGACAAAATGGAAGAATGGGACACTGAGTGGCCCCTGGGAAGTATTGTTAAGTCCCTGAGCCTTTATCCAACTGTCACTATTAGTCTGTCTCAGGACACGTGGACACTTAAATGGCTAGAGAACTGCCATGCATTGTTAATCAAAGAATAATTCAGGCCACAGGACAATCATATTTACAGTACTTGCTGGACAATAACCTTTTATTTCAGCTGTCATAAAGTGTTCGTCTCCTGATATGTGGCCACTTAAAACCAACTAGGGGAGGTGGCTGGGATTGGCATTCATTGTTAACAGAAGACTTGGAATAATTTTGGCAGGAGCTGTGCAAATTTACAGCATTTGAAATACAAATTAAATCAGGCTTAAAGAAGACTAAATGGGGGAGAGGGGCACATAACGACCCCTGGACGGTATTGTTAAGAGATTAGGCTTTTATGTAGACTGTCATTGCTTGTTAGTCTAAGGACACGTGGCAACTTAAAACTTCTTCAGAGGGAAATTGACTGAGATCTAATGTAAAAGTCCAAATAAAGCACAAAAATGGGTTGAAAGCACGAGGACACAAGTCTCACCTGAGCTGGGACTGCAGTTTGCCGGCCTTTGTGATAAAGTCCTCCCAAATAGGGTAGCTGCTCTGTGGGGGGGGAAAGAGACACAAACACGGATGACACAATTGTCAGAACAGATTTAATTTTTCCCAGAGTTACACAACAGTTCGATCAACATGACACCAAACTGATGCCTCGCCTCGCCTGCAGGGCTAAACAGGACAAATCCAAGGCTTTCCCATACATGTGACCAAGTTTATCACCCAAAAATTATGTTTTTTTCCCCCCCATCTTGTTGCCAGTAGATATGAGGGAATCAGAAAACTGAAGCTATTGGATGAGAATGTGTTTAACAGAGGTGTATGCAACTGAAAAGCATGAGGTTTGATACGGTCATGTCCTGCATGTGACAGGCTGCAAAATGGGTCGCCGGCCTCTTTTGGAAAGATCCCCACACAACAAGAGCACTAATTCATGCTATAATGAGCCTGGTTCCCGACGGGACTCTAAATTTACCTAATTCAGGTCCTGGGCTGAAAATAAGCTATTGAAACCATCTCAGAGAACAAGTGGCCCAAGGCATCACCTCAGTAAGACAGCACCAGATATCATGCGATGAGCACATGCTCGTCACTGATGTGCTACTACTGTCAGGGGTCTGAGGAATGTCATGTTATGCTGTCAAACATTACACCCAACAACCAACTCAACTCTCTCTACCCACAGTACCTCTCTCTCCCATTCTCCCTGACATCACTTTTGTACTCTCTTTGCATCCCTGCTCACTCAACTCTCCCTCTCTCTCTCTCTCTGTAGTGACCACCACCATCACATATCAAACACTCCAGCACCATGACAAATGGGCTTTCTCTGCATTTCTTACTCCTCCTGTTGACAGCTTGGGTTTAGTGAGCCGTCACTTTATATTTGGGTACACAACCCCAGACTTCACTGAAAGTGAGTGTGGCTTATGTATACAGACAAAGCAAATACACTAAGCGTTTGCTTATTTTCACTGTATTTCCTGGCAGCATAGTTACCTGACAGTTAAGAGACATGACTACCCAAGTGAGACACGAGAGGTGCTGAATGTCTGAGCAGTATTCATAACAAACTTCCTGACTCCAGGAGACCCGATGGCTGGCCATTTGACCTCCACATGTCAGAGCCTTCAGACCCTGCGGGTCATGTTCTACCCTGACAGCTACATTCCCAGAATTCCTTCGGCCAAGTAACGTTACAACAGCTGGAAGAATTAGCTAATTATCGTCCCATCGACCAAGCTGCAACGCTGAGAGATAACAGCTAAATAAGATCGCGCCCTAGTTTAGAGACTGCTGTATTCAGCATTCAACCAATGATGGCTGATCCACTTCAAACTGGAAAACAACAACCCTGTATTCGTTTTTCCAGTGATTAGAATGCAAAGAGTTCATCAAAATATAATAATGCAAGTTAGCTAGCTAACGTTACCACAAAACGAAAACGTACGTAGGTTAATATGAGACCAGGTAGACTATAGGGCTGCTAACCAAGCTATCATAAACATCAGTGGAAAATAATATCTCAAATGAACTCAGCTCTGACGTCACTCCGTGTTGTTTATCGACTCCTGCGGACGGTTGGGTTCAGACGTCGGTCTAACGTTAAATTACCGTTGGTTCAGCTAACTTAAATAAGCGTCACGTTATCTGTTGAAGCAAACATCTACACTGGTGTTTCGGAAGTTACCTGGCTGTAGTAGCTAACGTTAGTGTTTGTACGTCGCGTAGCAGCTCTCGGGTAACATAAGGTGTGCTGAAAAGTTAACTTGGCTTACCTTCATGTCTCCGATAACAGTTTGGAAGAGTCCTCCAAGCGCGCTGCATTCCTTCTCGTTCACAGCCTCCATTTTCAGGACCAAGTCCAGCGGTCAGTCCTGACTCGGTGAGCCGCTATCCAGGAAAAACAAAATACTTCCCAAAAACGGACCAACTCGTTTATAAGGATTCTGTTGTTCCGTAATCGATGTACAACAACTTTTTTTGTACCTCAGACAAACACCGAAACACAAGGAAAAGCAGCTCGGTTCTGCTCTGGTGCGTTTAGTTCAAATCAAAAGAGAAATTTAAATCCTCTCCCCTCCACGCCGTCCCGTTCATACCCATGGCTGGGACGTGAAGATAATATTTTGCAGTTTGCTAGTCGAAACTAGAAATATTCCCAATGCTAGGCTTGTAACGTTAATCCGTATCTTGACAGGTAAATGCCGACACTCACGGGGTTTCTTACTGCCTTCTCGACACTGACTGAGTGGGAGAAAAACGAGTGAAGAAACAAGCGTCAACGTGCCCGAATAAAGAGGGGGAAAAGCATTTCCGGTTGATTATTTTCACCAAAATAAAACATAAAATTAACGACAGTTTTAAAGTCGTCTTGAACCATTTTCTGTAATATAATTGAAATTGAAAATTAGGAAATAAGTATTTGGCATAAATCAATAAAACAGGTGTAATCCCAGCAGGTTACTCTCAAAGGGGTATTATATATATATAAATAAATTAAAATAAAAAAAGCATTAGGCCAATGATATCACAACACACAAACAGCAGTGCAGACATGCACATCAGTTCAATGCAACATTAATTAAACATGAAACGCTTTAAGTAAAGCTTTACATTGTTTGACACTGGACGTGTTGTTGTTTTTTATTATGAAGGAATACACTCGATACGTTCGGTATTATTCTGTTTGACTTGACCATGATGATGGGAAATCAAGGTGAGCAGTAGTGAGCGAGCGCAGGGGAAGTAAAGTTGATTGATGTTTTTCATTTGGCAGCATTGAACCGCATAAAACAGGGATTAAACAATAGATGGATGTTTGAACTAGGGTTCTAAATGAGCAAACATGACTTTTGTAAGAATAAAACACAGTATTTTATTCCCTGCAAGTTTTGTCTGACTTCATAAGTGTCGAGGGTGCATGATACAAGCACAATATTGTACAGCGCCTCTAACTTTTTTTGTTGATGATGCCAACCTTTTACTATTTATGTATAAACATTGGATAAACATAGACATGTTGAGCAGTTGTAGATAACGGGCGACATCTAGTGGCTGAAATAAAAAGAAAACGTAAAATAACTGCAGTGTGTTCAAATGTAATATGATATATGAACGTTAATGTCGTCCAAATACATGTACAGTTAGGGCAAGTATTACTGCCTGGAAGGTCAAGTGAATGACAGTACCTGCTGTGTCCTCAAGATACATCAATGTCTATGCCAAGTGTCTCAGTGAAATGGGCCAATGTGCATACGAATATAGATAGATGATAGATAGATAGATAGATGGATACTTTATTCATCCCCAGGGGCAAATTTGTGTGTTACAGCAGCAAGGATATACTTCTGCAAACGAAGTAACAGAGTAAATAAAGAACTCCTCCTCCCATCCGTCCCTTATACACCCGACCACTGCAGAGTCATCAGAGAACTTCTGCAGATGGCATGACCCTGAGTTGTACTAGAAGTCAGTGGTGTACAAGGTGAACAGGAAGGGAGACAGAACCGTTCCTTGTGGGGCTCCAGTATCACTGACCACCACATCAGACAGCACACTGCCCAGTCGGACAATATGTCGTTTAAGTCCAAATGTGGTACTAAATTAGTTTTAATACACAAGCAAAGAACATTTCCTGTATTCAAGAAAAAAAACCTGCAATGGACGCCATTGAGAGAAGTTGTGTGTTCAGTCTTCGTATATGGTCTATGGTTCAGTCCCCATCAGTTACAGTCTGTTCTTGTCAAAAAAATACAGGGCCACCTATTTACTCTCACAGATAAACAAAGGGACATTGTTCTTTGAATTGTGCAACCTGAGGAATTGTGTGGGAAACGACACTGCCTGGATCACTGCTGTAAGCATGTATATCCCTGGACACTCTCATAAAGCCCATATGTGTAGGACTTCAAATGTTCGGACTTTGGCGACGCCTAGTGGTAGCATCAAAAAAGACACTGTGGCAGAAAAACAATGCACCGTGTAATGATGCAAAGACACGAGCTTCTTCTTTTTCAAAACCTTTATTTCGGTAGTTCTAAAATTAAGACATTAAAAATGGCAAAAACCAACAGGCAGCAGGTGTCAAAAAACTGAAAAAAATAATTGCAAACGATTTTTAAATCAATAACATTTAATAGTCTGATGCAAACAAAATTAAACAGTAAATACAGCTACTAAATCATGTAGCAAGATAGTTATTGATTTTGGCATTTTATAATGCATCATCACAGTTAGTAGTCATAGTAGTTGACAAAGGCTTTTTTATTGATGGTCAGATTAAATGATTAGTTTGAAGTAGAATTCAATAGAATGACAGATTTATTTAACTAATACCTTGGTCAAATGATATGTATCAGTAAGTCACAGTGGAGTTAGCCACATAGGACAGCACTCAGAAAGAACAGTTAAACAGTAGCAGATATTATTTTGTGACTAATGTTAACTGGGAATATACAATACTTACAATATTGTGAAAAACATTGTATGCGGGATAAAACTATTTGACAAAAAGCTCACAAAAAGAAATTACAATTTTGAAATTTAAATATCAGATCAACTCTCATATTAAATAGTGGCCACATACAAATGTAGTAACAGTCAGTCGTGTTACAGCTAGAGTGAGTTTACAGCTCCTTAGCACCAAGGTAACCAGAGGACAGTGGAAACACACCCTTTTAGGCTCTTTCTGACAAATTGCACCATCACATTAATGTTCTGTTCTGCATAACCCATTAGCAGCATACATAGGCATGTTTTTTTGGGTTAGGAAAGGGGAAACATTCCCTCCAATGAGGATGTGACTCAGGAAATGGGGCAATATTAGGGTCTGAAATTGCACCATCACTTTAATGTTCTGCTGTGCATAATCTACAAGCAGCATACATAGGCGTGCTTATGTGTTATTGGAAATGGGAAGTAGTCCCCTCCAATGAGGATGTTATTCATATATTTGTATGATTGACAAAGTGGACCGAAAACAAAACCATAACTGTCACAAGCATCGATCATATCTTGCAAAATCGCCCTGTATAGCCTTGTACATACAAGGTTATGTTAACAACCTGCTCTTCTTTAACCCTGTCCTAAAATTCCTTTAACAGCCCAGACTGTGACTACCTGAACCCAAACCTTCCAATAGCACAGAAGTAGAATCTCTGCAGGAATATTATTGTTCAGAAATCTTCTCATCTATATTTTTCCTCTGAGGATATTAGTTTCTCATCAGGAAATAACGATGTTCCCACTGAACTGAACTGAATAGTAGGACTTTCAATGGAGATCTAGATGGTGTGGTTGATGTTTTAATACACGCTGAAGTTACGAAGCAGTTACGAAGGTTACATCCTCCACCTCTTGAAGCCCATCACCATGCTGCAGCCGTAGCATAGTGTCACCACAAATGCAAATACCTGGGACGAACAGACAAAAGGAGAGAAAGCAAAACAACAACAATTGGTCAGACAAACCCAGTCAATTTTACTTACATTTGCTAACTGCAACTTTTATTAACTAACATTAAAAAGATGAATCCATTACTAGTGTCAACAGGCTCATCTTAAGACATCTTTCTTATTCTAATCAGCAGCTAAAAAGACCTACTGGAACCTCACGTAACCCTACATATCCTACCGAACTTACTGTTTTATTAGTTGTAGCTGATAGCATGCACACAATATTCTGTTTATTGAAGGACATTTATGGTCTTTCACATTCAAAAGTTGCATGCAAAAATAAAAACCCAAACAAGACAAAAAGCAGGGAGGATACTATGTTCATGCAGATGAGTCAGCTGAGGTGTTTCTCTGACAGCCTGAAAGAGTAACAAGGCTGATGTCAGATTGTAGTTTTACTTTAAAGATTATAATGAATTCACCTTTAGTAATAACATGAGAACTATTATTATTATTCACATTCTTTCAGGAACTACCCTACCTCAGCAAAAAAAGTCAACAAAGAAGTTTGACATCGGGCTGTAGTCATTCAGATAGTACTGCGAGTGCGTTATGATAATATTAGTTAAAATGCAGAAATGATGCATATGCACTGTGCTACAGACTTCATTTGAAACGATATATAGCACTCACCGTGGCTGCAACATTAATACTGTACTGCTTCTCATTCATGACTGTGAATATATTGCCCGGAGGGTAGGTTATACACAAGACGGTCTCAGTGCTGTTGGGCATGGGCTTGATGTTGGCTCCTCCATTAGCTGCTGTAGTTGCTGCCTCCAACACGAAGGCAGCAAAGTAGAAAAGCAAAGCCATAAAATGGTAAAACACATCCTGAAGGAAAAGAAGAGAGAATGCATTAGGAATAAATACCAAAAAGTTCAAGTAGGTGCAGCAGATGGGAACAAGGAATGGGCAACATGTGTGTTTCATCCCATTGGATGATTATCAAGACAACGCTCTGAGCTCTGAAGCTACCTGGACTTTGGCATTCACATAACAAACCGGGCCAATCTGTCAACGCATCAAGCGTTTACATTAATTACAAAGCACAACATGGTAGACACAACAAACACGGCAAAAAAATAATAAGAGGATAAAAAAGTGATTTGGAAACCTTCCTATTAAGAAAGAATAAAGGTGGATTATTAGTCACAGAGGGAGTGAGGGAGAGTCAAGAAGGTTAATGAGAGTTTGTGCTGTCGACTGTGCGAGCCGGGCGGGCCTACAGGCAGGCCTTTGTTGCCTGTTGGTGTGAGCTCATCATCCATGTCACTCATTGTTCAGCTGAAAACAAACAACCAACCCCACACGCCTGGCTACTCCAGGGAGCAAGGCCTGGAGCCTGAGGACGGGCTTGTTGTGTCTGAGAGCCCAGACTTAACACAGAGCACACTACAATGACATAACACGACAACATGGCACAGGTTTACTTCAATCTCTCATAGATATAATCATAGCAGTTATTGCACGAATAGAATATGCTCGACAATAAGACAATGAGACTGTTTTCTAGTAGTGATTTCTTGTTATTTACATTTGATAAGTCCTACGTCACATCTACATGTCGGTTATTATCGATTGATCTGAAGACTATTTGCTCAATTAAGCAATTAATCATCTAACAAGTTAATCTACTGTATAAAACACCAGAGAACAGTAAAAATAAAACTCTAAATCACAATAACCAAAAGTCAGCTATGAGTCAGTTACTAGTTGTCAATTAGTTAACCAATCAACGCACACAATGCGTTTTGGTGAGTAGCACTGGATGCAAACATGACTTTAGTTTGTTTAAAAGAAAGCTCTGCAGAGTCCCTTTAAATTTCACTAATAATTTCGGTCTGGTTATTTTTCCTAGACAGATCGACAGCGCGCTAAAAACACAGACAGCTAGACGGCTGTGCATATATCTAGCTATATTGATATTGATGTATTGAAGGATGGATGAATGAATGATTGGAGGGACAGACGAACAGACGAGTAGGCTGACTAATCTGACTGATCAGCTTTCAGCTGTATCGACATCTCACCAAGACATTCCAGTCGGTGTTGATGCGGTCAGCCAGGCCGCTGACGAAGAGCGAGAGGTAGGCGGAGGACAGGAAGAAGGTGGTGAGGGACACAAACATCACCCAGCCCTGCAGCAGAGGCACGGGCACGTTGGAGGAAGCCACCAGGATCCATACCAGACCCCCAAATAACTGGGGATAGAATCAAACACTCACACTGGTCATCATGTTGAAGAGGACACAGTAACATAGTCACAGGCTTGTTGTCAACTATTTATGATAACTCTAGATATGTAGCCTGTATTGTACCTGCGAATGCCAAATCTAAAATCTGTATACGTCACTGATATGGAAATCATCGGGATATTGTGAATGTAAGGTGACCTGTAACAGCTGTGACTCAATGAATATCACGTCTGTTGGTGCATCAATAACTTACGAGGTTTCGCATTATCTGAAAATTGTTGCTTATAATACACTCTGCTTTTCACACCAGTGTTGTCTCCTGCTAACAGCACTGGGATTGGTGACAGAATCCAAGGCAGAGCAACACGTGTGATGTTTGACATGGTGTATTGTGGACATAGGGGTCAACACAGTGGATTAAAACACGAAAGAAGATGGTGTTATGGAACTTCCCAACTATTTATAGCCATACCTCCTGTGGTTAATGATTGGTGTTGGGAAAGACTTTAAATGGGTGCACACTGATAACAGCCACAACCCTGCATTTAAATTACACTCTTTCCATCTGAGGGCCTATTATATATATATATGCAGGCACTGAACTGCAAAACAGGCCTATAGATAAGTATTCAAATCATCATTTGCTTAGATAGCATGTAAAGACACCATTAAATACTGTGATGTTCATTAGAAATGAAGCCTTTTACAGGCCTGCACTGGTCTATGAAACAGTCTTGGCGACATTGCTCGAGGCGACATTTGCCCTTGCTTTGGCTGCCAAGCGACAGTTAAAAAAACCAAAACAATTCAGGCAATGACAGTGCAGATCAGTGTGTTAACGAGGTTTAAACAGTAAGCAGTCCGCACATCACAGATGAATAACTGTGTCAATAGTCTTCAATTTACAGCCTGACAACATATAAGGTCATTAATTATTGATAGTGACTAAAGGTCCTGCAGAGTAGCCTGTTACTACAACAGCACTGAGGTCACTGATAAGACTATAACATGCAGCTGAACATAAATAAGCTCTCTATTAAAAAAAAATCACACTTACTATTTCTACACAAATGAGGGCTCCAGAGTAAGTTCTGAATACTTCCAGTCCCAAAGGTAGGGAAACAATTGGCGCTGGGAACGAGGTGGCAGCGGGATTAGTGGCTGGTTCCGACATCTCTATATCGCCCTCTCTCTTCTCTCTAGCTCCCCCTCTCTCCTCTGGCTCTCACCCTCCGTCTCCCACTGAAAGGACTCCGTCGGACAAAGGACAGGAGCAGCGGGGGAAATTCCTCCGGAGTCATGTGTCCCCCTGAAACAGGTCGGACAGGTGCAGGTGCCACTCCCTGGAAACCAGCGCTGCATTCAAGGACCTCACGGAAGCTCGTACACCCAGATATTCCTTTCATAAATGCCATATGTCCGTGTGACACCAGAATTTAAGTGGTTTAAATTGCTTGTGATGGTGACTATAATAGATCATAGATGGAGTAGATTAAATTATACCCATACATTTAAAACAGATGATCATAATCCATCCAACACCATAGCCGATCATGTATTCTTTAAACAATTGGAGTGATTAAGTTTTCATGTAGTGCACTGAAACGTATTTATTCAAGTACAGTAGGCCTACTTATTAAGTAAGCTACAAATTCGAGGCACATATACTTTACTTGAGTACTTCCATTTTTTTGCATTTTTATACTTCTACTCCACTACATCACTACAAATATTGTACTTTTCACTCCACTAAATCTGTCTGACACATTTAGTTACTCATTTTTTTAGATTACAATTTGTTTTGCCCTTTCTATCCAGTGAAAACCCGGTGTCTCCATTTTGATTAGATCTTTTTTTCTGACAAACGGATTATGGGTCCCTTTACAGGACTACTACTTAAGATAAATAAACTATTTCAAAGCCCTCTTAGACACATACAATACATCATGATAGTCAAACACTGTCAGGGATCATTTTACTGATGAATGAGTGCTTTTACTTTTGATACTTTAAGTAGGCTTTGGTAGTAATACTTTCACCTAAGTAAGTATGTGAATGGGGGACCGATAAAATGTGATAAAAAAATCCTGAAACTAAGATTTTAATGAATTTATTAGGTAGAAGTTGCTTTTAGAGAGGGAGGCTTAAATCCATTGTCCATAATGACTTACAATCAAATGTATTTTCATCTCCGTCCAGACAAGCCTTGAATTGATATAAATGTTTTTCAAAGGTTGTAACATGCCAATAAATTTGATTCTGGCCGAATAAATCTGCTGATTGCATCAGACATAAGTAAGGTAGTATATCAATTATGTTATAAAAGACTTCAGGGTGTGTTTGCAATGATGAAACACCATTGACGGATTACTCCTTTACTCCTCCAATTGTTTACTGTTTTTATGCTCTCCACACCCTAAATGTCAATTATTGATAACTGCGCAATCATTCACATTACAAAAGGTATAGTCATCTTGTATTTCTGGTAATTCCAACACCAACTGAAGGCAGCAATTTTACTCCCATTTTGTCAACGTGTTGGAGCACTTGGCTCCCTCTGTGTGAGCATTTACCAGCAGAGAACAGAAGCATTAGTGAAATAGTTGGAGTCATGGCTACTGATGACATTGATTTCACACTGAGGCTAAGAAACAATGGCATGTGCACTGGTTAACTTTCCCAGTGCATGAGCAAATAAGTTTGAAAAGTAAATATGACCTTAAAGGTTAGCGTAACAGCTGAGGAGAGAAGGGAACACATTGCCAAAGCAACATTTACCATGTTTGCACTAAAACATGGAACTGAAACGTTAAGTATTGGAGGGTATTTTGTTGGGAACACAGTTTTTCTTCATCAAACGGTGACGTCAAATTGCTATGTTGTTAATTCAGTTGGTGAGCAGTTTCTTATAATCCACATAGAGTTAATGTTTAGCCAGGACTTGGTTTATGTGAACCAATGTTGATATAACCTCTTAAAGGGCACTGAGCTTAGTTCACTTGAGTGGCTGGCAGTTAGAGTCAATACGACCGGTATAAGACCCCTGTATCCTGACATGCAATATAAGACAATTGTTTAAAAGATCAGCACTGCTAGATTAGAAATATTTTTCAAGGCCGATTTCTTTTTTCGAGCATCAAAGAAGTTTTGAGATCTCATATTTGTCACAGTTCTCTGTACATGGAAAGCCATTTAGTCTCCGGTTAGTCTCTGGAGGCCGCACAGTCATCTATGCAACAACAGGAAGCCAGATTTAAATAAGTAAATTGTGAAATATAACATGAGTCTCTAAATTATTACATTTTTTTTGTTTATTTTAGAATCAGTGGAAGAAACATTAAGAAGACACAACAATGTGCATTACACTATACGCTTTGAAATACTAATAATTGATAAAAGCAGGAACAAAATATGAACAGGCAATGTGAGGATAAAAGAAAACTCATTCAGTGTCATTTTTTTAAATGGATAAATCACCTTTATTTATATTTTAGTGCTTTTTATATCATTTCTGAATTAACAGTATATTTGACTCCACTAAAAGGAACAGTTGTAATCAGACTATAACCATATTCATTTCCAGACCAGTAAGAGTAATAATAATCAGATAAAAAATGGTGGGCACTAAATGGCATCAACTGAAAGACAAACAAATGCCCACAGGACCTTATTTCTCACACGCCCATGAAAATTGTCTAGTACAAGGCACGTCATTAAATTTCATTGTTGAACGTGAGACCTCGGCACAATCCTCATTGTCATCACTATTATTGGGCTCCCCGCTTTGCCAGTATTCGTCACTTAACAGATCAGTCCCATCCACCCACTTCCATTTGCCCTCTTGCTCCTTGACAAACAGACCGATCCAGGTTATCTCAGTTCTGGTGACAAAATGCAGCTCTTCTTTTGTGGTTATGATCATCAGGTCCGCTCCTCTCTCTTTACAGTCGCTTCTGCTGCTTTCCCAGGTTTTAGTCACTCCATTAGCAGAGAAATAGTAGCACTTGTCTCTGAATGATTCCCATCCTTTGTGGCAAGGTTGATCTAGAGACAGCACATCTGTATTTTAGTAATTGTGATCCTGAAACTGTTTTTGTTTTAAGCTAAGATTTGGGGACCAGCAGGGAACAAGTTTTGTGAGCTTAAAACCAGGTTCTCAAGACTAATTTCCGTAAGTGACACGAGTCAAGGTGGCCACTCCTCACACCCCAGAACACATAAGCCTATCAGACCAAAGAGAAACTGTAATATTGAACGATATTTTAAAATTTTTGATAAAGAGGCAGTCATAGAAGTAGTTGACACTCTCCACATCGTATAGGCTACTGTAACTAAATGTACAGGGACCAGAAGCTCCTGTAGATTTAGCCTACCATTTCAAAGTCCTATTCATTTTTGAAACAATGGGTCCTTGATTTCAGACCGTGGGAGACAAAACAAGGCTTCTCATTTCTACTCTGCAACCATTTATTTTGTTGGCAGAAATGACAGCTATATGTTTTCACTTTTACCGTTACTTGTAAAGTTTGGTCATGAGGACTAACCACAGAGAGTGGTAAACACATGGTATCTCAGATAATGAGTATGGCTGGGATTGCTCGAGTGTAAACTTCTCTGAACCCAACAGAGACGATTGCTAATGCTAGCCTTCACTCTGTTACAGTAGCATCCACGACTGCCTTTCACACAGGAGGCGCAATCATAAATGGCACTCATACCATAATATTAATTCTCTATAATGTGGCAACACAAAGATCAAGCTTCAGTGTGTTGTAAAGACTCATAGCTCCACTATCATGCAGTGAGCCTGCACTTGGTTAAATGATTCCTACACAACTGTGCTGAATATTGTAGTTGTAGTTAGAATTTAACAGTGATGCAGATTAATCTTTCACTTTTGGTGCAATAAACCTGCTGTTTACAAAACGTGGACTCTGCGAGTTGCTATTTTGGATTCAACACTTTTATGCTGTCTGTTTAAAGTTACACAGGAAGTGTTCAGTAATTCTGTTTAGCATTAAACAGACAATACAGGAATATTTAGACCAGTTAGATTCAGCAATAAATAAGAGCAGCAGAAAATGTAATGGGTTGCCTGAAATGATGCTGCATTAGTTAGAATCACTCATGTTATCATCCTGGCCCTTGTGCTTAATGGAGTATACTAGCATGCATTGTGTGATCCATCCAAGTCTATTTTCTGCATCTAAGTTCAATTTTCTTTCTACAGTAGTGAATCTACGATTACATTCAAGTTTTAATTTCTTGCATAAGTACATTTCTTACCTGTTCTGTTGAGATTCAACCTGTTGACCTCCTCCTGTAGCTGATCTCGACTCTCCGCCATAGCGTTGTATTGGCTCTGCAGCACCTCCATCTCTTTTGTCAGGTTGCCGGAGTTAATCTTCAGTTGATCTAGCTCATCTCTCAGAGTGTCTCTGTCTGTGGTCAGGCTGTAGATTAGGGTTTCACACTTTGAGTCCTGATGATAGCCGATAGCCCTGCAATCTGCAACAAGTTCATTTAGAATCAGTGAAAAAACATGAAAATCATCAAGTGACTAGTGAGTCTATAAATTATTAAATTTTCCAGGTTTTTATTGTTCATTTTAGAATCAGCGGAAGAAACATTAAGAAGACACAACAATGTGCATTACACTTTTCGCTTTGAAATACTAATAATTGATAAAAGCAGGAACAAAATATGAACAGGCAATGTGAGGATGAAAGAAAACTCATTCAGTGTCATTTTTTTAAATGGATAAATCACCTTTATTTATATTTTAGTGCTTTTTACATCATTTCTGAATTAACAGTATATTTGACTCCACTACAAGGAACAGTTGTAATCAGACTATAACCATATTCATTTCCAGACCAGTAAGAGTAATAATAATCAGATAAAAAATGGTGGGCACTAAATGGCATCAACTGAAAGACAAACAAATGCCCACAGGACCTTATTTCTCACACGCCCATGAAAATCTTCTCGTACAAGGCACGTCATTAAATTTCATTGTTGAACGTGAGACCTCGGCACAATCCTCATTGTCATCACTATTATTGGGCTCCCCGCTTTGCCAGTATTCGTCACTTAGCAGATCAGTCCCATCCACCCACTTCCATTTGCCCTCTTGCTCCTTGTCAAACAGACCGATCCAGGTTATCTCAGTTCTGGTGACAAAATGCAGCTCTTCTTTTGTGGTTATGATCACCAGGTCCGCTCCTCTCTCTTTACAGTCGCTTCTGCTGCTTTCCCAGGTTTTAGTCACTCCATTAGCAGAGAAATAGTAGCACTTGTCGCTGAATGATTTCCATCCTTGGTGGCAATGTTGATCTAGAGACAGCACATGTGTATTTTAGTAATTGTGATCCTGAAACTGTTTTTGTTTTAAGCTAAGATTTGGGGACCAGCAGGGAACAAGTTTTGTGAGCTTAAAACCAGGTTCTCAAGACTAATTTCCGTAAGTGACACGAGTCAAGGTGGCCACTCCTCACACCCCAGAACACATAAGCCTATCAGACCAAAGAGAAACTGTAATATTGGATGAGATTTAAAAAAAAATTGATAAAGAGGCAGTCATAGAAGTAGTTGACACTCTCCACATCGTATAGGCTACTGTAACTAAATGTACAGGGACCAGAAGCTCCTGTAGATTTAGCCTACCATTTCAAAGTCCTATTCATTTTTGAAACAATGGGTCCTTGATTTCAGACCGTGGGAGACAAAACAAGGCTTCTCATTTCTACTCTGCAACCATTTATTTTGTTGGCAGAAATGACAGCTATATGTTTTCACTTTTACCGTTACTTGTAAAGTTTGGTCATGAGGACTAACCAAAGAGAGTGGTAAACACAAAGACTCATAGCTCATAGCTTCTTACCTGTTCCGGTGAGATTCAACCTGTTGACCTCCTCCTGTAGCTGATCTCGACTCTCCGCCATAGCGTTGTATTGGCTCTGCAGCACCTCCATCTCTTTTGTCAGGTTGCCAGAATTAATCTTCAGTTGATCTAGCTCATCTCTCAGAGTGTCTCTGTCTGTGGTCAGGCTGTAGATCAGGTTTTCACACTTTGAGTCCT
This sequence comes from Leptoclinus maculatus, assembly GCA_032191485.1. Classification (NCBI taxonomy): domain Eukaryota; kingdom Metazoa; phylum Chordata; class Actinopteri; order Perciformes; family Stichaeidae; genus Leptoclinus; species Leptoclinus maculatus. Next base: position 15,067,058 of record JAVDOI010000008.1, read on the forward strand.
GATGATAGCCGATAGCCCTGGAATCTGCAACAAGTTCATTTAGAATCAATGAAAAAACATGAAAATCATCAAGTGACCACTGCTACACCGAGTTAAACTTAGTGATTTATTTCAAGTGTTCAAAGGAGTATTTGCTGTGTACTTGTGCTCATTGTTGAGGCAGTATTGTACTTACTGTGTGCCACCATGCCTAAGATCAAAATCAGCAGAAGAAACCCCAGACACACTGCAGCAGCCCCAATCCACCACACTAAATCACAAAAGTGTCACAATAAGGTAATGAAAAGTAACGGACAAGCAGTGCAGATGTCTAATTTAGCTGAATGGTTTAATTATACTTTGTCCCCATCCGCATTTCATCAAGCACAACATAGCACTTTTATAATTACTACAGCTACAGTTTCTGTTAAATGTTGTGCTGTATATTGGCAGCAATATGGTTATATGTGTACTCTTACCTGAGATGTGAGATCGCCATCCGTACTTTGATCTACCGTCAGAAGCCATCAGATTCAGACTATCTGCCCTAACCTCCCCTGACTTGCTGCTAAATGTCGCTGACATCTCTCAAATTTGTGGTCAGTATTTGTGTGAGTTGTTCTTAAGGCTCAATGATTTGCTGAGACTGCAAATACAGACTTGTGGGAAGGACATGGTTGGTTTGTGTTAGAGTCAGCAGAACTCTGGGATTTTTTAAATATTAGTTGTGAGTTGTGGTGGATATGTGAAGCCTTTAGTTACATAAATGTTTATCATTTGTTAAGATTACTGTGCAGATTAATTTACATTTACCATACTTCACAGTTGTATGCTTGTAATTGTGCATCAGTGTATTTTAACCTGCGACTTAGTTTCTGTCTTTTATTTGCATCAGGATTGCGGCTGAGCATTTAATGATGGCACACTTACAGAACAGTCAGCAATTTATTTATTGTTCAAAAAACAGGATGTAAGGGGTAAGCCTTGACAGCTCGCCATGTGACCTTGCAGATTATACAGAGTAGGGCAAAGCAACTTGAAATATATTGTTCCATATTTAAATATTTAAAGTCACCATATGGACAGCACCGTTTTTGTACAAATAAAGACAATTGTTCATGTTCAACACCATAACAAACAATGAGACATGATTGATTTTTCATAATGTCTTGGTTCAAGGTCAATAACGTTGACTGTGAATGGCAGGAGATGTCCTCCCATATTCATATCCATAGCAACCATGTATTAACTAATCGGACACAACCAACAAGTGCAGCACCTGCAATAACATTCAGTTGGTTTGTCAGTGATGTAGGCAGATGAGACACTTATTCATTGTCATTAGTCAACCGAGGCAAAGATAAGATAAGATAATCCTTTATTAGTCCCGCAGTGGGGACATTTACAGGATCACAGCAGCAAAGTGGACAGGGCACACAAGGTACATGGTAAAAAAAACAAAAACAAGAGCAGCAAGTATTATAAATGAGTAATAAACAGTAAAGAATATCAACAAAAAAAATCACAAAAAAACAAACAATACAAGAATAATCATACACATATTGTAACCACTGCAATTGTAATGCTTACATGTTTTGCATGTCATTGATACTGCAGTGAATTGAAGTGAATTGAATTCAAAGTGTTTTAAGGAAGTGGCAATTTTGTCTCTAATACGTTACACTGCAAACCCTCAGTGTTGTGCACCTCTAGGGGCCTAAAGGTGCACAACACTCACAAATCTGACAGGGCAGAAACATCAGCAGCAGCAAAAGAGGAAACAGCAGCCTGTTACTGGAACAAAATAAGAAAAGTGCTGATGTCGATACTGATTGCGGCGCATGAAGAAATGTTAAGGATGACCAAATATTTCACTTCACCATTCTCAAAGTCGCATTTCTCTTCACTGACAGGTTTATGCAGTTGAATCTGGCATTTTCCCATGAAGTCATCTTTGCCATTCAAACCCTCGTCTTCGTCCCAGACCTCAATCTCCAGGATGTCGCTTTGGGCATCCTTCAAGTCAAACCACTGTTTAAATACTGCGGCTTGATTGTTGTCAATGACTGTGTTTGTCCTCGTCACTTTGCAGACTGTCATCTACATTGAATTAAAGTAGCTACATTTTATTTTAGAACAATAGTGACACACATTAGACAAACCTTTTCACATTTATTACTACTCTAATATCCCCATTATTGTATTTCAAGATAATTTCCCAACTTTTTGTTGCTAGAGATTGATCATTTCAAATTGTGAAATCAGTTTTTTGACCATGTAAAACATTAAATGTATGATCGCTTTAACCTGCCCATCATCGCCTTTGATATCACCTACAAACTGTACAAACTCACTTGCTTATGTAAAGAGATGGAGATGTCCTGTAGAAAGGACTTATTCACTTTGCATTCTAGATTCATCAGTGGCTTCAGAGTGGGACAGTACCATCAACAGCAGGGAAACTACAAGAGTCGTACACTTCATCCTCACTCTTCACTTCTTCACCTGTGTGTGTGTGTGTGTGTGTGTGTGTGTGTGTGTGTGTGTGTGTGTGTGTGTGTGTGTGTGTGTGTGTGTGTGTGTGTGTGTGTGTGTGTGTGTGTGTGTGTGTGTGTCTGTGACAGAGAGCTACAGAACTGTACAAACAGGCAGAGGCTCCTGGAGGACATGTGTGACAGGCTGGTATCTGCCAAAGAGATGGAGGGGAGGGCGTATGTGTGTATGACTAGCACAGGTCTGCATGCAAATGCCTGATTTGCTTAGCACGTTGTGAACACTTACTTGGGTGAAGGAAGGGAGCACAAATCAAGGTTCAAGTTCCTTTTGCATTTTGTGTTTGAATGATACACCTTTAGTTGGACTTTTCTTATTTCTAATTCGAATGAGGTTTTGCTTAACAGCTAAAATATTCCGAGAAAAGACATTTGCGGTGTGATTACTGTAAGAAACTACCGTATTAGCCTCCATAAGTAAGTACTGTTTGCCTTTGTGCAGGTATAAGCCTACAGCAAGATCACAAGTTCTAAAGTAATACTGGTTTGGTTGTTAAAAATGTAAATATAAAAGCAAGCCAACAGCCAGCAGTGAATTGGCACACTTGAGTTTTAAACCCTAAAAACAAACAAGCTTACTTGCACAAACCATTCTGCTACCAACTCAAACTATATGTATTGCTTGATAAAAGTCTGTTTAAACTAGAGCTTCAACAATCTGCTGATTCATTGTTTAATATATCCAGGAATCCACGAAAAATGGTGGAAAAAAGGCTTTCCAAGCAGATCAGGGACAATACAATAAAAAAGGTAAGGAGTAGCCGAATGCGAGAAAATTGAATGTGCTCAATATGTGCACATACAGGCACTCAATGGCACGAAGAAGAAGATGAATCAATGAATCAAGAAAGCAATGTGCATATTAATCGACAATGAATATAAGGGTAAGTTGCAACCAAAAATTATAACTCTTATTTTGAAAAGACTTTGAATTTAATGCTTATGTTTATATAAATGCCAGTTCTACACAACATGTATACTTTCTCTCTTTTGCATGCAAGTCTGAATGTCTCATTGACTCATGATGATGCCAGGGCAGGTGTCCCTCCTCTTCCTCCTCCCCCTCTTCTCCTGCTCTTTGGGAACTCGCAGATGAAAAACATGGTGGCTTCACACTCCACATGACTCCATGCCCCAGTGTTGAGCAGCTCCACACAGCTTGAGTTTGTGGTGGGAGCTACTCTAGAGCTGAGCTCCTCTTCTTGGCTCCACGCTGCAAACCCCTGCAGAGGGCTGGAGTCTGCATACACAAACGTGCTTGTTTCATTCTGATGACAAAAACAGACGGAGAGAGAGAAATTATTAGAAAGTTCATCTCAAGGTTTCTGAATAAACCTAAATATTCACCCTCCTTTAGAAAACAGTGGCAAAAGAGGACAAAGGACCAAAATTGGAAACTCCACCTGCTACCGTGTGTGTGTGTGTGTGTGTGTGTGTGTGTGTGCGTGTACATTATGAGCATCTGATGGGGACCACTTACTGCGTCCTTGCTTTGAGCCAGCACTCCTATATAAACTCTTGTCAGTCCTGCCTGACTGACATAGTCTGCCATTAGATGGTTGGTGTTGCTGGTTTTTGGCATGGCTAGGGTGCCTCCTCTCAACTTGCAGTTCATTGAAGCCTCTTTGAACCTCTTAGGCTCCTTCACCAGCAGGTAGTACCTCTCTTCTGTTTCCTTCAGCCCCAAGATGACTGCACAGCACAGGGTTAAAAGTCTTTAGAAGGTCTGTAATTTACTGTATTTACATGATAATCTACCAAATAGTTTTCTTTGGAGAGAATGTGTATGTTCAAAGGAAAAAAAGAAAAGAACTACACAACAATATGTATTTGGTAAAAAGAAAAAAAATACATAAATGAAAAAATAACAAGAAACAAAAGAAATCAGAAGCCAGTAGGCCAGTGTGAGGTGCCATTAAACCTTTTCTATGGCGGGCTTTAGCCTCATGATTGTCGGGGCATTGCCATGGCATTATGAATGAAAACAAGGACGTAGTTTCATCGTATCTAAATTGCAGCTCCACTATGCTTCTCAGGCCAGTAATCACAAGAAAAGAGACAGAACAATGAAGAGAGAAAAGCTGAGTCTCTTTGTCAAAGTTCATCTAATTACGTGCTAGCGGTAAACACAGGCATGAGAAGAAAAGTACATAATGTAAGTCTTTCATACATACGAACAAAAGGCAAATCAGGAGTGGTGTTGTACATTAAAAATAACAACAACGTAAGGGAAGGTAATATAAAGAAAAGACAGAGTTGCAAAACATTGTGTTTTTTCTTAGATGGCCTACAAATTAAAAAATTAAATATCAAGTCAATATAGCCTTTTCTTTTTATCTTTAGAGCTACATTTTTACACTTTTGAGGATACTGAGCTGGCTCACATCCACTTAACTTACTCTAGTGTGTGCTAAACCATAGATATTACTCGGCACTCACCATTCTTCACAAACTTGACAGCATTCCTCAGCTTGCCTACATTGACATCCAGCTGTCCAACCACCTTCCTGTATCTGCCACAGTCACATGTTGTGCCTGGTAGTAAACAAAGGCCAGCACACGTTTATTTGAGTGTGTACAGGATTTAATAGTACATAATTAACCTTTCTGTTTTATGACTGTGACAAAACTGTACCACTTTAAATTAGTGTACGGCTTCACAGTGCAACACCCAGAGGAGTTAATAGGTGGGTATTGTAACATATATAGGATATGAAAAAAGCTATGTCTGCATGCTTTAAAGTTACTCACCTGGTTTCCCTTTTAAACCAGTGGGTCCCTCCAAACCTGTATCTCCTTTGTTACCTAGAGAGCAACAGAAATCACATGTGAGACTATTCCTAAAATTCTGTGATGCTGGCAATTCACCTTTTCTTGTTTTTAATCACTTAGAATATAAATAAATAACACAGTACTATCACTGACTATATATTTACTAATAATTCAACATACTGGCAGCTTCTTGTGTTATGTGACATTGGTATGCAGTTACAACAGATTACCACCAGATGGCTGTGTCATACATGAAACATTTAAAATATGGCTGCACACAGATATAGATTTACTCAGGTCAAATTTTGACCTATTGTGACTGAATGTAAATGCTCCAAATAGATCTCAACATGACAAGACAAATACTTGTTTTGAATATGGGTAAATAGTAGCTTTATGTGTATATAACATCAAGAACATACTCTCTTATACTTGCGCTTTACTTAGGAAATGAACAAACATCACAATTGGCTGGTTTTATATGTGGACCTGTACAATCTGATCAGGCTGAGCAGCTTTTGGTTTCAGACGTATTATCCTGTTTCCAGTATAGAATCAAGAGAAACGTCATCTCTGGAGCATATAGTTCAATTCACCCCAAACATTTCTGTTTCTGCAGTCCGATGGTTGGCTTTCCACATTGCACATGGTTTTATAGCTTTAGATAGTTGTTGTTTTGTCCAAGCAAAATGTAAGCCCTGTAAACTAATAATAAGACGACATATGCATAGAATTATAGCAGATACAAAAGATACTTTCTCATGTATCATAATAATCTTTACTGTATCTTAAATGAACACCCATTTTCGATAATGTAGCCATGGAAATGAATAAAGTTTGAGTCTGTAACATGAAATTCAGTAAAAGAGTGGCTGAATTTCAGTTTGTGATTCTGCTAAAGCTGATATTGCCCTAAAAATATGTTTTTTTCCTCTAGGTGTTTTATGAGCTACCGGCGCTCAGGATCAAGGGAAATCCAAACCTGTGACCTCACTCCTTTGCCTGAGATGGCTGATGCACAGCCACTTTCCTGTAAGTGTATTAAACATAATGAATACTGAGAAAAGTAAATGCCTAAAGAGGCAGGGGAACATGACTGCTCATAAAAATAAAAATAAAGTTTGAAATTGTTTCAGCAACCCTGGGCAAAGCAGCCGGATGACCTCACACTGTAGGATTATGTTTTCTTCTATCTTTGGATGTGATCTAAAACATAAAAGAAATGGGAAACATTCCTCCTGGCGTGTATTAGTCTTGGGACTAATTAAGTTTGCTGATTTGTGTTGAGATGTCTGTTCTACTTATTTTAATGTTTTGAGTCTATGATTATGGAGCTGCAGTCCAGGCTGAGGAGGAGTTCAGGAAACTATATTTCTTCTTTTAGACAATTATAAAATCATTAAAATCCTGTAGAAACCTCACAGCTACATTTCTGCCATTTTTGTAGCCTGTTGTTGACAACTGCATGCAGGTTGAAAAAGTGTCATGGCACCAGAACAAGGATACATTTATACACGGGATGGTTTTAAAGGGCACTGAGGATATAGAAGGTTTTCCACTTGATGCACTCTCCTCTTTGATTTACTGTATACAATCTATTCGACTTAATGTGAATCCATAAGGCCTATGCTTATAGTGGTAGTATAGTATGGAGTTAACTATAAATAAAGAGAAAATTAAGGGGATACAAAGACAGGAACAGTGTTTACATTAAAAGTGCTTATAGAAACTACTTTTTTGTTTTACCTTTGTCTCCAATAGGCCCCATCTTTCCTGTGTGGCCCACCTCTCCTTTAAGGCCCGACTCTCCTGACGCTCCTGAGGAAGAAGAGAAAGACAGAGGATGAGAGGAGGGGAGAGAGCTGAGGAAGAATATATGGAGATAATTCAGAGAACACGGCAAATAAATCTCATCATTTCAGTTTGAGATCATGACTTTCCAACACAGAGGGATGATTACACAGAAAAGAGTAATGTACACGATGCAACATTTTCCAGAATATAGATATCACTGTGAAATCTCTTCATTGTATTTTATAAAGCCCCCTTATTGTTAGGCATACATTATATAATCCATGCTTGTCATATTCTTACAATTATGACAGTTTCTCATGGCTTTCATCAGTTCTCTTTGTTTTCTGATTATTTTGTTGTTTTAAAGCCTAATCAATATAATTGCATGCTTCCAGAAATTGCAAGCCCGGAGGCTTTTTTCCAACAATCTCTGCATAGTTTGGTTTCAAGTGATGCTGCTATTGCTATTATTATTATGCCAGTAAAACAATTAGAGGGAAAATGCTGATTGACTTTGGGCACAGACTTAAGTTTTTTTGGGTTGAGAGGCTGCTTGTGGAGTGAAGATATTCTGTGAGAAAGTGTGCTTTGTTGCAGGTTTAGCTGGTTTAGTCAAAGTGGAAGTCCACCTTTAAAATGTAATAAACAGAGTAATAAATGCATGCATGCATTTATTATTTATTTATGTAATTGTGTTACATTCTGTTTCTTTGTTTCCTGTAAAAAGTGTCCAATCAACAATGATCTGGTGCACAGAGTACGATTATTACGAACTGTCACTTCACAATCCTATTGAGGCCACTTTAGTTTGGTGTTAAAAGAGAATATCAGTGTGTGAGAGCGATTGTGCGTGTATGTGTGTGTGTGTGTGTGTGTGTGTGTGTGTGTGTGTGTGGGAAAAGTACAGAGCAGACTGAGGCTTTCTGCCAGCACTTGAATGAGTATTTCCTCAGGAAACTATTCAACTGGAAATTGATGGGGTTTGAAATACTAAGTGACACATAAGAGGGATTTGCTACACACACACACACTCACACACTCACACACACACACGCACACACGCACACGCACACACGCACACACGCACGCACACAGACACACAGACACACACACACACACACACACACACACACACACACACGCACACACACAGACACACAGACACACATACAAAACCAGATATTCACTAGGATTTCCCATTTTCCACTTTCTCGTGTGGATTTTCTACTTGATGATTTGGGAGAAGTGTTGGCAGAAGGTGTGAGGTCTGGTAAAGCTCTGGCCTACGGGAAACGTTTTCACTGTTATCTGTGTGTAATTTTTTGCGTAATTTTCAGTGTGAACGCCTGAGAAGCACCATCTCAAAGTCAATATTTTGACAGTATGGACATGAGAACTGATTGTGAACCATGATTATAGGTGTTTGTTTTTTGCTATATGCAGAAATTGAATCTATTGGTCTCTTGTTATTCCTTCTGTGTCTATAAAAGTTGATAAATGTTGTTTTCGCATGTGACTATGCTTGCCAGTTAAACCGTCTATCTAAACGTCCAGATAACAGTGCTCCCTATCACTGCAGTCGCTCTTTATAATGGCCAACCCCTCCAACCGGTTTAACGTCTGGATTCTCCAGCTGCTGGAGGATAAAGGAGGTGAAGGCCATATTTTTCATTTTAATCATAGAGCCTTAAGCTATTTACAAAACGCTCAATGGACTTAATGTTTTCAAGGCTTAATATAATAAAAATACAAGAGGTTAAAATGCTAAGCAGATCATTCATTACACTTTGTTTGCTCAAAGATAATGAGCAAAAATGAATACTGGTATTTCTGTTTACAGAGCAAATAGAGCTGCGTCTCATGAAATAAATTAAGGCTTAAGCTAGATTTTCCATTTGTTGTAAATATGGTTCATTGCTTGCTGTCCCAAAAGTTTCTTCCCAAGAATTAAGATCCTTACATAACACTTAACTTTATTGTTTGTAACGCTGATAAACTTTAGCAGCAGTTTTACAGTAAGTAAAGCACAATTAACAAATGCAGAAATCCAGCACCACACTTTGTCGACGTTATTAAGTTTGGAGCAACAAATTGTTTTTGTTGCCCACCAGAGCATTCAGTCATGTATTCCCTTTTAACATTCCAAAATTAATCAACTGCTTCCTGTAAAACGGCCTTAACTTAAGACGGGGAATACATGCGTCATCTGTTGAGCTGTTGGCATACTGCAGTTACAAAGTCATCACAGGAACCTGCCTTCATCCTACAGCAAGCATACACACAGAATAACCATAATGATTGGGTTTGCTACACTGTTGAAAAGGGTTCACATATATAGACTTTCTTTCTCTTTACAGTTTTGGAAAAGACTCAAGCAGTCTTGGCATGTGTCTTTCTGTTGTTGTAGAGAGTATGTGTGTGTGTGTGTGTGTGTGTGTGTGTGTGTGTGTGTGTGTGTGTGTGTGTGTGTGTGTGTGTGGACCTCTGTGTGAAGTTATTGAATAAAACAAACATCTGCAGAGAGCAAGAGGGCAGCCAGGAACCAATGCTTTTATACAGTGTGTGTGCGTGTGTATATACAATTATGTATTGTGTCTTTGTGCGGGTACGTCTGCCTCCTTGTGTCTACAGGCTTGCTTGCCTTCTGTGCATATAGTTCATTGTATGCCTCAGTGTGTGTGTGTGTGTGTGTGTGTGTGTGTGTGTGTGTGTGTGTGTGTGTGTGTGTGTGTGCAGACATGTATATCATATGGCTGCTTGATTGGCTAGCTCATCTACCAGCCCAGTTGGAACACATATGGCAAAGCGGGACGCCATTGCTTTCCTCAGCAGCAATTAACACGTCTGCTTCCTCCACAGACACACAGCAGTGCAGGTCTGTCTGTCTGTCTGTCTGTCTGTCTGTCACTCACAGAGCAAAGATCAAAGCTGTATCTACCGCGCAGCAAACGAAAGCAAACTGTCTGGAGCAGGAAAAAGCAGAAGCTGCTGCCAGGGCAAAGTCACACAGGCTGTCTGGAAGCTCACAGTACAGAAAGTAAGACGTGATTATTTGTTCAGGTTACAGCAGCAATGTAAATGATATTTTTGAGTTACAGACGGGTGAAGTCAGACTTTATGCTTCTCTGCAAACATAAGAGAAGTGAGGCCTTATCACCCATTACTTTTGCCGTTTTTATTCCCCTTGCAGCTGTCTTTAGCCCTTGTTACACATGTTGCTAATAAAGACAGAAGCACAGGAAGTAGACTTTATTGTCATATCACTATTTTGCACCATTTTCCACAGAGGACTTTTTGACATATCATACGCGGAAAAGCACAGGTAAAAAATAATAATTATGAATTGCCATGTTCACTGTCATGCCTTACTGGGACAGTTTTAAATAAAACAAAGCTATCGTTAATCTCATGAGTAAAACCTGTGCTTTTCCTACTATGAAATGCCAAAATGTCTGCTGTGTAAAAGGCCTTTTTGAATAGTTATTGACTTAACTTACAATGAGGTGAGATTATTTCACCACATTTGAAAACAAATTATCTTTTCTTTTAGGATTTTTCATTAAAAAAGTGGAAAAATCTGGATATTAGTGCAGCAATTATTGTTCTCTGCACCGAACTTTGCAAAGTTCAGTACAACCACAATCAACGCCGAGCAATACACAGTCTACAACTGTGACTGTTGACTACATGTTTTCAGGTTTCATGTTTCTACTGTATGCTAATATTTCCCACTTCAAACATCTTCAAACAGCAATCTGATACCAAAACAAACATTTTTTTATTTGGACTATATGCCTTCAAGTGGAACTCCAACAATTCAACAGCTCAAAGTCTGTTTACAAGTCTTGGGGACTACATATGTTGAAAACAGTTGTATGTTTGTGGTGATGTAATTTGAGTCAGCATCAGTTGGGGTTGAAGACTACAAGTTCGAAAATTTAAAAAAAATTAGTTCGATACCTGGAAGTCCTGGTGGTCCATTCTTTCCCAGTTTCCCCTGATCTCCCTCCTCTCCAATCTCACCTTGGTCTCCTGGATTAAAAGACAGAGAGGATGAAAGTGAGTTGTCCAAGAACAACTACAGCAGAGCACACGGTGATTGAGTGTTTGTGTGTAGTGTATTTAAGAAAAATTATTAAATTATAAAATAGCTATAACTTTGTGATTCTGTTTAGGCCAGCAGAGAAGGCCTTGCTGTCCCTGACAGCCCACCACTGATGACACTACATAGTGTTCGGAGTCGAAAGCACAATTGAGCGTGAGAGCTGCTCAAAGAGCTCTTGGCAAGAAATCTTGAGAGGTTTCATATTGTCTATGAGAGCTGTAAATTTGCCCCAGTCGTGGATGCCAACAGCACTCTATATCTTGTACGTGCTGGGCATTGAAATGAAGGATGGTAACAAACTCCCTCTATTAGACTGGAGGAGTACTTAGGAAATGTATTATTCAATTCTGCAGGCTGTGCCAACATTTTCAAGTAGCCTAAATTATTGCAATTTCAAGTGTTTCCTTTTGTGGA